>CM059265.1:22774852-22882352 GCA_030347295.1 Setipinna tenuifilis | reverse complement strand
CTGTCTGTGTGCGCACAGTGTCATGGGTTCTCTCCCCTCTCGTAGCCACCTCTGCACTCAATGAGGGAAGCCGGGCCGACAAAGCTATTGAGGATTTCCCTAATTGCAGAAGGAAGTTCCTTGCCGTGTTTCTAAGTAAATATGGATAACGTTGACCCCACGGTCAATGGCGACTGATAACGTGACTGTTTTTTTGGTCAGCATGTGAACCCGGGTTACAGTACATCCAAAGGGCGGGTGAGACGCTAAGAGGGCTTGAGAAACAGGAAACTATAAATCAGAGAAGTGCCCCACTGATTGCCCCCAGTGTAATTAAATCACAAAGTTACTCCACTTCTCTCCGCTGTCACCCTAACCCGATTTCTCAGCCAAAACTCCCTCTCTCCATCACGACAATGCCATGTTGTGTCTGTTCAAAGCCATCCAAACATACATGATCAAACACACACATGCATATCATACAGAGACAACCAGAAACATGCACAAATGTACGTACAGGCATACACAAACACACACATGCATACACACATATATATACACACATCTTTACACACACACACACACACACACACACACACACACACACACGCATACACGCACGCAGTCATACAGATGTCTTCTCAAATGGGACTCTGCAGCCTTTCACACAGGTACACAAATGTAGTAGTCGCACACTTTCACAAACACACACTTGCACTGACTGTGGACTCCGCTGTGCGCACTCAGGCCAGACCCAGGCTAGTCGTGACACACACCAGATCCTCAGCAGGCCTCAGTGTTAATCCACTTAGCTGCATCCCCAGCGTGAGTCTGTGTAGCTGTCGGCTTTTGGTGCAGCCATATGAAAGAGGGGTTAAATGAATTTTGGGATGGGTAATTGATGCCCATGTATATGGTTGTTCTTGGAAGAGGATGGGGTTAGTCGGGTTGATAACGTGGTTATCCCATGGAACAGGCTCCGATTCCTGATAATGTCAAACAGATACCGTGCCATGTGTGGCTTAGTTTTTCTCCATTTGATGTTGTTTGATGCTGTGTGTCTGTGAGTCATTGAATTAATAAAATAACATTGCTTTTACCAATTACATCTCAGATAAAAAACTGATTTATGCAGTACTATATTTTTCCAGAGCCCTAGGTAATGAACACACTGTTTTCCTTTTTTTTAAAAATCTGTAATAATTACAAAAGCATTGAACATTGAAGAGTGCTTATCACGAGGTTTCTCATTTTTTTGCAGGGCAAAAAAAAGGACAAAGGCTGACTTGTAGAACTCTGAAACAAACAGGCCTGGGTGGCATGAGGTCATGGGTCATGGAGGTGCTCTTTAAAGGTGATGATTGGGTCAGGAATACATAGATAAGTGGGAGCCACTGGCTGCTCTTGGCAGAGTGAGCCCCAGACTGGAAGATAAGCAGGGGAAGATGTCATGAGATGAGATGAGATGGCTAAGAAATTGATATCTGTAAACTCAATAAGGGCAAGCAGTACCAGCAAGAGCATTTTAATAACACCACCTTGCCATGTTTGGGAGACATGGAAATATTTGATCTTGACAAACTTTGAGCAAATGGCAAGAGGGGAATTATGAAGAGAATAATTATGGTTTAGTCTCCCACACTCACAGTCACAGCAGTGGCTGTTGGTTTTTAATGGTTTAGCGGTGAATGAGTAGACTTGAATAGATGGGGCTCTGCTGACAGTGTGCTAACCTCCTTCGGGGTGTTTCTCCTCTTGAATCATGGTGTAGTGCGATAAGCTTTGTCATGAGAAAAAATACAAGGTGCTCTACTGGAGTTTTTTTCTGTTTTAACAGGCTTGGGCAATGATGACAGACGGATCCAGCTTCCAGCACCATGACTGCTTTTGAAAGAGTAAAGTATTCTTATTTTTCCTTGTTGATGTAATTTCTTTTATTATGATAGAATACTAATAATACTCCATACTATTATTAAAGTCACAAAGAAAGAACAAATAACATTTATTCTGTTTTGTTTTTAATATTTAGTAGTGCTATTAAAAAAACTTAATACAAGTTTAAAAGTGCAAAGCCTAATGCAAATTCAGCTTTACTTTCAACTGCACTTTATTCCTTAGAAATATGTAAACTGTACATACATGTGAGAACTTGTTGATGGAAGAGCACATTGTTCTCTTGTCCATTCAAAAATTGGGGCCAACAAATTATTTGAGGACAATATAAATATGGAAATAATTCTGTGATCAGCAGGCCCGGTTACTAGGGAAATATTTACACTGGCAGGGGCACTAATATGGAGAGAGGCAAGTTGCCAATCAGGCTGCCAGAGTCAGATGGGTTTCAGCGATGGCATGGATACAAGGCCCCTGTGCCCATTTTCCCTGCCTTGCCCAGCATGATACAAACCCTGTTCTGCCTCTCAAAGCATTACAAATAAAAGACTACATAAGGCTTCTGATTGTTTGTTTTGTTTTTTTTTTCTTGGGGGTATGGAAGGGGGGTGGTGGTGGCAGAAGGTATCTTCTGACTAATGCGTAATCAAGAACAATGTCCCTTTATTAGTTACTTTAATTAAATGTTCTATTTTTGCTTTTGCTATTTTGCTTTGTTCCGTGCTTAGAAGTGCCTTACAGGCTAGTACGTAATGACTGAACGAGTGGGCTAAAGATGTCTTTGGATTATATTGAGTCTTTCAGCAGATGAACATGGCTTTGTAGGGTCAGGGTGTGCTGTCAATCCACAACGGCCTACGCTGCAGCCATTTTCAAAGGGTTCTCACATCAGCTGGTCTGATTTCCTCATCATGGTGATAGAGACATCCTGCTCAGGCCTGTGCCTGTGGGACGCTGTAAGTGAGCCAGCGAGTGAGCGAGCAGCCGATTGAGCCGTCAGACACACAGGCCTGGCCGCCTCGGGCCCTGGCTTTCATTTTCAGGCAGTCAGACGCACCACGCTCTTCAGAATAAGATGGATCATCCTGGCAACTGAGACCTCGCCCCCAATACACCCCACCATAACCCCCACCCCCAAAATCCACCACTCACATCAATGATTTATCCATCTCCATCAGTTTTAGGGAGGTGCACATGGCATTTTGCCTTCCTAGAGTTGTGCTCCATTGTTCTGAATGCCGAGTTGGAGAGCGTTCTGTGCATGGGGCTGCAGAAGAGGAGGGACTATGCTTGGTGCGGGTGCTGGCGGTAGTAAGTGGTGGGGAGGGGGGAGGGCGAACGAGAATATGGTTTCGATTTAGTTTTCTCCTTTTCTTTTCTTGTACTTTACATCACACAGGAGGTGGGGTGGAGGAGGTGGGAGGGTAGGGTGGAATGGGGAAGAGGTGGGGCTCAGAAGAGGGAGAGGGTGTTATTCAATGCCAAGCATTGGCAGGTGTGCCAGCTTTGAACCAAAAATAAAGTAGAGGGGACAATGTTTGGTAAGAGAGAAAAAAAACAAAGTAAAAACAACAAAGTATCAGGTACAGATAGACAGACGGCCAGACAGACAGCGATTGAGACAGAAAGAAAGAGATTGAGAGAAAAAGAATGAGCATTTTCAAAATGAAAGCCTGGCATTCACGGTCCTCCCAGACATTTTTACAGTCCTCTTTCAAGATTATTGGGCACAAAATGCCGGGGCTCATTCGGAAATCAATTAGACGTCCAGGTGATGAGGTGTAGGCCTCTCTCCGGCTGACACCCGCTGTCCCGGCATTATTGTCAGCGCTTGTGAGGCTCACGCCCACCTCGGCTGCCAGGCATCTGGCCTACATATGTGGGCCCTGGGAGCCTGTAGCCGAGACCTCGGCCCTCAGCCGGCCGGCCCTGCACCCACACAGGGTTAATGCCAGCCCCATTATGTCTGGCCTGAATGTCAGCGTGATACGCTGAGGGGACTTTTCACTTAGATAGTGTCACCCATAAAGCTTAAAGAACAAAGGGCGGACTGCGACACCCATGGAGATTAAAAAGAGATGAGGATGAGAGAGGGTTTGGCTGAAAATGGTCGTAAGTGCACGCTGTGAGCCCAGACTTGTAAGTGTTGCCATAAAGCAAATCACAAAATTTTCAGACAAAACTAAATAACTTATAGTATTTATTTTTGCTCTTGTCAAATAAGTCAGTCAGTGAGACAGACTACATCCACAGGCCTGGAAGAAAGATAATAGTGATCCGGGTCATGGAGAATGTAAATACGCTGGAGATGAATGTATGACGTGTGTCTAAGTGTAATGTATTGAGAGTATATGTCTAAGCATAATGCATACGGGGAGCGCAATCATTTTTAATCATGAGAGAAACCAATTAGGCTCAGCAGCGGTGATGAATGCGAGCAGAGCGAGACGGCGTGCGTGGAAAGCCCTCATGAATTACAAGCAGGGCTACAAGAGTCAAGTAAACGGAGAGGCACGTAGTGGGGCACCCGTTGCTGCTCTTCATTGGGAGTTTTGGTTTGGGGGGATCTCAGAAGATAAGCAATAAATAATCTCCCAGACTCGTTTTCTTTTCTCCTTCTCCTCCCTCCTCCTCTCTCTTTCTCCCCACTCTTTTTTTTTCCCCCGTCCCTTTTTTTTCCAGCAGTCGTAGTGATGTCACTGGCGCTGGCGGTCCGGCAGAGGGCCGGCGTGAGTCCCCTGACACCAGTGGCCGGCGTTGGGGTGGAATTGTTTAACCCCTGTGGCCTTCGGCCCTCTGCGGGGCTCGAGCAGAGCAGGGAGATTAGGGCCCAGCTAGGTGCCAGCGTTATCTGCGTTAGTGCAGGGAAGGTTACACTACACTAACAGGAATGTCCCTGGTCATGCATGACGAACACCAGCTGCCCTGCATCCAGACCCAAGGCTCGCGGCAGAAGGTTCCACTTAAAAGCCTGGGGCAGGAGGAGGAGGAGGAGGAGGAGAAGAAGGAGGGGGGGGGGGTCGGTAGAGGCGTCTCAGGAGATTCGGCACTCTAACTAGCCGTTTCCACCTCCGAGGGTGAGTGGATCGGCCCGGCGCGACACCATTGGCTCACATCGGCAGCCAAAGCGCCAGCTCCAGCAGATGAAATCATTTACCTTTATAACCTCCTGAACTTTTATGGCAGTCTCGCTTTATTTGTCAGACTGGCTCACGTTTATGCAGCACCACCTATATTTGATATGGTTAATGTCAAGGCCAGGCCAGATGACTTTTGATCTTTGAGTAAGATCTGAATGTAAAAGAAAACAATAACAATCAAAAAGCATCCTTATATCATTTATACATAAAAAGTGTTGTAAGATTAAACTTGAGTGACATGGTTTTTGAATTTTAATTCAAATTCAAATTTTAAACATATATAAAAAAAATAATTCTCAAACATACATATTTCTCTTTATTGAAATATTATGTATAAAAGCAATGCTATGCACAATTAAACATATCTGAAAAGCATACATAAAACATGCACTTGTAACATATATATATGTGTGTGTGTGTGTGTCTGTGTGTGTGTGTGTGTGTGTGTGTGTGTGTGTGTGTATACGTGTGTGGTGTGGTGGCACGCCACACACACACAAACAAATGCATACAAACATATTCAGACTGGACCTAAATGATATATGCCGGTCGTTTGTGGCAGTTGGCGATGTCACGTGAGCAGTGTGGCGGTGCTTTATTATCCTGTCAGACGGCAGATAATGGGGAAGATTGCTTGTTTAGACTGTGTAGTGCCTCCCTTTAATTCAGGCTGGCTCCACTCTGACACCTTCAAATGGCCATCATCGGAAAATCCACATTTTCCAGAAGGACTAAAAACAACAGGAGCCTTGGCCGAGCGAAATTATCTCCTCTTTAGGCCTAATTACCTCCTCACGTTTAATCCTTTCCATTTCAGGCCCAGCCTGGACCCTCATTACTGACCGCCAGAGTCACAGACTGGCGTAGAGGAGCACAGACTAGTAGAGACCGGGCAAAGAGCAACACCCAGAGCCATGGCCACAGGGGGATGTTGTCAACATACACTTATTGGCCTTTCCTGAGGCCCTACCAAGATAGTAGATGCCATAGGATACGATACGTATAATGTTTATAAACAGACATTTCATAAAACTTCCCAGGGAGTGTTCACCATGTCTGAAATAATGCACTCCTTGCAGCACATGAGTGAGTCATGCTCAGATGTCCATTCATGACCATCGCAGCATGAAATTCTATTGGTGGACAGTAGATAATGGAGATTCCAGGCCGTCTCCTCAAACGTATGGCGCTGAAGCAGTCATAGGCTACTTTCCACTCCAGGCCAAGCATAAGGTCAGTTCTCCAGCAATATGTAGTGGGAAGAAAACATCTGTGATCTAATGCGCTGCAGATCAATCTGGGCCAATAAGTGGAATGGTGATACAGTGCTCCATTGTCAGGGGCCTCAAACGGCAACTTGTTTTCCAGAGGGCTTTTGGAGTCCATCATTCCGGTCCCATAACATCATCCTTTGTGGAAATTGCTAAAACTGACAATTTTCCCCAAGCCTTATAAATCAGATTCAATTTTGAGAAGCTTAAAAACATTGTGAGCCTTGATCTTCCTCTTTGAGTTATGGGGACGAAAAAAGAAAAACAATCAGACATTTCTGCTCTCAATAGAACAGCTGTTGATTCTGAGAGGAGTTTGAACTTAAAGGACAGAAATGATGCAAACAACAAGTCTCGGTGACAAAACAAAATGCTATGTAATCAGACATGACGACAAATCTCTTTTTATATATTTGGCAAGTTCGTAACATTCATAATAATGTAACTTCTAATATTCTGAGGTTGAGCATTTTCTAAAAACAAAACAAAAAATCCCCTGTGGACTAGGCACAATATCATGGTAACTGTGGCATGCAAAGCAACTAGGCTAGAGGGCACTGATTTTAGTGCAATTTATTATTCATGCTACGTATGCTCAAAAAACTGATGAATAGATCTGCAGAGGCAGGGTACTCTGAACATGTGGAAGTTAGCTGCTGGCTGGTAAGTGGGACAGGTAATCTTGGAGAGATCAGGCTGAGACAAGAGATTGACTTAATACTTAAAGCTAATACCCTCACTTCTGGAGTTGGAGTTACCACCCTCTAAAAGATTGCCCTGTAAGCCAAATGCCACCTTCAATGTAAAAAGAGAAAGATGGAGGGAGCAGGGGGCTCAGTGTGCAACTACAAGACAGAGAGTGAAAAGCTGAAAATTATCCATGATATGGTGGCGTTTTTATCAAACATTTCATCAGTGACAAACAGGCACATAAACACACATTTGTTTTCACTTTGAAGAGCATTAAATATCATGTAAGCCAGCTAAAAACCCACAACCAGTGACAGCAGAGGCAGCGGTGACAGCTGCACATAGGCTTTCCCTAGCATCCCTCTCCAAGGGAAGGAAAACACAAACTAAGTGCTTGTCTCGTTTCTATGTCAACCTTCATCTCCTTGGAAATGTCTCCATGGACACCCCCTCAGTGATCATCTGGTCAGGCCAAGTTTGTTTTCCCACAATTATAACCAATTTTATTAATAGCGACCTGTTCCAATTGCTATGGCAAACTGCCGTGCCATTACAGGCTAAAGTATTTCCGAGTTCAGGGGGAATTAGACAGACTTTTGTATTGTAAGTGACTTCATAATTCAATTATTTTATGAAGAAATAATTACCTGATGGCTGTGTTGTAAAATTGCACGCCTAATGCATTCAGTCACAACAATGACTGCAAATCGTTGCCTGCTTGGGCTAACAGCATCTAAGGTCTTTTTTATCTGAAGGAGGAGGGGGTTGAAGACTTTGATCAAACTCACATTGTTCAGAGGATTTTGCAACACCTCCAGTAAGCAGAAGTGGTTGTGACAGATGCGTTCTCTCAATGTTTTACATTTAATTGAATAAATGTTTTTGTGGGAGTCGTCTGATGACCATGATGACATGAGGATTTAGAAAGAGAGTTCACATTTTTGGCCACAGCAGCAGTGAGTGAACAGCGTGGGACTTCGCCCACACCCATTCATCCCCTGTTCTAATACACAGCCTCAGCTGGACACTTACAGTAGATGGCAGCTGCTTCCTGTTGCATTGAAACCAAATAAACTGTGTAACATTTGGGAGCAATAACTCTTCTGCTAGTTAACCTTCAAAGCACTGCTGCTGCTGTGTGCACTGTCAGACAGGAGAGGTTTTTTTCCCACATGCTTTTTTAAAATCCACCTACATGACTCTGTCTCTCTCTCTTTCTCTCCCTCTCATATGCACACACACACTCTCTCTATGAGTCTGTGACCACACATACATGTGTGTGTGTGTGTGTGTGTGTGTGTGTGTGTGTGTGTGTGTGTGTGTGTGTGTGTGTGTGTGTGAGTGTGTGTGTGTGTGTGTGTGTGTGTGTGTGTGTGTGTGTGTGTGTGTGTCTGTGTCTGTGTGTGTTTACAGTGCAATTTGTACGGTGTGATGGTGTGTATGTGTGTGCGTGTGTGTAAGTATGTCCAGACTCTGACCAGTCAGCTTCCTCTTAACAGCATGCTGCCTTGTCATCGTAAGCTGGGAGGTCAAATCAAAGGGGTGGTTTAAATGACCCGCAAGACATTCATGCATGCCCACAACTACTCAGGCATGGAGGTCAACATGGATTCTGTCAGCACGTCGGGATACCCCCGAGGTTATGGGAACACCACATAACCCCTCTAATAGGCCCCGGGTGCTGGGGCATCTTTATTGGGGTGAGCCCTGCCTGCACACATTCCTCCCTTCAAGCATGAAAGAAAGTGTCTCTTTTTCTCACTCACTATTTCATCCCGCAAGATCACATGAGCGAGGGGTGGAGAGAATCAGAGAAAGAGCAAGAGAGAGAGAGAGAGGAAAAGACGGAGAGAGACTAGGGGGACAGACCAGATGTTCAGTGCTCCGCTGGTATCCAGGGCTTGTCGTTCGTCCACTGCTTGTCTGGAGATAAAGTGTATGGGTTTGGTGGGTGGGGGATGGTTTGGGTCAGGGGCTTTTTTGGGTCCATTACAGCACAACAAAGCCTGGCAGAGCCCAGTCCTGACGATATGCTCCCGAGATCAATGACACTGTGCTGCACAGGACCCCATCGCAAACCCTAAATCACTTCAAAGAGGCCTGTGTAGCACTGCGCTGGGCTGGGCTGGACGTAGGGGTTGGTGGAGGGGCAGGGCCAGTGCCCTCGCCGGGGCTGCCGCGGCGTGACCTTATCTGCTCTGGGAGGCCTGACCTCCGCTGCACAGCCAATTTACTCTTCATGGCCCATATAATAAATTCATAGCAACACTCTGGCTGCGGAGGCTTTATGGGCCGGCGACTTGATGTCCAGTGAGAATGGCCTCCAATAAAATGGACAGAGGAATGCTAGCTATTTAGCTAATCTGTGAGTGATGCCCCTTGTCTGGGTGCTAACACAGCGGAACAGTTAACGGGGTCCCTAATAAGAGGCCTGGTGTCGACTGTTTTCTGCTTGTTGCCATTTATGGGGGCCGTTTGTTTTTGTCTGAGGCCATGTTTGCTTTGCAGCAAAAAGTGTGCTGCAGTGTTGTGCACCACTGCTCTGATCTAGAGTCAATAGCCTGTCAGCCAAGCACAAACTTCCTCTGTAATAATGTTTAACCCATGTCAAGTGGACTTTTTAAGTCTTCAGTGACAGACCGCACAAGAGGAGAGTACGCATTCGCATCGCACATGATTGCATCAACAGAGTGACGGGTGACTAATCTCATGTTTTCTCCCAACAAATGTGATTTTTGGCGAGTGTTTTGAATTGCTGTAGTACTGTACATCTGTCAGCTGAGTTGTAGGAGCTGTCACTGACTTATAATACATCTGCTTGTATCAGATGACAGAAGCCTTACCTGTACAGACTTGTTACAAAGTCTACAAGTTATAGAAATGTGTCAGTCATATGTCAAGAAAGAAGATCAATCAACTAAAGTTCACTTGGTTGCATTAAGAGAGTTCTGAGACCATCTTGTACCTGGCCAGAGTTACACATGCAAATGCACATTCCATGTCTTTGACATGCACCTCATGTGTCTGTGACATGACCTACCTGCTTCAAGGCTAGGGTAGGTCAGGGGTCACTAACCTGTAGAGGCACCCTGGGTAACATTTTCTCCAAAAGGGCAGCTCAATTAGAGGCAAGCAGCAGGCAGCAATAGTAACAGTCGAGAGCTCCAGTAACATTTGTTTGTCCTTTCAAATCCAACACAGGGGCATTCAAAAAGATATGCAGATATACAGTATTTTCTCTGTTCAGAGAAAAAAATATGGTAGCTGTTTTGCAAAAGTATTAATTCCAAATAGCAAGGCTATTCTAGCATCCACTCTTAATTGGACACAATCAGCCTGGGTTTGGCAACTCAAATAAACGGGCACTTCCCCACCTTACTCTCCATCAAAGCGCTTGAGTGTTGCCGCGTGGATGCATGTTTAACTCCTCTCCACAGCTCAGCATAGCTCTAAGTCCCATGATTGGGTGACCGGGCCCTGTAAGTTGTTCGCAGCCCCTTCCCCATCCATCAGACACTAGAGCAGAGCCTGCTGGGAGTTTTAAAAATACACACATCGCTTAAAGATGTGGCCGCCGAGACAAACAATCAATCACCACCGAGGGCAGAGGGAGCCTCCCGTGGCTCAATTTGCTTGCGGCAAGAAGTGCTTTATCATAATTACCAATCAGTCACCCACAGAAATGGAGGAAGGACACAGACTATCACTACTACTTAAATAGAGGGGGTCGGAGTCTGGAACCACCGTGACATGCTCCTAAATGACTAAAGTATGGGTCAAAGTTGTGCTGCGAATGGGATTGTAATAGCAGCTGGGACACACTGGGTGGAAAGTCGGGTTTGTTGTTGGTCCTAGTTCCTGTTTGTAGGCACGCAGGAGAAATTCTTCAAAAAAAGAGAGAGAAGAGGCAGAATTATGAGGAGAAACACAAACAAACAGAGAACAGGGGAGAGAATTAGAGAAAGAGACAGAGGGGAAGAGAGAAGGAAAAAGAGAGAAGGAGAAAGAGAGGGAGAGAGAGAGGGAGAAAGAGTTGTAGAGAGAGGGACCAGAGAGGAGAAAGAGCTAGAGCGTGGTGTGGCCATGCTGGCTCTGATGTTGGCAAACAGGGAGGCAGACAGGGCACGACCTTTGACCCATGCCTTGTGCCTTGTCAAACGATCCCTCCTGGGGGGATTAATTACTGACAGGCATCTATTTTAAGGTGCTCCAAGACTTTTGGGCCTACAGATAGTTATTAATAGCACAGGGGCTATTTTCAAAACAGGGTGCTCTTCAACAAGGGTGAACAACAACAACACGCCCACACACAAACACAGAGAGAGAGAGAGAGGGAGAGAGAGGGAGGGAGACACAGAGAGGGAGAGAGAGAGAGAGAGTGAGAGAGAGAGAGAGAAGCATACTCAGCATGGCAGTAGAGGAAAATACTCCACACTACTACCCCCCCCCCCCCCACACACACACACACACACACACACACACACAAACATGCACACAGGCACAATGAGCAGTAAAAGACGCACCATAAATAGTCAAGCACTGCCATTGGGTTACTCTTTTTTTTCAGATGGATTCTTAGGTGGTTAGAAACTTTTGGCTTTTTTAAATCTTATTTTAGTGGAGTCAAGTCTAAACTCTGAGCCCAGCATCATATTAATGGCTCTGAGTATCCGCTTTTAGAGTCCCTGAAGAAGAAACCAGGCCCATTAGTGAGATCGGCCTGTTCTCTGAACATCCAATAAAAATGGCCATCGAGTTGCAGTGTGCGCTCTCCAAGCAGTAATCAATTTCAGTCTTGGGCCCTCTGATTCTCTGCCAGCTGTTTTTAAAAGTGTTTATTCCCACTAAAAGCCCTGTCTCATACTCATCTGAAACGGCAACTCTCTCTCCCTCTTGCTCGTTCATTCTTTCTTGTTCTTTCTCTCTCTTGCTCTCTTGCCTTTTTGGCTGCACTTTGGTCTATTATGCACCAAATGAGGAATGTTAAATATGATTGCCCGCCCCTGAGCCAATGAAAATGTGAGTGGCCAATGTGGAAAATAAGTAATGTTTCCTCAGCAGAGACTGTGAAAGGAGTGAATACCACAAGAACGATCCCCTGTTAGGTTAACCCTGGGCCTTGTGAAATACTGAGCCTGAGTGCATTTAGGTAGTTCCCACTGTCAACAGAACCCTTAACCCGAAAAACCTAAACTGATACTATATCAGTGCCTCAAAGATGATACATAAATATAGAAAGGTCAGCAATTGTTTTGTTCATATTTTACAGCAAAAGGGTAAGGGATGGATATGTCATAAGTAGGACATTTAGGTCTTTCAAAACAAATCTCCAGCCAGCTATTGTGTGCTGAGGATTTGGGGAGCTTGACCAGCGGTTGGTTAGTGGTCACGGACCACTGTTGTTAGGATGAGCAAGTACTTATGGCCATGTGCATTAAGTGTGTGTTTTCTCCATAATCTGGTTTAAGAATAACAAACTGACAAGATAAGTTAATTCACTTAGTGACCCCCGTCCCTCGACCCTTGGGGCCATAGGAATCAAAAACACAACAAGGCCAAGATAGACAAAGACAGAAAAAAGAGATGGAGTGGCTTTGGGACTTTTGTGGTGCTGTCTTATTCAGCACAGCTCAATGTGAACTACCCAACCCTAGGTCTTCATTACCCATAATCACATCAAACTGTAGCAGTCTGTGCAGCAAACAATGAAAGATAAGGCTATGACATTTACAAGAGCACCCTTTCAAACAAGGTAGAGGAAGAGAGAGAGAGGGAGGGAGAGAGAGAAAGACAGAGAGAGAGAAAGAGAGAAAGAGATAAGAACATGTGTCATGTAACATTAGTCCCTGAGGAGATCATGAGATAGCACAGAGTGTTGAGGTGTCACAGGTCAGAGGTGATATCATCAGGGGTAGACGGGTGAGGCACCTGTTGCTGTGAGCTTCACCTGGCTGCTGACTGCAGCAGAGAATGAGGCTCCGGGGGGGTGGGATAGGGTGGGTGGTGTGGCATTCTCTGTGTTCCTGCCTGGGGGTGGGTGGGAGAAGGGGCAGCAGCTGCCATTATAACTCCATTAAGTGGCTGCATGACCAGCAGCACTTTCACTGAGGCAAACAAAGGAGAGCCAGCTAGCCTGAGGGGAAGGGGTGAGGCATGGGGCAGCAGGCTCAAGACAAAACATCATTACAGGTACACACTCTCGCACACACACACAAAGGCATACACACAATGTGAATAAACAAACATATGCATAAACACGCACAGGCACACACGCATACACACACACACACACACACACACACACACACACACACACACACACACACACACACACACACACACACACACACACACACACACACACACACAGATAACAAGCCCCACACAGACCATCACAGAAACAAATCATATACATTTATATGGCATACATATGACAGAAGTATACTCTGTGTTACGCACACATTTCAGTGGATAAATGCATCAAATTCATATGTGGACTTTTCTTCCTGTGTTCAGTTGCTTTTCAGTATGTGTCATTATTACAAAGGATTAACTGAAACTAGACAAAATAAAACAATTCATATATATTTAAGGAAATAGACACCAACACCTACTATATAATAGACACACTAAGTTTGCACATAGAAAAAAAATGACGAGCCTAAAGGAAACCCTAATTTCCCAGCTGATGCCTTAGTCGAGCATCTGACTCTACTTGATAAAGCATGGCTCACCGACCTCTAGGGATCCTCAGTGGAGAGTCACTTTGTATGTGGAAAACCCTGTGAGAGTAAGTTGCATGGTGACACTGAATCAGAGTCCCCAAAGAACAATGGCGGGGGTTGGTGATGTGAGAGTTTTCCAAAACAATGCTGGGCCATGGTAGCCCCTCTTTTCCCCCCGAATGATAAAACCTGGAGTTATTGTAGATTGCTTTCTTCTAAAAATGACGTACGCATGTTTACAAGTGGAAAAAGTGAAGTGCCTCAAATTATCGGCACGTTATCTGTTGTTGCAGACGTATTTGTTCTATGATAGTGTCTGCAAACTGCTCAGGCTAAAAGTAGGGCTTTGACTTAGGGAGAATGGTGCATGTGTAATCCTCTCCCCTCTGTGGTGAGCCTTATCTGTTGTGGTTTATTTTCTCCCAAAGTGAAATCACTGGTTTGTGAGTACACCCACTGACTAATACAGGAAGCGCAGCCTACTGGCTGGAAAAAACAGAATGCTTTGTGGTTCGCTCTTCTAAAGAAGAAACCAAAATCTAAGAGTTAAATACGTAACTGATTGGCATCACAACCAATAACGGCCAATATCCCAAAGTAATCAAAAAGCACTTGCTACAAACTGAACATTTTGATTCATATCTACAGCTGACAAATTACAGAATTGAGACCAATAATTAAGGCCTGATTTGGCATCAGAGTGTTGCTAGGGAGGTGAGCAGAATAGATTGCCTGTGAAGAAGTGGAGTATTGCAATGATACTTTAGATAAGAAGCTGCGTCAGTGGAAGGGAGTAATGGCATTATGGGGGAGGGGGGTCAGCACCGAGGCCTCGGAAACAGCTGGTTCAATGATGTTTCATCAACCAATAAAGCTGCTTTCCTCCTCATGCTGTACGACTCCCTTGGAAATGCACATCCCCGCGACACCCTGCAGTCTGGGCCCATGACAGATAAATCATCGCCACAACTCAACAGGTCTGCAGCTCCAACCTTGAACTCCCTCGGTATCCAATAACCCGTCTAATGCAACGCTGGAAAGCCACACACAGTCCTTTGCCATGCATGGAGCCCAGACACACACATTATCTTCACACACCCATAGGTCACGCCAAGCACCTCTTCTGGTTAAAAGCCAATGTGTTTCGTTGTTATTTTTTTCCTTCTTCTTCTTCTTCTTCTTCTTCTTCTTCTTGATCATCCCAGCCTGTAAGAAATCTCCAAGGGGCTTAAAATGAATGGATTTTGCTTTGAGCCAAGCTGCAGCTAATGTCAAGGCTGCTTACCACCTCCCCCTTGAAAGTGCCCTGCTGATGAAATGCCTGACATATATACGAGGTGGAATGCACCCATATAATTTGCTCAAAAAATCGCCTTTTTCCCAAGGACTGGAAGCAATTAAAAAACTGCATTATGTGGGGAGAAGAGAAAGGGAGAGGAGGAGAGGTATGTCGAACACAAGCTAACTTGTGTTCAGCTAACCACAACTATGTCAACTCATATTTTCTCTCTTGGGTGACATAACAGCAACTGAAAGAGTCTTAGAGGGCAACACAAACATGGATGCACTTCAAACATGTCACATATTCAATCAGTGTCTCAGCTCTGTCTACACCTCCCTTCCCCTTACTGTCTGTCAGTGTTATGTTTCAATCCAGTCTATATGATGTATGCAATAAATAAGTCTTTTATCCAGGCCACCAATAAAGTTGTGCTCTGTCAGTGAAGGAATGAAGGAATCATTTCTTACCAGATTAATTTGTTTTGCCTTATAATCTTTGGATACCAGGATTTTTAATGTGGCATAGCATGTACTAAACCTTATATAACAAACAACAAACAAAGAATCCCTAGCATTATTAATACTGTGGGTGCTACGGTAAAACCCAGTTCCAGATACATTATGATTCACAGGTATGAACTATATTAATAAACAGTCTGAAGTGATATCCATATTCTGCAGTATTAGCTTCATGCAAGCCCCCTTTTTAAATAAAGGCAGCTTGGGAGGTGATAGCTAGTTAGACAGTTAGTTAGACTTGTAATGTTACTACATGCCGTATGTGTTAAAGATCACAGGGCAACCTTGCAGTGTAAAAATGATAACAATCCTGATACCTCTGGGCTCATCAATAAAAACGGCAGCCCCTCAGTGGCCCCCAGCTGATGGGCATATAAAGTGTATATGCCCTATTCCAGCCGGAGTGATAGCACAGACAGATGAATGAAATGAATGTGGCTCTGTCTCCTCCAATTGCGAGATGAAGGGGCCGGCTCGGGTGACGCTCCATAAAAAGTGGCTTTATTGGCCCCATTTTAGGGCGTGCAGTGGGGAGAGCCAGGCCACACTCGCCTCACCTCCTGCAATTACATTTCCGCAGGAAAAGCACAGAGGCACTGGAAACAGGAAAACGCACTCCTAAATCACTGCTGCCCCAGCCAGTCGTACTCAACCTCACACACACACACACACACACACGTACACGCACACGGCAGGGTAAGTCATAACACAGCCAGTCTGTCAGTAACTCGATCTCAGAGACAGTCAGTCAGTGGTAACTTACAGTCACATGTTTGGTAATGAAATCAGAGAGAGAGAGAGGGTAGCTCTTTTATGTGTACGGCCTGGCAGTAATGCTCATTGATAAGCAACGTGGGAGAATCAGCTGACCGATGTCTGGACAAAAGAGCCAGAAATGATGACTCAATAATCAATAATGTTTGGTTAGTCAGCTATCAGTGTCACTTAGATTGACTGAATACACATTATATATATATATACATATACATATTTAACAGACTAAGAGCATCCTTCACCTGGTGCATATAAAAAATGAGCAACTATTTATTTATATTCAGACAGGCAGTCAGTCAAACAGGAAGTGAAATTTACAGTACACCACTTGGCTTTGGAGTGGAAGAAATAGAGTGATAGACTGTAATTGAGTGGACTCTTTTTAACAGTAAATAAATAATCCGCTCAGATAATGACATAGCATTGGGAGTTGTCTTTCCTAATCTTCCAAATTTTTTGTAGTCTACATCAGAGTGTGATACCAGGTGTTACAAGAACAGATGGATATGGGGAGCTCTTCTGGGTAAATCTCTCCTCCACAGCAGCTCCTGAAAGAGCCATTTCCCAAGACAGCGAAGCTTTACCCTTCTCAGGGGGAGCAGAGCAGGATGTGATGTCAGAGCAAGCTAAATGAGATATGACCATCATTGCTGATGATGTCACCAAACGAGGGGCTAAGAACAGTGAGTCCCCTCACGTCCTCCCTTGCCAAAGAGCATTATCTTAATAGAATTCAGAGACTTTCTTTCCGGTGCAAGCTTGCAAATCAGATGGTAACATATTCCCATATTCGTGCTTCTCAAGTCATTCTTTCTGTTGTCTGCCAAACCCCAAATCCAAATCCTCAACAGATATTCCTTAGCCAGTTTTAGCTAAAAGGTGACACAATTTGAGTTGAAGAGATCCAACATTTTTTATTGCAAGTACAAGTGGCTGGACAGAAAAGCACAAAAAGAGAGGGAGGGAGAGAATAAGAGAGAAGGGAAAGAAAGGATGAAAGGGGGTAGAGAGAGGCAGGGGTTGGGGGAGTATGAGCCACAGTTGGTGTTATAATGTCATATTTATAGGTCACTTTGGGAACACATTGGACACTTTTTATAGCAGATCACTAGTCACACCCAAGATTTCAGATTTAAATCTTGCTGAAATCTGTCTTCAGGGAGAACTGTCATGTCCCAGATGTTTCTTTGCATGTAATTGTGCAAGATGGGAGCTTTTAAACTCTTCATATTTTAACCTCTCCATCTTTCTTCCTCTCATTCTCTCCTTTCTAGGGAGTACCTTCCTTCCCTCAGATTTTGCGTTTTGTTTATTGCTACATCATTCAGACTTGGAAGAAACCTTTTTACTGACCTTTTTGTGAAAGTATTTTTTATCCCACTAACTGAAAACCTAAATATGTCAATGTCTTTTTTCACATGAATAGTCAGGTTGTTTCCCACCTCTCCCATTAAAAATATCTGAAAGAATCAAATGTTGATAATGAAGCGAACAACCACAGATATTTAAGAGGGTAGATTGCACATAACCACTTCACATGGAAAAAAAATTACCACCACCCTGCAGCCTCAGTCAGTCTTCCCACATTTACACAAGTATAAAGCATCAAAAGGGACTAATATCAGACTATAACAGAAAAATGTTTTCTTTGACACTTGGGCATAATGTTGAACGCTCTGGATGGAGGCAGTGGTAACCGCTTACAGGTGTACCCCACACAGTCTGCCACACACACCAGCACATCACAGGACAGCAGCACTGCTATTTTCTCTGGGGCGTAATTGCTGCCAAAATATGTTCTTGTCCTGAGAGATTTTTGTGGGCGTCCCTGCGTGACATAGAGGGAAGATGGCAGAGCTGGCAATTTCAAGAGTGTAATTTCACTATTAGTAAAAAAAAAAGAGGGGGCTCCTACCAGCCAGCTCTGAAGAATGTGTGTCGCCTGGCTCTGAAGTCAAAGTATCAACAGCTTTAAGCTATTAGTTCATTTCTCATACTGCTGGCTCTTTGTTTCCCCTGAGCTGGCCCATGACAGAGGCGAGGAGTGGGTGCTGTTTGCCGCGTAGGCCCCATTCCAGCCCCATTCAGGAGATTCCCTCATATTTTGCTCTGCTTCATTGAACGATCAAGCATGCTTGTTTGAGTTTATGCATCCTTTTGCTGGCTGAGCAAATCATGGGAGCGGTTTCAGGGAGGTGGAAGTGGCCATGGAGCAAGTTTTGTGTGTGGAGCCCTGCCATAACTCTTATTCTGCACTGCCATGAAACTCTATTGCGGGAACTGCCAGTGCCTTCCCTCAAAATTGTTAAGTCACAGTTAGCCCTGTAACCTGTGAATCGTTTCACTGTGTCTTTTTGTACAAAAAAAAAATGGGGAGAGTAAGGAAACAAAGCCCAAAACAAGAGGGATGTCTTTTTTCTGAGGAGAGGGGTACTGGGATGGAGGGGTATTTAACATGCATTACAAAGACTCATGTGTAAATACCTCAGGATCTAGGGTATGGCTCTCATTTAGGTCTTGTGTATGAGGGCTAGGCTTGAAGGATTTGTTGCCTTTTAGCCTCATGGGTAAGTGGCTGTCTCTTCTCCTTTGAGTCTCCCACTGGACGACTGACCGCTAAGACCATAATGCCTCCCTAAGCTTTCTGTTCTTTTACTAATCATTTTCCCTCTTTGTTATCTGATGCCTGGGCTGAGCCAGGAGATAATCAAAGACACAGATGCGCCAGAGAAAAGAGCAAGGGAGACAGGCAGACGGCAAGAATGAGAGACAAAGCAAGAGATGAGCAAGCCCATATTTCTACAAAGCCATGCCCTACCATCAGCTGAGCATAGAAAAGATTCACCGCACCCCCCCACCCCACCCCACCCCACACACACACACACACCAAAAAAACACACCCCACTCCCACACACCCCAGCCACCACATTACAAAAGAAAACAAAAGGAACAATAATTTCACCAAAAGTCATACAATACACAAACACACACACACACACAGACACACACACACAAATGCATTATGCAGAAATAGATTAATTTGTTGTGAATTAGGTGGATCTCTTGAAAGTTATTTGGCCAATAAAAAATATACCATGGAAACCTGATAAACTATTGTAACAGAGCCAGAACAAATGAGCACCTACAAGAAGTAAAGTCTGGGAGGAGCCTGCTCATTAAGGTGGGCAGCCAGGGGCTGAGAGTATCTGTGCTGTCTGACCTGCCCTCAACAGCGTGAGTGACAGATGTGAAAAGCCTTATCAGCCTGGCTCCACTGCCGGCTTTGTCTCTGCTGTGTTATGCTCTAAGGCGTCTAGAAGAAAGAGCGAGAGAGACTGTGAGAGAGAGATGGAGAGAGAGAGAGAGGCTGACAGAGCAAGAGAGAGAGAGAGATGAGAGAGAGGGAGAGGGAGAGGGAGGGAGGAAGGGAGGGAGAGAGAGCAAGGGAGGGAGTGAGAGAGACAGAGAGAGAGATGCAGACAGAAAAAGGAGAGAGACCCGGTGTCCAGGAAAGTGTGGGAACCACAGCCTATCTCCCACATGAAGGCATTATATACACATAAAAGCATGTGTGCGTGCACACACACACACAGACACACACGAACACAAACACACACATCACCCACACTTACACTGGCAGTTAAACTAATCCATTTCACTAGACACGTCAACAGTGCACTGCAACCGATCCTCAGTACTTCTGCTACGGTGCAGTATATCTTTTACAAGTCGGCATTTACATGCACAGTATCTCTCACTGATTCATGGCGGGTAGACATCAACATAAAGCTGCGGGCTTAAACTCATGCAATAAACATACTGCAAGTTATACTGAGCTCTACTGTGCTCCCTACGGTGAAGGAGAAACATGTGGCGGGCAATAGGACTGTCTATCTAAAATGGTGTACCCCTCCACCCCCACCCTCACCCCACCTCTTTCTCTCTCCATGGAGGTCAAATTTCATTTGACTCAGTACACCGGGAGGGCACAAACACAGCAGCCATCAGAATTAGTGTCAGTCTGTCTGCAGCAGCGCAGCCAGGTACTATGAGGTCCAGGAGAGATGCCTGAGGGGGCAGGGGCGTGGCCAGCAGCTCAGAGACATCTCTAGATGTGTCAAGGCAGAGGGGATGTGTCAAAACACCAGTGAGGAGTTACATGGTGCCCGGGGCTGAAAAATGGCTAGAGTAGCTAAAGCAATGGTGACAATGACTGATGGAGGTACTTGGGTGTTTGCAAAGGACGTCTCATTATGCCACTGAGCTCATTGTCTTTTTTGAGAAGGAACAAATCTCCCATCATCTTGCCTTACGTCCTGCTTGTTATTCAGAAGTACCCAATTTTCCTGTTTAGCTGCCCTGCTGTGAGCGGCATGTCTGACTGAGTGTCTTGAATTAAGCCTATGCCCCTTTTCCTGTGACAGTGACCATTCTGGCTTGGTGAGTCATTGATAACAGAACGCCAACTATGTGCCACAAGCTCACTCAGCTAGTCACAACAGTCTGGCAAAAGAAAGAGAACTTAGTTGTCTGTGCCCTGATTGTAAATATGTTCTTTAGGTTTTTATACATCTTTCAATGTTGTTGCAAATACTGACATAGATCATGCAGATAAAGCTTCTGAACTGAGAACTAGAGGCACACACACACAACGAAGGCAACAAAGACAATATGAGCCTTGCAGTTCAACCATCAAGCACTGTCCTGTTCCAGCCTAACCTCAATAGGACACACTGTTCCCTCTGAATACATGTCCAAATTAGCCTGACAGAATGAATAAAAATAAAAGAACAGAATGGAAGAAAGAGTCTTGAAATAGAGGAACTGACAGAGACTCGGGGAGAGAGAGAGAGAGAGAGAGAGAGAGAGAGAGAGAGAGAGAGAGACAGAGAGAGAAACAGAGAGAGAGAGAGAGAGACGGAAAAACTGAGTACAAGGTCAGTGATGGCGTGTCGGACGATGTAGCATGTGTGACCTGGTCGAGGTTTGTGGTTGTTTGAGCGCACTGCACCAGCCAAGAGTGCCTTGCCCCAGAGGCCAGTGGGCTGACCAGGGGTCACCCCCTTTGCCCGACACCAGCCCTCAGACGTGTGAGGACCGCCTGGGTGCCTGGGGGAGGACCGCCACTATCACCCCACCCCCCGCAGCCATCTCCGACCAAGACCGATGATAAGTGCGTCTCTATCAATCCACACTGGACCCTATCTCAATGCAGATTCCACTGTGCAGCCATCACCACTGCGGAGCCACTGCTGACTAGCCACCCTCTCTCTCTCTCTTTCTCTCTCTCTTTCTCTCTCTTTCTCTCTCTCTCTCTCTCACTCCCTCCCCACCCTCCCTTCCCCATGCGCCCTCAGCCCCAGCCTCTAACCACCCTTCCCCACGCAAGCCTTCAGAACGTGGCCTCCAGCTTAAACAAATCGCACATTCTCCTCCCCAAAGGCCCCTGGACACGGAGCTTGAGATGGCCCTTTGTGGAGAGGAGAGGGCAATTAGCCATGGTAGCAGAGTGTTGCAGGGAGAGGTCAGACAGTAATTGGATTTGTGTGGAGACTGTACATTTCAGGAGTGATGAGGAGGACCACCAAGGAAAGGCCATCTCTCAGCTAGGGGCTACTGCTAGCTGGAAAGCCCCTTTAGATGTCCAGATGCATTATCTATATATTATCTATGTGTAATTCATACACTGTGACAGCCTATGTACATGGAGAGCTTCTTCCATGTGCAATTTCACACTCTCCTACTTGAGTGTGGCTCCCTAGTAGAAAGTGAAACTATATGATCCCATTTGGTATTTTTCTTGTCTAGATGCATTTGTTTGATCTAGAGAGGTTACTTCCACTGATTTAGCTTTAGAGTGACAATCCCCTGCACATAACCCCCCCCCCCCTCCTTTTGCTGGCCTTATCAAGCTGCCTGGAGCATGAATAACTTGCACTCCACACAGACAGCCCAGTGATGTCCCAGCAGCAGACAGTGTGGAGAACTCAGACTCATCCAGATGCCTCTTTCTCTTTCTGTCTCTCTCTGTCCCTCTCTGTATCTCTCTCTCTCTCTCTCTTCCTCTCTCTCTCTCTGTCTCTCTGTATCTCTCTCTCTCTCTTCCTCTCTCTCTCTGTCTCTCTCTCGCTCACTCTCTCTCTCTTTCACTCTCTAATGCTCTTTCTTTTTCTCTCTTTCCATCTCTCTGTCTTACCATCCTTCTTTCTCCCTTCCTCTCTCTCTCTCTTTCTCCATCCATCCCACTCCAGGAGACCTCTGTGAATGGCTTGGCCCCCCAGCTGCGCTTCTGAACTGTCAGGCCAAGGCTGATAAGGGCTGATCGATGACCAGCAGCCTGGCTCCACTGCGACCCAACCCCAGCGAGGGTTCACCGCTTAAAGAGAGAGAGAGAAAGAGAGAGAGATGTATCTGTTATTTGTATTTGTTGTTTTAATCTAAACATTGGCTTTGGCAACACTGTACTACGCAGTCATGCTAATAAAGCACCCTTTGAATTTGAATTTGAATTTGAATTTGAGAGAGAGAGAGAGAGAGAGAGAGAGAGAGAGAGAGAGAGAGAGAGAGAGAGAGAGAGAGGAACAAAATAGAAAGAGAGCAAGAGAGAGACAGAACGAGGGAGACAGAGGGAAAGAGAGGCCCCGGTTCCCTGCAGTCTGGGAACTAGGGATGAGTTCATGTGTACTACCCTTAAGTTGACCTTCCTGAGCCCTAATACACCCAGCACAGCAGTGCCGTACCTAGGCCTGCTGGCCCACTGTCACACCCTGAACAACACTGGCAAGCAAACACAGTATGTTCTAGCTCTCAGGGCATTGATCGATAAATGACATGGAACAGGGAGAGGCAGAAACAGAGAGAATGACTATGCTGTAGGCATGTATATGAGGTTAGTGAGGGACACGAAATAAAATGGCTGCTAATGTTTTGTGACCAGATGAGGTTGAGGAGAGTGATGCTGTACTGCACATACAATTGAATCGTCCTTTCAGTGCACAGTTAGTATTCTACTTGAAAAAAGGTGGATATTATCAGATTATTGCACTGGTCAGAGTTATCTAGCAAATTATCTTTATTTGTTTTGATGACCTACGTTTTATCACATTGACTGACACCTGACATGGCAAAATCAGTTCGTTTTGATGCCATGATTGGCGCATTATCTGTGAGAAGCTTGTAGTTCCTGAAGGGGAAATGGTGTGTTTGTTCTAGATAGCAATGCCGTGATGACTATCTCATGAGTGACCAGAGCATGTGAGAGGGCCAAGTGACTGACAGTGAAACCAGACAAGGCATGCAGCGGTTGGACCTCTTCTCAGAAGATTTGGGAGCGAGACATAGACTAAACATTCAATAGCACCTCCACTTCATGACCCCCATGGAGTAAACTGGAATGGCTTGGCTGGGAATGCCTACTCACATAAAATGAAATAGTAAGTCATAGCAAGCTGTCCTACTAAGAAGAAGACACAGAGTGAGATAGTGCCTGTGTGTGTGTGTGTGTGTGTGTGTGTGTGTGTGTGTGTGTGTGTGTGTGTGTGTGTGTGGGTGTGTGTGTGTGTGTGTGTGTGTGTGTGTGTTTGTGTGTATGAGTGAGTGTATGCATGTATGCATATGTGTGTGTGTGTGTGTGTGTGTGTGTAAGAGAGAGAGAGGGTTAGAGAAAGAGAGAGAGGGAGAGGCATAACTCTATCCCTGGTGCCTTGGAGAATAGACATTCCTCAGCCTGCAATAAAAAGGCTGGGGAGATGCTCTGTTCGCTGGGTGTCATACACACAGATAAATCAGCCAGCAAGCATGTAAACACGGACGGTCAGGTTTTTCCATGTGGCATGCTGCCGACACACACCACTAACTTCCCTTTGGAGCGCAGAGCTTCCTGTGACACTTTCACACGACAGAAGTTAGATTCTATCAGATCAGAGGAGATTTACTTAGCTTACTAAACTCATAACATACAGCTGTGCCAGAAGGGAACAGCAACAGGCTCTCTCCTGTCCTTTTTTATCCATCTGTTTTTTTTCTTCTTTTTTTCTCTCCACAACTTGATTTATTCATCACCTTGTTCCCTGAGACTGTGTGTAAAAAGGCCCCCATAGAGGGCAATATTTGTGTAATATCTGGAAGCGGCACATGGGGCACACTGATTTTGGCAGATTATTTCTGGATTGATTTCTTGGAATCATTTGTATGAGGATCTCCTACTTAAATGACTGGAGTGCGTGAAAGGGCCTTAAATCACTGCTCTGCCGCAAAAACTCAGCCTCGGTGCAAGCCAGACGCAAAGCTTACAAATCCCCCCAGAGCTCTTTGGCTGCGACTGCTGCTCTGTTTAGAGTGGAGTTAACATTACTTCAGTTGGAGGGGGGGGGGGGGGTGGGATAGAGAGAGGAAGGGAGAGAGAGAGAAAGAGAGACCGAAAGAGAGGAAGGGAGAGTGTGTGTGTGTGTGTATGTGTGAGAGAGAGGTATGAAAGTTACTCAGTAATCGTGTGGATCAGACAAAACTCTCACGCCAGTTGTGTGTGTGACTCAAGTCAGAGAGGTGAGAGAAGTCTTATATGGGCAGAAATCACAGACTGGTACCGTGTCAGTCATAGTACCTCACGCCACGTACACACACGCATGCACGCACGCACATACACAAACCCATTCGTTCACCTCCGCTCCTCTCCTTTTTTATGATGGGGGCATTAAATTATGAGGAAAAGGGAAGAGAAAAGGAGAGAGCAGAAGAGGATTTTCCATTTCTAGTGGCTCTTCAGAGAAACGGTAGTGACAAACAGCTGCTTACACTTGGCATGAGAGCTCACACTTTACAGCTGTTTCAAAAATAAACAGAAATAGAGATCCTCACAAAGTTTACATTCCACTCAAAAACTCTAACCCCTTTAATTATTTTCTAATCTTCCTGCTGAGCACTTTTTATCAATGGGATGTTTACGTGTCCGATGGATTAAACTCGATGCACGTTAAACACAGATAAGTACTTTTACTTCCTAGTCCAGCTTGGCCTTTTTTTCCAATGTCTAATTTTGGTTTGGGCTCAATCCCACGTTTGGCAGCATTCTTCCATTCAGTAACTGCGCAGGCCTCAAGGACGTGAGTAGAAGATTGCTGAGGAAACGAGCCCCAAACGTTTAAACTTGTTTAATCTTCACGGGGAGACGTTTGAGGGGAAACGGAGAGCGGGGATGGGGGAAAATAAGGAGTCAAAAAAAGATCTCATAACTATCAGGTGACAAATTATAAATAAATCCCCTCAGGTCGCTGCATGGTCCTGTATGTTTATTGAAAAGCAAATGTTTGAATAAATGTAAGAATTGTGCTGTATAAACAGTGGAAGCCACAGGGGAAAATGATGGGCTCTCGTGACAGGTACTGGTGCGGTGTTTATGAAAGGCCACAGCAGAGGGTGAGCTCGGCCATCCCGTGCTCGATCTCTGCTGTTTGGTCCTTGGAGGCCCAGAGAGAGAGAGAGAGAGAGAGAAAGGCTGGTACCAAAACACATCTGGCCCAGCTACCATTTTAAACCAGTTCATCCACTGCCCACTGCCCGGCAGAAATATACCTGCAGAAGGAATGGCTGTTCTTTTAAATTGGAACTTCACATAATTTTGGATTTTACAAAAAAGGATGTGAATAGGAAGAAATGAGCATGAGGGAGGGAGAGAAAGAGAGAGAGAGAGAGCGAGAGAATAAGCGAGAGAAAAGGGGATTGGGGGGCAAGGAGGGGATGGTATGGAAGGGGAGGGGGGGCAACCTCTGTCTGTAATATTTACCCGTAACTCTCACCTCAGTTTAACTTTCAGCGTCGGCTCTTTGATTGATTGTGTTAGGTGGAACTATGCGGAGAGGACAATCCTGCAGGAATGTTGTTGATGTTGCACCTCGGCTAGAGACTTCCTGGTTCTTACTGTGATGGTTCTGGTCTGTGTATGAGGGAGAAAGGAGGGGGTAGCGGGCATGTGGATTTGGAGGATAATATCTCGTGCATGCTGCCCGTAACACAGACACTTACACACAAAACAGTCTGCTTCCTCACTTCATTTATTCACCAATCTCATGGTTATTCAGTGTAATATTAAATCATGCTTTCTTGCAAATTCCCCTGGTTGAAGACATGTTGTGTTAACTCTTGAGACACTGGCTATCATGTAAACTAATGTCATTGCAACAACAAAGACCCATAATGCACCAATTTATTCGCTTCCGGGTTCTGAGTTCTCGGCAAAGGTAAGCATCTGGAAACCATTCACACATCACAACCCAGTCAGAGGTGAGAAACATGGTTACTCTGAAACACGGAGAGGAGGTTATTAGGGTACATTTCAGCTGTCTATACACCACAGCTATTGAGAACTATTGTTATTGTTATTTATTCGGTTTTTAAAAGGTGACAAACTTTAATTAAACAAATAAGTTACTGAAATAGTTAACATAAACAAATTAGGAAATTCAGTATAGACAACCTTGAAAGTGATGCTGGATGGTGATATTCAAGCTTTATATGTTACACTGTATCCTTGCTTCACAATCATCTTATTACAGCATTAATAGTCCTAATTTCCTGCCTGCCATTTTAACTGTTGTTTGTTATTGATGTGTTCTGGTTATGTCATATATTTTACTATGATAAGAACAATTGTACCTCTTTGTGACCTAAGATCCTCTTCTCTAGTTTATCTTTATTATTATAAAGGATTTGGATCACTGAAGAAATTGTGGAGGCTATCTTACCTTAAGATAGATGAGCATACAGTATATCATAGTAAAACGTGCTTATGTTACGCTGGCATTCTCGGTTTACAGTGCAGCTTAATTACATACCTGAGAGCCATGGTTAACCACCACATTTCTGCACTGGCCCATAAAACAAGTGACCTGGGTGATTCTCTGGTCAGCCTGCGTGTAGTTGCTTGGGTAACCTCTCATCCTCTGTAATTACTCAGAGGAGCTTTCCCTTTGGAGCCAGCCTGCGCCGCCCACCCCTGCAGCCCGACGCTATTTAAAGCCCCCATGGCCAAACCTGACAGTGATGTTGGTTAATCACTGCCTCAATTAAGCTTGCCTGACCTTCTATGCCTACCAAACGCAGAGACACACACACACATACACACACACATCCAGCCACACACACACACACAAAGAGTGACTGAGTGGGGGAGAGAGAAAGAGAGAGAGAGAGAGAGAGAGAGAGAGAGAGAGAGAGAGAGAGAGAGAGAGAGAGAGAGAGAGAGAGAAAGAGAGAGAGAAAAGGAGGGAGAGAGAGAGAGAGAAAGAGAGAGAATGGAGATGAAGAGTTGAACCTGTGCATCTGACTGATTTGTATGTACAATTTATAATCTTCACATCCTGTTCGGGGACTCCAGACTTAGAGGCTCCTGCTCTGTCTTTGCGGCTGGTGTAAGGTAATAGGTAACTCACTACCACTGCAGGCAGATGACCCTACATGTGTCCTTGTCATTCTGCCAAACTCTATACAGCTTCCTGTTTAACCAGCGCAGTCATAGGGCCCCGAGGGGCATAGAGTTTCTCACTGTGGAAGCAGAGTCTACTCCAGTTCTGCACCAAGACAATAAAGACAAATACATGGTCCCGGTGTTTTGTTCTCTGTGTTTGAGTTTTACGGTTGGTGCTATACAGAAAATATATTCTCTGTACGTTTGTCCGTGTGGCCTCACACTCTAAAGTTGAACCAGGCGGGCTCTGCTGCATAACCTGTGGAATCTGTAATTCAGCGTTTTGGCATCTGAGGCCTTGTTATAAGCAGCTTCTCTGGACAAAAGGATTCAGTCAAAATAGACTTGCTAATTACTAGACATTTTAAATTACAATCATAAAACTGCTCAAACAACAGCCTTTCTTTCTAAAATAGGAGCCCTACTGAAGCAGAGAGACAGACAAAAAGACAGAGAGCGAGCGAGAGGGGGTATGGGTGGTGGTATAAAGACAGACAGAAGTAGATGTGTGTGTGTGTGTGTGTGTGTGTGTGTGTGTGTGTGTGTGTGTGTGTGTGTGTGTGTGTGTGTGTGTGTGTGTGTGCGGGTGTGTGTGTGTGTGTGTGTGTGTGTGTGTGTGTGTGTGTGTGTGTGTGTGTGCGCATGCGCACATGCATGTGTGTGTGTGTGTGTGTTACAGACACTAATACCTTGCAGAACATGTAATTGAGCTGTGAGAAGTGGATGTCTGGAGAGAGACACACAGTTGCATCCATTCTGTCCATCAGGTGCAGGCTGAGAGTGTTTAGGGCTGTCTGTGGTCTCCCTCCTCTCAGGATTAGTCATGTGAACCTGTGGTAAGTTGCACCACAGACAAAGTGAGCAATGGGCCGGCAATGGAGGGCAAAAAGTCATAGTGAGTTCATAAGTTTATAACCCGTTTACGGTTACCCGCTTTATCACTGTGTACGCAGATTGGTGTGTGCAGGAACGTGTGGTATTTGCGGTGATGCTGAAAGCGTTCAGGAGTGTTTATGGTATATGTTTGTATGTATGTGTTTGTGTATGTATGTGTGTGTGTTTGTGTGTGTATGTATGTGTGTGTGTATGTGTGTGTGTCTGGGTGTGAGGCTGCTTGGACCAAGCCAGCAAAACACAGCAACGTTCTCAACACTTATTTAATACTTTTTCTTACCCTCGCCAATTATCCACCATAAACTATATCCCGGATCAGGGCTGGACTTCAGTCATAACATCCATCATCCGGGGCCGCACCGGCAACCATATCAAACACTCTACTCCCAAACCACAGAGGGTCTGCAGCCCATCAGCCAGTCAGCGGGACGGGCATTTGGGCTTTCGCAGAACCAGGGCTCCAGCCCTGCTGTTCATCAACCCCTCCACGCTGACTGTGTCTGTCGGAGGGTGTTAGCTCTGATAGGAGCTGGTGGCTCCTTTTACAGCACCGGTGTCAGCTATGGCACCTCGCATTTGCCCTGAAATGAGGCAAAACTAACTGCCCTAACTGCCCCATGGGAAGCCGAAGAGGACATTAGAATCCCCCACCACACCGCCCCACCCCACCCAACCCACCGCCCACATCCCCATGCAATCTATGTTTAGACTTGTTTGTTTATCTATTTCATTCTCTATCTCTCCTCCTCTTCCCCTCTCTTGACTCTTCACTGTGCTCTTTCTGCATTCCCTGTGCCTCTATCACATGTCCTTTGCTCCATTTTTTCCTTTCCTCTGCCTCTCTCCTGTATCTCTTTAGGATGTTGCCCTGTCCTCCACGCTCACTGTGATCCTTTGAAGCTGATTGATGTGTTTACGGCGCTGAGCAGGCATGCTGCAGATCAGCAGGAGTCTGTAAACAGGCCCCCGCAGGAGGCCGATGGGCCCAGAGAGAGGGGACCGCCAGGGAGACGGGCATAGACCACTGCAGTGGTTCCCCAGCAGGAAGCTGCCCACCACCACCCCTACATACACACACACACACACACACACACACACACACACACACACACACACACACACACACACACAGGTCTACACACACAGGCATGCACAAATGCATGCAGGCACGTACACACACACGCACACACACACACACACACACACACACACACACACAAACATACACACACACACACACACACACACACACACACACACACACACACACACACACACACACACACACACACACACACACACAGCTGCTGATTAATGTACCAGCCCTGACACACACTAGCAAAGCACTAGGGGCAAAACATGACTTTCATCAGGGTAAATCCCTTTTTTTGGAAATATATTTTTTTAAAGTGAGTGACTACTCGTGCTGCATGTGTTAGTGATGTGCTGTACTTGCTGGTCAAATTACATAGGGTGGCTTTAGAGACAAACAGAGAGGAAGAGACAGGGGTGAAAGAGGGATAAAATGAGAGAGAGAGAGAGAGAGAGAAAAAAAAGAGAAAGAAAGAGAGAAAGAGAACTTTAAAGCTCTCTGGGTTTAAAGGGGGCATAGACAGAGATAGCTGCAAAGTGGCAGTATGGTATGGCTGTGGGAAGTTGAAGGGGATGGATTTCATGTCTGAAACCCCTTGTGTGAGGGGCGCTGAGGGGTTCCTTTGGAGAGGCGGAGGGGTGGGGAACTGAGGGGGGGTATCCCTGTGGAGGGGACTGCGTCGTTAGGATAAGTAGTCCCCCCCGCCCCTCACCCATACACACACTGCCTCCCACCCCACCCGCCTCCAGCCAGCCTCTACTGCAGATAAGAGCCCACAGACAGACGTGCAGATCAAGGCAATTATCAGCGTCTCTTCCTGGGCAGCAGAGCATTGAGCAGCCGGCCCTGGTCTCTCACCCCTGCCTGACCACAGCCAGAGACTACTCATGTGTGTATGTGTGTGTGTGTGTGTGTGTGTGTGTGTGTCTGTGTGTGTGTGTGTGTGTGTGTGTGTGTGTGTGTGTGTGTGTGTGTGTGTGTGTGTGTGTGTGTGTGTGTGTGTATGCATGTCTGTATGCATATGTGTGTGTGCAAGTATACACTTATAATTCTGTGCATCCATTGTTGTTTTGGCTGTATGCAGTTGTGAGTCAGCACAGTGCAGTGCATTTGTGAGCTTGTGTGAGTGTGTGAAAGATGCACTGTACACATTCAAATGCTAAATCAGCCAGGCGGGTTGTCGGCAAGTAATTTAGAAATAGTAGGTTACAACCCTTATGCCAATTTGATTTGTTAGAGGGGGCACAGTTGTGAGTACTTATGCTGCTTGGGGAAACAACAAATTCCTCCTCTAACCAATCCTGGCAGAGTGTCTGGCCCTGTGTACAATAATATATAGGGGGCAGAAAAAAAATCTGTGGTAATGCATACAAACTCTATATCCAGTGCCAATGAATTAAGGCATGTACTGGCAGAAGGGGAGGGAGAAATGGGAATGTCCTCAAGTAACTTATTTTCTGTGGGACGAAGGGGCTTTAGGGATCCCATCATTAGGGGAAATTGGAAGCAGAAGGGCAGGAGATGGCAGGAGCTAAGAGTGACAGACAAACCTCAGAGCTCCAGCTCTCCCTCTGTGTGGACCACGGAGCCCACTTCACCGAGATGCTGTCCAGTGATGCCATGTTCACACATGCAGCAATCACCACTGATATGTGTGAATATATACTGTAAGCAAAGCCCAGCAATGGCACATTTAGTGGTTTCCCCTCGTGGTCATTTCAAGACATCTTGAGGAAGAAATTCAGATAAACGAGATATACACTACCTCTATACAGACAAGAGGCTCAGCATTTTATGACATTGATGTTGTTAGATTCGTTCATAGTGGGGCTTTTAGGGGGCTTTTAAATCTCCAATGCAAAAGGTGTTAAACAGAAAATCAAATTATGCTTAATTGAATATATAATCTGTATAGAATATGTAATGTAAGTTAATCTGTAAGAAATAATAAAAAACACTCTGAAACCCTGTGGTATCATAACATGTAAATTGGAATGGGTTCAAAAAAACTAAAATATTTCAATCAGCTGCAGCTGGAGATTAAACAGGTCAATAATTGTCATCTTTCGGATGATTTTCTGTTTCCTGGGGACTATAAATACATCATATGGGGACTGAGCATTCCCATTTCCATTCTCTTACTAAAGACTCGGCAACTTCATTGGGTACCATCTGTAACAGACCATATGTTTAAGACAGAACACATTCTGTGTCTTCAAATTAATTAAATTCTTACAAACTATGTGATACTGCAATGTCTTTTGTCCATGGTGGGCACAAAGACACTGGAATTGTGTTCATCAATCAAAAAAGGGAGCACATTCATCTATGCAATCAAAACAGAAGACATTATTTATGTTGCCTGCTGCATTTTTGTTTGTTTTGGTTTTCAAAGACCAAAGTAATTCTGTTTATTTAATACATCCAAAACACTGAATGTTAATTATGTCCAGATAATCGTTCTGTTATATTATATATGATGTGGAATATGCAGCATTCTCTAATCTACAGACTCGATCATTGCTTTTGTACTAATCATAATGCAGACATGCTAAGCATGGCATAAATAACTCAACTAATTTGGCTCTTGTGAACAGAACTTTCTTCTACAACTTGCAAATGCACATAATGTATAAGACTGCAGATTTTGTCTGCAGACCAGAACCTTCTGTAATATAACAACACTATTTTGTGGAGAAAATAACTTACAATTAAATGATGACATATAATGGCTCAGAATATTTTATGTGGATTGAATGACAATTGTCTACAAAAAAGCTAAAAAAAATAGCAGCCATCCATTCAGTCAATTTAGCAGCCAAATCGTTTTCTGTGCACAAAAAGATGTTTTCTTGCTAACCCATGGACATAATGCTAACATTTTTGTGGACAAAAGGCATTGCAGCATTAGATATTTTCATAAGAAATGAATATGATGGTGGCACAGAACATGCTCTGTCTGTTAAGCACGGCCTATTACACTGCGCCCCACAAATCTCTTGCTCCTTAAACCCATCAGCACTCCACCATCTTCACACTGTAGCATACACTAGCACGCACTGCCAGACTGATGCTTGTTTTGTTGTGCTGCAGCAGATGCCCTCTCTAACCTCAGCTCAGCCGCACAGCCACGGCTCTGTTGCTCATGTGGTGCAGGAGCCTCCGACGCCAGCCGGCAAAACAGCATGTGATGGAGAACTGGCTGAGTGAACAAACAGGCAAATATTACCCCTCATTTCACCCAGCGGGGACCAAACCAGAGCGAGGGAAACGTGTCTGTGGGGGTGGGGGGCGCTCAGGAGGAAGATACAGGCAGGCAGAATGCATGTAAAAGATTAAAGGCAGGAGCTCTAGTTTTACTATATGTATTTATGCCGTTTGGTAGGACTTTAGATGCCATATTGCCATAAAGAGAGTGTCCTGGTGCTTTCTGTCCAATTTGCTATATTGAAACTCACTGGGGCCTCGGGGCAGGGAACATTTGTCATGCAATCTCTCCCTTAAAAGCCATCTGTGTGGTGGCTCATTCATTTCCTCTCACTCTTTTCTCCCTCTCTCTCTCTTTCTCTCTCCCACTCCCTTACTCAATCTGTTTCACTCGCTCACAAACCATGCCATTTGCCTGTAAATGGGAGTCATCAGAAAGAAAGTCATCATAAAAATCTTTAAGACTCTTTACCACTGGCTATGACTGCTGTTGACCCTCGAGGCTCTCAATTACATCTTTAAATGCATGAAGTTAATGGAGGAATTAAACCATCCTGTCAACATAGTTTCCTTCTTTACAGTGCTGGTGTGTCTCTATTGAATGAAAAATATGAGAGTGGCTAAAATAAAGACAGAGAAAGAAAGACAGAGAGAGAAAGAGAGAGGGAGAGAGAGAGAGACAGACAGACAGACAGACAGACAGACAGACAGACAGACAGACAGACAGAGAGAGAGAGAGAGAGAGAGAGAGAGAGAGAGAGAGAGAGAGAGAGAGAGAAAGAGAGACTTGTCAGAGTGGGTCCTCATTCTGAATGTAACACCTGCCCACACACATGCTCACACACAAGCTTTTCTCTCAGCTTTCCGTCTTTCTGGGTTTTTTTTCTAAGTTATTCACACGCTCACTCTGGGTGACTGCCTGTCTCTATTCCTCTCCCTTTCAGTCTCTCTCTCAGTTTCTCTTCCGCTGTCATTTTGGATGACCTCTTGAGGACAGTCAGCGTGAGCAGTAAATCAAAGCTGGGTTGATTGTGGTTTTGGCCTCCCATAGCCATCTCTCATCCCCTCATCCTCACAACAGATGAGCCATGTTCTCCTGACTGGAAGTGATGTTGCAAAATGTGGAACATGAGATCTGGCAGCTGAAGAAAGACCAGGCACAGAAACAAAAAAGACCATTTCTCTTTTGCTGGGACAGAGACGTGATACAGTCTCCCTCAGTCAAGAATGAGCAGTACGCTCTATGTAGACGAAAAGGGAGGTAAACATACATACATGCATACACACACACACACACACACACACACACACACACACACGCACACACCCATACATAGACAAGCTGGGCAAAGTGTATGCCGCAGAAAGATTTATTGCCAACAGTCCAGCAACCCCAAACTGCTCATGTGAAATCAGATCTGATACAGTGACCAAAACCCTGTTTTGGGTTGACAGAGAGCATTACACATACGATCAAAAATGCCACGGTAGTATTTCCAAACTCCCTTGCTAGCAGTTACTTTGAAGCAAAAGAGGAAAGCTAAACTCTAAGTTCTGAAGGAGGATCACTTATCAGTAGTCATAGGACACAATCATTTGTCAGGAGGATAAAGAGGGACACTCCTTTCATGGTCCGGCCATGGTCCCATTATGGATGGGTTTTAGTCGCAGGCAGAGTAGGAAAGTTCACTGAGAGGAAGACTCTGAGTGAACGAGAGCAAGAAGGAGGGGAGGGGGAGAAGGCAACTGAGAGAGTGGGACAGAGAGGGAGAGACAGGAGTACGCTCCCACCGACTAGCATCCAGCAGATGATGGACAGTGTTGTTTACTGCTGGAGGCGACTATCGGCCCATACCAGAATCCAGCACACTCATTTATCTGTAAGAGTTTCTCAAAATGGCCTCCTGGACTTCAATGCAAATGTAAACACTTGAGCTAGGGGGCTGAGAGGGGAGAGCATGATAATTGACAGTGGACATCCTCAGTCTTCACAATCAGAGATAAGCAGCCTGGAATTGCAAGAGAGGATGGGATGAGACTGTGAGGGAGAGAAACGGTCTGTATGAGTGAGAGAGTGAGTGTGTGTGAGAGAGAGCAAGAGAACAAGAGCAAGAGAGAGAGAGAGAGAGAGAGAGAGAGAGAGGGAGAGAGAGAGATTAATTTAGAAGATGCTTTTTAGCATGACCATGGCATTAATTCATGTTAATTCATGTGCATTCACAGTGGGGATGGTTGCTTATAAATTCAAAATGAAAACAGATTGCAGTGCAACATTTTGTTGGCAGGGTAGATGATACAGTCTAGGAAATGAAATGGCAAACACATGTTTTGTGTCAACCTCTTGAAAAATCTGATTAGCTACGAAGAGAAACAAGTCCATTAAAAGAATAAAATTTTGCATATATCACAAAGACATCCATAGTGAAGCCTTTTATGGTTCTCACCACCCCGACAATGTGTTTTACTGTTACTTTTATTTTTTATACGAGTGTCCATCTGTGACACTACTCTAACAAGCAGCTCCATGGTACTACTGATTAATTAATGTATGGCTGCCATTGAACTGCCAAAAACAGTGATGATTCATGCAAGGGGTCAGAGGTCAATAATAGATCATGTGACTCTGTATCAGGTCAATGATTGGAGGAGCTTTTGCAGAATTGATTTTTGTTTACCCGACCATCCCATCGGATCTCAGATCACTGGATATGTGATGTAGCCAATCATAAGAAAAACTTCATCGCAGAGGGGTCCTCGCCTCAATAAAAGTTTACGGCATTCTTGGAGGGCAAGTCACGTTCTCTGATTCTTTGAATGAAAGCTGGTCTTAAACTCCAGATGAGCGGAGGGGAATAAAAACAAAATTGTATTTGAGCACAAACACCTGACTATTTGCCCACAACATATGCCCTTAATCAGAAGCCTCTGACTTGTGTGTAAGCTGCAGTACAATAATGGACCACAAAAATAAAAAGGTTGTGGATAAGGCTACGCACAGTTCACAAGGCTCATTGGCACCAGTAAAAGCATATGAGCGAGTCCACCAGATAAACAACGCGCATTTCAATCCAACACTGTGTAAATACCGGAAAGGGAGGGCTGCTTGCTTCCTCTTTGGATCACCTTGGGCTAATGTGCTATAAATATGATTGGGATTGTTCCAAAACCTGTGATAATATTTTCAAGATGGGAGCAGCTAGTCTTGCTCATGTAAGCAATGAGGTGATGTGTGATGTGTATGATGCAACAGATCACTTTAAATTCCTCACTGAGTTCAAAGATGGCATGGCTAAACTCTGTATCTGCAGGCTAGACATTGGTTTACAGTTAAATGTGCTGTAATACAGACATCCATATGGGACTATCATACAGACTGCTGTGTTTTGTGCATTTGTAAAGTACTTGGCAACAATCTGTAGAGTAATAGTCATTGGAGAAGATATCAAAGCCTTGTTATTAAGTAAAGAAAATAGACATAAAAATCTAATGAGAAAATGTTTGGGTCTACAAAAGGATATAAATGAAGCTTTTAATTACATTCGGTTGCAATTATACATAATTAAAATGTTTATAAGAGATTGAGGCTCCTGTAATCCTTTTGTACCCTCTGTTTGGGTTGTTGTGGTTCCCAATTATCACTTTCAAAACTCACTTTTGTCCGTTTAGTGCTAGTCATTCCGGCCTTTTTCATTCACACAACTATGGATCTGTTCCTGTTTAATAGGACAATAAAAAGATTCTATTTAAACCTCTCTGTTTGAGCTTGTGTAAACCGCTAATACAACCTTATGGAAATGGCTATGTCAGAGATAGAGTTTATTTTATTTAGAGTTTATTGAGAGGGGCACACTGCACAGTTCCTGATGCAGTGGTGACAATGCTAAAATAAACTGAGTCTGGAGCTCGTCTCAACAGTTCAACATCCTCTGGCCTTTTAGTACTTTTAAGATGAGGAACAAAAACAAAAAATATATCTTTCCCCTCACTACTGAAGCCCGGGCCATTTGGACATGTGGCTGGAGCGAATCCTGGAAAAAGAGGCTTGGATGTAAACACTTCAAGTGTGTAGGCTTTAAAGACATTCGGGGGACGATTTGAAAGATAAGTGGGAATCATAAAAAAAAGAAACATCAAAAGGGTATTGTTATGATTGCATGTTGCATGCACCATTATTTTTGCCATAACTCAGCATAGGCCACAGTGAGACATTGCAAACAAAGGAATTCCTGCCTGAACACATATGCACATGTCTGTCTAGACTATTTAAGAGACATCTAGGCATTTGAAGAAAACGTACTTCCTCAGCCTTATATGTAAAGGGTAAGGTATAGCATGGACATAGACACACACACACACTCCCTCTCTCTCTCTCTCTCTCTCTCTCTCTCTCTCTCTCTCTCTCTCTCTCTCACACACACACACACACACACACACACACACACACACACACACACACACACACACACTTAACATACCTTAAAGAAAACCTCAAACCTTAAAGAAACAAACTCAATCACATTCATGCTTGTGGAATGCATATGCATAGAAACATGCATCTAAAAGAATCAGTTCCAAATACAGTCACATTTCAGTAACACTTTACAACAAGGGTACATGAGTATACATTCAATAATATTTTAACTAAACCAAAAAATGCTAAGGATTAGTAAATAAATGAATAAAAACTATATTATATATTAATGTTTAACACATATTGAGTCATATAAGATGTAGAATTAAATCATTGGCAATTGAGATGTTAATTACATGGTAGGGTACAATCTGCCGTTGTGCATAAATGCCTGTTTGTATACCAGACTGTATTTAATTATTTAATTAATTATTAATTATTTCAGTAATTTTTTTAAGGAGTACACTAGCTGCATCAATTTAAACAGGCTACACTCCAGTACCAGACACGCATCTATAGCTCCACAGACTACACCAGTGGTGCTGGAGGGACACCCGAAACTGTGAAGGCAAAAGGTGACAGTGGTGTGGATTCAGGGCACAGCATTTAGGCCACTGCTGAAGGGCGTCTTTGTTCTGGTCACCAGGATCAGAGATGGTCCTGTCTATCGACCCTGCAGGCTCTGCACAAGTCTCTGATGTGGGCTAAAATCACTCTCAGAGGGAATGGGGCAGATGCAAGGCTACATGGGCTTAACAAATAGCCTAAACTGTCACCTTCAAACGTAAGACCTTGCTCGAGTAGCCTATATCCCACACTACTCCCACGCTGCTCAGCAGTGCTCCATGACCAGAATGAACATGTCTCATTCTTCCTATTAAAAATGTTCCTCATTTTAATATGGACAATTTATATAGGATATAGCCTATTTGTCTTCACAGTTTCAGGTGTTCCTGCAGCTTTGCAGGTATAGTCTATGGAGCAGCGCTATGGATACGCGTCTGGTATCAGAGCGTAGCCTGTGTAAATCGATGTGGCTAGCGTAGGCCCCTACTCCTTGAAAAACTACTTAAGTATTTAATAATTATTTAAACAATTATTTAAGGTCTTGTATATCAATACAAAATGACTCATGATGGCACACTAACCTGCCATGAAATTAACACCTCAATTCCTAGCATTAATTAAGGTCTGATATACCAGTATTGCTTAACCATGACTTACTACTAAATCATATACGACTCAGTATGTGTACTTTTCTATGATTCATATATGTACTAACCATTAACTTTATACAGCAGTTAAAACATTAATACATGTATATTCATGTACCATTATTGTAAAGTATTACCCATATTTCTTACACTCAAGTAGACACATTCCAGTGTTCTGGTCTTGTGAAGGTTACACATGCACACAGACTTGCAGCTGGACTTGCATGAGCACTCACACTAACAAACCTCAATAACCAATCATTTGCTTAAGGTAACAGCCTGAAGCACTTCACGTCCCTCTCCCAGACATCTCTGTTATCCTACTTGGGATGGTGAGTCCTGCTCGGGTCAAATGCTAGACCTGTCAGACTGCACTACCCTAAACAAGGCTATAAGCAATGACCCAGTACATTCTGTTGACTCAGTCATGAGGTTTCTCAAGCCTGCAGAATATTTGTGAGATCGTTAACTCACAGGCTTTAGAAAAATACAGTACATTTCCACAAGCTTTTAAAAAAGATTTGGTGACAAAAAATCAAAAAGCATAAAAAACATGCTCTCATGTTGGGATTGGATGACCCAGATTTAATAATGCTTTGTTGAAATTTCCTTTTTTAAAACATGCTTCAAATGTCTTTTTTTTTATTTGACACATAAAGCTGCATCTACAGTATATGCTATATGCAATGGTGTTGGGCATAATGGCAAGGTTATCAGTAGCAGGTATGATACACAGGCTTTGTTGTGACCTAGCAATGACCTTTCCAATTGTTTACGGCCTTTACAATCTGTGCTTTATTCTCAAAGAATGTTAGCAATATTTTTTTTTCAGGCTGGCCATGCTGGTTAAAGGTTGTGCTGTATATCACTCCGTATTGTTGATGAGTCATACTATTAAGCCTTCAGGCCCAATGATTCAATCTCTCTGGTGAAAGGACGTTCTCTCGCGTACACTCACACATCAAACGCTTCTCCTCTCTGAACTGCCAGCACCGTGTAGTGCAGTAGTCGCCCTCTAACTCTTGGCAGCCTGAGCGTGGGCCGAGGCAGGCAGGCATGAGCTGCCCTGCTTTTCCCACAGCCATTACTTGCCCCTTATCAGCTTGCTCCATAGCCTCTCCCTCTTCTATCCTGACACGTTAGCGCTGGAATTGCAGCATGATCTCACTGCTCTCTGCTCGTTAAAGGGCTGCTTTTAGGGCCCATCTTCTGTGCTCCGAGTTCAAAGGGCTGGGAAAGAATGTTTGGCGTGCCCCCCGAGAGAGCGTCACTTTGGTGGACGTTCGGGGCTGGGCCCCCCGTCCCTGATCTATGTGTTCCTGTTGGCGGGGATGTTTAATGCGATCGTGACACTGGCCCCCCGGTTCCGCATCCTGAGAAAATATGATTTCGGTGGAACCCGGGGTGGATTATTTTCTGTCTGCGTATCTTGCGGAGATGTCAGCATAAATACACGCGCTTTCCCGCTGCCAGCATTTTTAGCACTTTGGTATAAATTATGACCAGGCCAGGCTTCAGAGGAGTCACACTTTGCTCTCTTACAGCGTATGGGCGCGCGCCATAAATTACTTAATTCTGATTATTTAAACAAATTAAGACACACTTGGTTGTAAGGGAGAGGAAAAAGCATGGCTCCCTTATGTCATGCAGGGGTGCGTAGTGGAAAGTTGTCCAAAGCCATTCATTGTGAGGGTGATGGTTCTGTAAGCCCTTGTTCCAGGCATGGTTTTATGGATGTGTTTCCAGAACCTTTGACTGAGTTCTTTTTTCCCTCTCAATTTCTCCTTGTGTTATCTTTGCCAAATCACCACAAGACAGGAATCATTCTTTAAAAAAATGCATCTGATTTTCATGCCAGTCATTGTGGACAGGCATGGCTTTATTGTCCACATCATGGCAAAGGCTGGGGGGTGGGGGTGGGGGGTGTTGGGCAGGAAGGTGGTTTGAGGTTGTCTCCAAAAAGACGGAGGCACAAAGCACTGTGTCTTTAGGACGACCTGGAGTGTTGCCATGACTCCCATTACTGAGCCTTCCGGGGTGCTCCTTCTTAACCGGTGCACTTGTGTTTCTGACAGTTTCGAGCCAATTAAAACACATGGAATAAATGGCAGCGTGTCATTTATTTCTTTGTATGGGATGCCAATAGGAGTTATGGCAAATTTATAGTAAGAACACTAAACCTGCCACAGGTACTTAAACAAATGAACACCATTCATCACAGGAGAGCTAAGGAAGGGCTTGTGGGCACCTAGCGCCAGCACCTCAGGCTAAAGCCTGTGGCCAAATATAGGAAAGCCACTCATTCCCCCCAGACTTCAAATGGAAAGGACATCTCAGTTCACATTAAATATTGCCCTGAAAAATGGCCTGGCAGCCATCCAGCACTAAGAAGTGTTAGCGTTGGCACTTCCACTGTGTACATTTCCAGTAAATTGTTTTAGTGTTTATTTGACGGGATATGTGCTGTGGATTGATGGATGAGCAATCGGACTTCTCCCATATTCATCCCTCTCAGCAGGAACACCCCCCCCCCCATTTTACCTTTTTCAGTCATACTGTGTAAGAGTGTGAGTGTATGAAGAGCTGTGAGATGAGGTGAGCAAGAAGCGCTATTCTCTAGACACAGCCTACTCCCACACCAAAGCTCCAGTCCTCTGTGCCAAGTGCAGCTGAAGGATACAACTGTGTAAAACACGTGGAGTACCAGCTGCTAATAGTACAGCAGTCACCAAATGGCATTTCCAACTGGGCGATGCGTATCAGCTCAACGGTGCATGGGTGCAACAGCTAATTTAGCGACTGTTTTCAGTTTATTTTCAGTAACCAATCTGACAACACCTCCTGAGTTTAAATAAGCATGGGCTGAAAAACACTTAGGCTGTTATGAGGTACATTACACCATCCCGAAATTCCCCTAGCTGCCGTCATGGCCGCCAGGTGGTTAGCAATTCCACAGTTTGGAGATAACAGGAGCGCTTGGGTGAATATGAGACACTGGCTCTTCAGTGTAGATAGACAGAGCAGAGGTCCTTGGAGGACATGACAGTATGACTAAAAACAGTAACTCCCACCCCCACACACACATACACAACTAGCCTGATTCACTGCTCTGAGCAAAGATGACCCAGGCTGACCTTTGGGCTTGACAAATGCCCCCGTGCGCTCCTGTGTTTTACCTTGTGTCTCTCCTGTTATTTACTGATCTTAACTAATGGAAAATACCTCCTTTCAAAATGGCAAACAATCCAGGAAATACTGCCCTGCCAGCCACACAACACCACAGGCAGTAAGAGGCATGCCGGGCTGGAAGCAGTTGTGAAGGAGGTTGGAGAGAAACAGGCTGGGTTGTTTAAAACTGAAAAAACAAGACACAAGAAATGAAGAGAGACACAATAGTACCTTTGTTAAGCTGAGGGAGTGGGGTCTTGGGGTTTGGGGAGGTATACATGTGCTGTACCAAGCCCAGGCTTGCTTGCTGGTCCTAGACAATTAACAAAAATTAATCCTGGCAAAGACCAAAACAAATTTGAGCTAATAGCGTGGCATTTCTCCACTGGGCCTGACTTTACACTCTAGTGAATGTGCCCAACGTGACAAAATCATAAACTAATGTCATTAGGAAAATGCCTCCACCCGCCTTTTCTAAGTTCTGCCTCAATTAACCAGCAGTACTTCTTAGTTTAAAAGCCCTCAAAAGCCTCTTCACCTCTCAAGTTTAAGTGCAGGGGTGTTTTGGTTTTTTTGCTTCCCTCAGCACTGAAGCCACTGAAGTGAATGCACTTGCACTGACCCATATATGCTTGCAGGTCTGTCCTCACTGAGGTGTTCCTCGGGGCTTTTCCCCTCGTACTGACCAGATGACTGAGACAGCCCTCTACGTCGCCGTCGTTGTCGTCGTCAGGATGTGGAGCCGTCTCACTGCTCACAAGCCCCAAATTTACAGCTTGTTATCCTTTCCCTAAATCTCCCTAACACCATTACATAACATGCCGAGGGTAATGTACACACTAATGGGGAGCAGGGTGTAAATCCATCAGGGTGCCGTAAATTAGTGCCCGGCACTTTTGTGTGCACGGATTACATTGTTTGGGGGATAATGGCCGTCTGGGAGTGAGAGCGCACACGTGATATACAGTGTTTTGGTCTTGCGAGCTCTCCTCCAATAAATCGGCATTGACCACAGCTTTGGGGCCGAGGGAGAGAGGTAATACCCAAAGAGTCTCAGCTAAGATGGCTGAAGGATTGCTTGAGATTTCACTAATAGGAGGGGTGCTACTTGCTGTGGAACTCCCTCATTTGTAGTGGTAGGTTTACTCGTGCTCACGCACAGAAAATGCAGTGTGCACCGTCATTCATTCCTGGTGCAGGACACAAAACACTTACAGTTAATGCCAGCTCCAAGTGAAAAGCCTCTCTTTACTCTGGTTTTCCTTTCTGTGATGGGTTGAAATGTGGTTGCATTCTCCACTACTGTTACAGAGACCTGGGCAGAGAGTAATGGCTTCCGTAGGTCAAGAGGGTAGCACACCATCATGGCCCCAGTGATAGGGACTCCTTGTAAGGAGCTCCTAACGGTGTCAGTGCGTGGTGCATAGCTCTGACTCTGTCCGGTTCGGTTAAGGTGATGCAGTACACTGTGAGCAAGTACACTTTGTCTCATAATGGTGGGGCTCAGCAGGGACGAACCCAGCAATCCACCACACACCTCACTGAATCACTGTAGCACACGGGCAAGTCATAGCTGTAATATTGCATTAGAGCCATTAGAAACATGTGTCTATCAATGAGCTGTGAAAGCACATAATAACAAGCTAATGCCTGTTTGTTTTCATCTGTCCTCTCTAGGGGGAGGAAGGATAGAGATGCGGGGAAGGAGCGAAACAAGGAAGGGTGGAGGAAGAGAGAGTGCAGGGGAGGGGACGGGAGGGTTGCATGCATTGGCAGGGATAACCACACTGGCCTGACTTTCCAGAGAGGATCAAAAGTGGTACACTCTGAAGTGTGTGTGTGTGCTTTTTTTTAAAAAGGAGGCCCAGACAGGAGGGAATCTTGCACATCCAGAAAGAAAACAATAACTTATTAGCGCTGACCCCACATGTGCAGCAGCCTCCGCCTCAGTCTGGATTCTCTCTGTAATTTGTTCCATGCTCAAATAGGTTGCCTCTATTTTTTCCTCCTCCCCTATTTGAAATAACATAAGCGCTGCCAGATGGGCCTCCATCCGACGGCACTGGAAATCCGAATAATCCTGCGCAGGGTCGCACACCCGGATGAGCGCTTGATCGGCCCGGACCAAGTCAGAACCAAAGCCAAAAGAAGAAGGGAAAACAAAGGAGTGACATTTACCAAAAAAAAACCCCACACAGCCCAGGCTTCACAGCCTAGTGACCTCACTCCACCCTGCTCCCCGCCAACCCCTACCCAAGCCCTGGGTGGCTGGATCTACAGGTGTGCCAGCATGGAGTCGAGGGGAAATGCCGAGAGCTCCAGCCTGTCCTTGGCATTGTCAGCTGGTGGGTTTTGAGTGGGAAATTAGCTGGAGAGAGGTCACACTTCTGCACAGGGCTTGCCATCAATCATCCACTGGTTCTTGTGGGTCTGGCACAGGTTGCGGGTGCAGCACTGAGCGTAATGCAGCATTACGGCATTGTGCTTAATGGATGTGCATCAGTTTCAAAGGAATTATTTTAATGATGGTGCATCACATTTTCGGGTCATTTTGCTCCATTTAGAATTGCGAAATAATACATGCCCCGACTGATTTCATCATGCTATTATTGCAGGCTTGAGAACCCAACATTTGCTGATATCATAAATATGTGTGCCAAGAATTAAAATGCATATAAATCAAAAAAGGGAACTTTTTGACATGTATTTCAAGGGCTAAATCATCAGAAAAAATGACCTGGCTGTGTAGCACTGCTCTAATGCACATTCTAATGTAATAACATAACTAAGTAGGAAAAAATAAATCCTCTAGTGAAGACACTTTAGCTCTACGTTAGGTTGTTACAGTTGGAGAATGGGATAAATAGGCAAAAATGAAGGTTTGCAAAAGTACAGTAAGTGTAACGAAAATGTTGCATCCACTACCTAATTTCAGCCACAATAAAAACATGTTATATAGCCCATAGTTACCAGACCATAGAGAGGGTACTATTATATAAAAAAAGTTTTGACACTACTATAGCTCATTGATATCTCAATCTCTGTTGCTAAACATTACGGCCAGACGTGGAGCTAATGCATTTTAAGGCGGTGTAGTGGTGTGGGGAAGGGGGGGGGGGGGGGGGTGATGAGTGACTGCCCCCAGCCCAATGAAATGTCTGAGGAGCCTCCATGTTGTTGTGAATGTACAGTAAGTGCCACACAACCATCAGCCCATATGGTTCTGATTAGGAAACAGATTCCCTGCATTTTATTGGATTTGGAATGCACTGCATAAACTGGTTAGTAGTATTGTGTTAGCCCAGGATCATGAGTTATGATTCTCATTTGTATCTTAAATGACCCACATTTTGGGCAAAATGGAAGCTTCCAGGCCCAGAGACAAACAGAGAGCACCCCAGTGGGGGAACTGCAGCAGGGGTGAAATTACTTTAGAGGGTGTAAGCGGAGCCTTGCTCCATCAACGAAAGTCTGCATAAAAGCTAATGACTGAGACTACAGTAATTCCCTGCCAAATGAGATAGCTCAATTAGTGTGATGATTTTTTTTCTCTTCTTCATTCTGTTTTGTTGGAGAGTGATAGCTATTGTGGTATAATGAGACCATTAGAACTTGAGAGATGAGGGACAGAAGTGGGGGTGGACATAAACATGAGCTGTGTCTTGTTTGCGTGCGTTTGTGTGTGCGTGCTTGCATGCGTGCGTGTGTGCGCACATCCAAGCATGTGTGTGTGTGTGTTTGTGTGTGTATCAAGTGTGTACATCTGTATCAGTTGCCATACTGGGTTTGTTTGTCCAGTTGAGCCCTTGAGGATGGGGTGGATCTGCCAGATAGGTTTCCCACACATGAGGTGTACTCTAACCCTACCCTCTCTAGGGTTTCAACTCTGTCCTGGCTGCCACACAATAGCAGAGAGCCCATATGCAAAGCATCAGAGATTAACCTTGTATTTGGAGTTGCCTTTTTCTCACACTTCTACACCTTTGAGTAACGAGAGAGGAACTGTGGGGCAGAAACAAGGCAATTGTGAGAGTATACGAATGAGAGAGAGAAAGAGAATGTGTGTGTGTGTGCGTGTGTGTGTGTGTGTGTGTGTGTGTGTGTGTGTGTGTGTGTGTGTGTGTGTGTGTGTGTGTGTGTGTGTGTGTGTGTGTGTGTGCGTGTGTGTGTATGTGTGTGTGTGTGTGCACGCATATATGTGTGCTCATGAGAAATAGGTGAGGGAAGAGACTTTTGAACAATTTCTTTAAAAAAGTGAAGGAGTCAGAGGGGTGAGAACACAAGTGGGTGGTGATGGAAATAAGGAGAGGGGGAGAGAGGGTGCAAAAAATACACATAGACAGAGAGTGGGAGTAAAAAAGCCAGAGAAAGAGGCGAGTGATAGGGGTTAGAGGAACAGAGAGAGAGAGAGAGAGAGAGAGAGAGAGAGAGACAGAGAGAGAGAGAGACAGAGAGAGAAAGAAGAGAGGACTGGAACATATTGTGGGCTCAGTGGGAAAGTCTGACCAAACATAAGAGCAGAGTACCGATAAGAGGTCACAGAGGTAAAATAGTGAGCAGGTCTTTCTGACAAAGCTCATGGCTGCTGATGCCCACTGATTACACAGACTAGGGCACAATAAACTAATGCTGTGTGTGTGTGTGTGTGTGTGTGTGTGTATGTGTGTGTGTGTGTGTGTGTGTGTGTGTGTGTGTGTGTGTAAAAGACAGAGAGAAAGAAAGAGAGAGAGAGAGAGAGAGAGAGAGAGAGAGAGAGAGAGAGAGAGAGAGAGAGCAAATGCAAGGTCCAGTCGTCAAAATGTGGCCAGAGATGAAGCCACGTATTTTCCCCTTGCTTATGAGGGTGAGGGATTAACAGACTGGGTTGAGAGCAGGTGTTAAGTGACAAAGCCCGAATAAGTGATGATTAGTGTAGATAGAGGTTATGGATGGTGGAGATAGAGGCCACAGAGGGATGGATGGGAGATAGGGAGATGCGGGGAGGGAGAGAGTGAGCACTGGGAGGGGTTGATGTGTGTGGAGGGGAGGCACATGTTCCGAAACATAAGATGTCTGAGTGTGTGAGAAACAGAAGTCACAAGTGATATGTGGTGTGGGTATATTTTGGACAGCTACCAGCTTGGGAAATTGTGTTGTGAATGTGTGTAGCATGTATATAATGTGTGTCAATGTTTACAGCTGTGACATCTATACAAGAGAGACTTCTAGAGGTGAACACTCTCTGCAGTTAAATGTTGCAAATAAAAAGAAAGACATGCTAATCACACAGAACAGTGTTTTTTTAATCACTCACATAAATGTCAGCATAAAGGTCAGTCATTGACGGTTTGCTTTAAGCGCCTAGAGTATATATTTCTCATTGTCATTCCAAATATTTCACATCTTTGTACATTAAGTTAGCGCAAGGCTGACAGTTTTTTTTTTTTTTTGGGGGGGGGGGGGGGGGGGGGGGGGTGAGTCATACTAACCTGGAAAATGTCAATACTGTGTGGATGACATTTGCAGAACTCCGTGAGAGCACAAATAAACTAAATCTAGAAGTCAGACAATTACTCTGGGATGTCTAGTCTAGCTGGTATTGCACAACAGCTCATATACGTCTTGCCATTTTGATGACGCCTGTCACACGGGGCAGACGTCAGGCTTTTAAAAAATAACTTTAATTGAACATCTATAGAAACTTTTTAAAAATACTGTTTTTGCAGAATTTAATCACATTGTTTTTTACAAAATTATATAAATGGCTAAATACTAATAATCTAGTTGTCAAACCAAAAATATAAGCATAAAGAAACAAATTTGCGTGATTATCATATGCTCTCTCTCTCTCAGGCAGAGAGGGAAAGAGAATATACATATATTACGTTAAAACAAAACATTTCAGAACGATGTCATTTGGTTTATTCAAAGCGCAACATTCAAAGCACAACATACTTATGGATACTTGCTTGCATTAAAATATGTATTTCTTTCATTCAAATCAACTTGCACGCATTATGTATTTGTTGTATTTGTCTAAATATGCCTGTTTACAAATTACCGATGGTGTGTGTGACGAAAACATATTTTGAGGGCAATATATTGAGTTTAATTATCGGAAAACTGAATGTCCAATTCTCGCTCATGTACATCACCACAGTATCAACAAAAATAGGCGCCGGCCTATGCCGTCAGTCAGCAATATCAGGACCCACAGGCTACGACAGCTCACAGTTTTTGACAACATAACACAAAGGATCACGCCTATTGCATATGTCACATTTTGCTCTTAAAACATGGGGTTATCAATTTCAGTCATGATTTACAAGTAAAGTTACTGTCCTACGTGTGATAAAGGCTAGGTACACGCCGCACTTAAATGCATGTATAAATGTTTTAAGGTTTTCTTTAAAAATAAAACTCCGAAGTGGGTGACATTAATTTACATCTCTGCAAAACGCCCGGCTATCGTCATTGGGTTCTTGATCGAGCATCACAAAACATAAGGACTACCGATCGCCAGACTGGGTGATGCAAAGCACGTTTGAAAGAATTTAGTATATTTATAATGGCCATAATTCAGAGAGACAGACGAATTGTATTAAAATGTCGTAAATGTCTTTTAAATACAGCCCCCTCGCCTGCTCCGTATCAGTTCACTTATCCGACTGCCTTAATACCGGTATAAATTAAGCGCACTAACTCTTTACCTGCCTGGGCATTCGGTCCACTGCTCCTGGTGCAAGGAAAGAGTCAGGTCAGTTATTTCCCTCAAAAACAAGCAGTTTTGACAAATATCTGTCAAAGAAGATAAACCATGACATCAAAATTTACGTTACAAAATCTGTGCTTTTGCCATTGTCGTGAATGCATGTTATACTGTACGTCAAACGTGGGGAGATGTTGGGGGCAAAGTCATGGGTTTCCTTAATGAGACCTCTGGAGAAAAGCAGTAGCCGTCTGGCGCTGGGGGAAGGGACTCTGGTTGGTTCAGTCCTTGCCATGGCAATGCTGAAATTGTGTATAGCATAACATAGGCTATACCTGAATATAGCATACGAGCTCACGTGGATGATTTGTTTGTTTGTTTGCTTGTTTATGTACTGATTTATTTATGTATTTATTTATTTATTTGATGCCCACATTTGTTCTTCCCAAATAACAAAGATAGTCAACACATCTATAATAACTCTGTTGTCAATTTTCTTACTGTCAAATTGTTGGGAATACATATATAAATTGCATCACACATTATTTATTGTTAAAATGACAGTAGCTTCGTGGTGTTAAAACATCTTTACCGAGTTTCATCAGATTTATCAAGTATTTCTCTCATGCTCAGATATTTGGTTCTGCATAGCTTTATTTATTTATACAAAATCTAGTTTGAAAGGAGATCAGAGAATGGAGGCGTGGTTTGTAACAGGAGTCTGACCAAGTGACCTATGGTCTGATTATATGTCATTAACTGGAGCCTCCACGTATCTAAATTACTCAAAGAACTTCCATTTAGCCAGATGAGTTCCACTCGCACCCCACATACAACACTTAAACAAGTATAAATCATGATCCGTCGTTTGGAAATGTCTGAACACACACACACACACACACACACACACACACACACACACACACACACACACACACACACACACACACACACACTTTCTCCCTATCGTCCCTCCCTCGTGCGCACAAGCACCCCCTCACTTACTTGCAAACGCACACACACACACACACACACACACATGCAGAGTTTAACACAGATTCCGTATATTGGCTATACAAGAAGGCTTTCCAGATAAAATAACTTACATGCCAAGTCTCACGCATGTTTCTTAAAGCATCTACATTACAGAGCTGCAGGTCCACTGTCATTCTGTGTATGCTTCAGTGGATACATTGCACATGCCACATGTGTTTTATAAAGAATCCATAACCTTTACATTATAAACACGAGATGTAAATGTGATAACGTTAAATGTGTATAAATCGTGTTGACTAGCTACACAACGGCGAGTCCGCTGTAGTTTAGGGTACCTGACAATGTATGTATTGTACACTACCAAATTGCGTTAGAGTGAATATTGTAGCAAGAATAAACATTGTTATTATACGATATATGGCTGCATTCTAAATGTAATGTTTGAAAGGTTGCATGCTCCGGTTCCTATTTCGTTATGCCAAAACATTAAGTTGCTTTTATTTTATTCTAACAAATACCCGAAGCCTATAATAATGATACATTCTCTAACCATCATGATCATTCGGCTGTTTTTATTTACTACTGGTACTACCACTTCTTTCTTTCCTTCCTTCTTTCTTTCTTTCTTTCTTTCTTTCTTTCTTTCTTTCTTTCTTTCTTATTCTTTTAAAAGATTTCTGAAACCTGTATAGGCCTTGTACCCCTTTGCGCAGTTTGCATTGGGTGTACAAAATCTTGTCATGTTATTAAATGAAATATAGAAAAATATACAAAACAAGATATTTTTAGAAATGTATTATATATGGCAATGTCAGCATTCACACACCGTCATATATTTGTAACAGTATGCATTGACAGATGGTTTATTTTTTCAGAAAATATTCATAAGACATTTTGCGACAAGTTACAGGACCAAAAAAATCGCCTTGGCGAGAGACATAGAAAGCTATTTAGAACATATCTAAATTTAGTGACCAGAATTAAACTGAATATTTTACAATGTTTTGTTTTCCTTTGGTCAAAATGATCTTCAATGTCCTCTTGTCTCACGCGTTGTTCCACGCATGATATATGTTACCACTATGCACAAAAGTATAATCCTTTGTAAATTACGAAAAATGTTCTAATGAATTAACCACTGCAAACAATATCTCTAAAAACACATGACATTTCAGCGACCGAAATGACATATGAAAGTTTTGACAGATAAGTGATTTTAGTATCCATGTAAATATGATGAAGACTGTAACAGAGCATTGAAAATGTAGATACGCTTCAACTCAAAGCCGAACTTGTAATACTGTTCCAATATATTGTTTCAATTGGGTGAGTATACGAATATGTTGTTAGGCTATACTATAATACTTTTGCAATTGCCATTAAATTATTTTGAGACTTGAGATCCTCTAATCGCAATGCAGTGCAGTGCCAACTAAACGACAACATAAGCGTATTATAACTACCAATATGAGGATGTGTGGTATGCTTTTCATAATCTTAATGAAATTAATAAAAAAGTTAAGTCCGCCAATACTTGTAAGAGCCATTGAGATGTGGGAGAGTAAACACCCTGCAATGTAGTGTATGTCCCTCCTCTACAGCATTCTGATTGGTCTAGAGCACCTTTGACGACATATATTAACCCGAGCAGTCCTAAAGATGAAGCTGTGACATGGAGATCAAACGAAGGAATTCAACTAGTGTCGAGCAGTGAGCATGCACATCGCGTGCAACAACATCAACTGGGTTTGTGGACGTTTTGCAATCCTACGTCTTACTTCATCAATTTCACCACTGCTTCGAAATTTATATAAAGTTTAGAAAAAGCGCGCCCGACAACGCAGTTACTTCGCTGCACGGACTGTAAGAGTCGATCATGGCAAATGGGCTTTCTCATGGAGTGTATGGACAACGAAGAATTTGTGCGTAAGTAGCTAACTTCTGCTAGGCTGTATTGTGCATACCCTCAGGTTCACATCAACGTCGAGTTCCTCTACTTGATAGTATGTACAGCATGAATAATATACATCAGTGAATGGAAGCATTTAGGCCTATAATGGACAAACAGTCGCTGTTTTTTGTGAAATAATACTGACGAATCCCACTACTTTATGCTTTGTATGGGGATCTTAGCACTGCTGAAAGCATCGGGAAACGTTTGGATTTTGTCAAGTACAAAACGCGTCGCCATTTGAGGGTTACCGCTGAACCGTTAGGTGTGTGTGTCACAATGAGTTTAGTCGGTGGATTCCCTCACCACCCGGTGATGCATCATGATGGCTACTCTTTTGCTGCCGCGGCAGCTGCCAGTCGCTGTCATGAAGAAAACCCCTACTTTCACGGCTGGCTTATCAGCCACCCGGAGATGTCGCCATCTGATTATAGTATGGCACCTTCATACAGCCCAGAATACTCTACCGGGCCGCCCGGGTTGGACCACTCTCACTACGGAAGTGTTCCCGGGGCTGGCTCCGTCGGAATGGGACCCAGGCCAGTGAAACGGAGACCCACGGCGAACCGCAAAGAGAGGCGCAGGACTCAGAGCATCAACAGTGCTTTTGCAGAACTCAGGGAGTGCATTCCCAATGTACCCGCGGATACGAAGCTCTCAAAAATCAAGACGCTCCGCTTGGCTACGAGCTATATTGCCTACCTCATGGATATTCTGGATAAGGACGAGCAAAACGGGGAGGCAGAGGCCTTCAAAGCGGAATTCAAAAAGACAGACGCCAAGGAAGAGAGGCGAAAGAAAGAAATGGTAAGCACCATATTTGATTAAAACATTTCCGATGCATCAGCTAGCTTACTGTTTTTGTTTTCAATTTTCTTTATAAAAAGTGCTTTCAGTTATTATGCTTCTGAAACTGGGCCTGGTTGAATTAACGTTGGATATTCCAGAAATGTATTTTAAACACAATTTGGGGATACTGTGATCTTAACCTGTGCCATATTAAAGAGTGTGTTTAACGGGAGGCTAAGTGAGACATGTAGGCCCAAGGGTATACTGCAGTGCATTGCTGTAAGTAGGCCACATGTTACTTGGAAACTAAACCACTTTTCTTTTGTCTTAACAGAGTGAAATTCTGAAAAGTTCAGGGAGCAGCAATGACAAGAAAACCAAAGGACGAACTGGCTGGCCGCAGCACGTCTGGGCTTTGGAACTGAAACAGTGAAAAACTACCCATGTCGCAGAGACTTGAAGTGGTGTCCTTTAGACTTAATTTGTACTCTCACTTTATTTAACGGAATATTTATGTGCAATTTCCCGCAACGGAGAGTGGATATTTGAAGAAAACCATTCCATAATAAAAGAAGGCGACCCCCTTGGTAAGGGACAGTGTGTTGTCTAATTTGTGGTAAATGTTTCCTTGTCCATGTGTGATCCAACCAGAAGTGTTTACCACTAAGGTGTTTGTGAAGTGAAGTGTAGGTCTCTCTCTTTCTCCCTCCCTCTCTCTCTCTCTCTCTCTCTCTCTCTGTCTGGATATAAATAATATGATGATGTTTATCTGGTATCGTGATGCATTTCAACTGAAAATGTTATGAAGTGTTAAAATGTCATATTGTGGTCGTATAGTATTTGGTGGTGTTTTAAACAGCTGTTGACTCCACTGAAATGCACTTCCGTCCAGAGACATGGAACTTAATAATACTGCAGATGTAAACAATGTAATTAATTCAATAAACCACTGTGTTTTAAACATCAAAATCCCCTCGTGTTGCATGTATTGTAAGGCACGCTAAATTTTAACATCATGGAAAGGAAATATTACATTAATATAATATGTTTATTGTGTATACAGATGGGAATCACTTATGCCATTAGCCAATGGTATGTTTTCTTGTAAAATATGAAAATCAAAAGACAGATTTAGACCTGTTTTTTAACGACGGGTGTCCCCAGTTGACGGTGTAGTCAACTGCACTCATCCCATACGTTCAAAAAACTTTTTGTTAGTTTCCCACGCATTCTGCTGCCTGACATATATCTTAACATGTCAACTAGGTATATTTATGATTATCAAATCAAAGCAGGTAAATGTTTTTTTATTTTCATGAAGCAGTAGCATTACCGAGAAACAATGGCTTTTCAGATATTTTCCATGACATATAATCTTGAGTAGGCCTACATATTTTCAAAATCATATCTTTACGCACACGTTTTGTAGACCTAATATTATATTACAACTGCCATTTGAGATGCGTCTTACCTCGAGCGAATACTGAAGTCTAAGTTACGACATTAAACAGAAATTAACAGTAGTTGTGTTAGATATTATTAATATCAAAAATAGAATTTATGTCACCGGTATGCCTTGTGTAGTTAAACCTACTGTAAAACAGTCGCCGAACATATATACAATTGGCAAACAAGATAATACACACAACTTGTGTTTTGTTTGGATTAATAAATGCAGTGTTTTAATGTGAAGAGTATAAAGTACAAGACTGCTTTTGTTAATGTTATTTCAGTGTTTTAAACTTAAGGCCGTGTTTTGCTGTGCGAAGCTATCAGCCTTTCACACTTGTAACAGATCCCCGAAGTAAAAGGCAAAAGTGGCATTCATGCCATCACTGATGGTGTAAATGACTTTAAACAAAAGCGATACATATATATAAAAAAAACCCTGCAAAATGTCCATGCTGAGTTAGGCTACTCCGATGCAGCGTTCACGCTCAAATCACTGAGAGCAGACATTTCGGAGCCTACAGAACATGCACGTGACGTTAAGAGCAGGGGGCTGAGGAGGGTCAAGACAAGGCACTCTGTCAAGGAGAGTCCCGCTATCGGATGCGCATGTGATTGATAACGTGTCGATCAAAATATTGAGCTGAAATACGGCCCACGCTGCCTCGACGGATTGAGAAGGAAAGGGTCGCTGTAAACTGGGAGAAGGCGTCTTGGTCGTTGCCTTTATGATTAAATAATATCCAGTATGTGTTGATTATCAGTCAGTTAATTAGTCATAAATTACTCTAAACTTCATTGTTAAATTTACAGATGTCAAGGGAAAAAGGAGATCCCCACTTGACAGTCGCGCGCGCTTCTAAAAGCCTCGCCTGAAAATGTTCCGGCATCAAAATCTACGTACTTGTAGTTTAATATCGCAGCCTCTTTTAGAATGGATTATATAAGGACAATTTACGTTAGGACGACACTACTTATTTGCTGGTCTACATACAAATCAATAAAAACATGGTGTAGGCCTACACAGTCAGTCTGTACAATTGGCTGATCGCCTTGTTGATAATTATAGATAGGCCTAATTTGTTGTCTCTGTCAAGATGGCGTCCGAGATAGCAGGCTTATTAACAGGTCGCAATGTTGATTAAAGGATAAGATAATCCTGTGACCTCATCGTGACCTGCTGCCGTACCACAAATCGTTCAACTGGAGAGACTGACAGTTAAAAATTGAACTAGCTGTCTTTAGCAATTTCTGGAGCTTCTCTTTTAGATTATTTACCATTTTTTTCTGAGTTGGGTATATTGATAATGAATGACTATGATGATTTTCCCCATATCATCCAGTTCACATGGAAAATGTCTGTGCTACCGCAATACATCAACACATTTTATATACAATCCCTGATAAGTGATATTACACTGAATTAAACATCAAATAAGTTGAAATATCAAAGTTATTTATTTCGCCCATTTAGTTAAAAGCTTGCATGTTTATTGATACTTTTTCAATCCTGAGAAGTAAAGATTTAGCCTAACATTAACTGGATCACATAAGATTTTGTAGCATGTGGACCAAATAAGATCCTTTTCCTGGTATCAGTGACATCTGTGAACGATTAGTTCATAAGGCCCTCCTCCAGATCCCCCACCCCACCTTTCCCAGTGCTATAAGTCTGGTAGACATACTGACGTCAGATCAGACGGTAGAGAGACATCCTGCGCCTGAATTGGACGTAATGACGCTGTACGTTCACAAAAACGAGGGCCTTTCTGCCTTAGCGTAATGGAATGCATTTCTGTTCATTTAACCATCCGATATTTTAAATTACAAAACCTTTTTTCACACACTCGGCCAAACCGTTCAGAGAACCTGCAACTCTAAAACTTATAAAAACATATAAAAAATTCGAATGGTTACAGCTATTACGTGAATGTGTAGAACACAGAAGAAACTTTAGACCTTGTCGATGGTATAGCCTACTATTTCTAGCCCACGGAAGGCGTTTATTATTCCTTTTGTTAGGTTACTACTACTACGTCTGCTACTAACTACAACTTCAAGGCTACTACTAACAGTAGCTACATAATAATAATAATAATAATAATAATAATAATAATAATAATAATAATAATAATAATAATAACAATAATAACAACAACAATAATACAGGTTGCGTAAATCAGGGTATTACAGAATAGGGCCTCATTGTGGCATTTTTTCAGGGTTTTGAGCATTTTCTAAGACTTTTAAAGCTATCTGCGCATCGAAAACTATACAAGGGACATTTCATTTAACCTTATCTATGAAATCTGCGTGCCAAGGCATGTCCAATATCTTGAAGTTCATCCTTTCAGTATTCTGGTGAATCAATAGAGACGCGTTCAAGACTGCGTCAATACAGCCGTAGCCAACATCTCTACATCTGCTACGCAAAATGCCAGCATTAGTATACTTGAAAATGCTTGTTTTGGTTTATTGATATCTGATCAGCTGTAATTGCGAGGGAATTAAATGACTCGCGGCGTGTGAAGACAAATGTGGAGAAGCAATGTTCTAAATTTTGTGTGTAGCCTAATTATTACATAAAAGAGATGAACTATTCTGAATCACCATTAATGGGACGTTAAACTAAACAAATGACTCAGTCTGGTCTGTTTATTCATTATGCAACACAGGGATTTATATATTTATTTATTTTACATGTCTTGATATTTATGCTCTCTTCCGTCTTGTGGAAACAACCAGTATCATGCCGCAGAAGAATAGTCTGTCCTGGGTGGAAACAAAATGTTATCACTCAGTCATCATTATATCATTGAATCTGTTTTCATGTAATATTTAGAGGATTGGTGTTTTTATCATTTGAATGTTGAGCTTTACTTTGCAATGTTATTTGAGATGCGCATTTATCCGTAGCCGATATGTTCAGTCAATTCAAGTTTTGCAAAGACCCATAGTTACTGGGCTTAACCTGTTTTATGGGACCTGGCGATTGCTACATAGATAAATGGGCCCGTGCTATGTCATGAACAGCGCAACTTCCAAACCAACACAACATCATCATGAATCTCTCTGCACGACGTAGTCACTGCTGATGACTTCGTAAATATTGCAGTAAACGGAGACAACCAGACAATCGACCTCGTTTTTGCCGAACTGTACTTTTTGGAGAATGTTGTGCAGAGGATCAGGCCTGTGCCCTGTGGTGCTGTCAGTTGTGACAGTTCCCAGATGGACCCCGCTACTGTACGTGAGATTGAGTTTCTCACAAAAAACTCCCTCTCCACCCAAACCGTCTTCAAAAACCTTGTTCAGGCACTACAGCGCGCTGGCTCCCCAGACACCGACTCCTCTGCTTGAGAGCTGTGGGCATTACCGGACGAAACTCATATAGCCAGGATGAATGTCACGCTTGAATGGTGGACAAACCTAACACTGTCGCCTGGGGTAAGTTCAAATATGTTATGTATATTTATAACCTGAAGCATATGGTATTATTACCATGTAATAATAATAATAATATGAATTCATTTTCGGTTAATAATTTTGCAATTTAGCTCACAATCAAAGCATGGCTTCACCTGAATTCCCGCGAATAATAAACAGACGTGGTAAAACTAACAAAAAAACTAAATGAAATGTACAAAAAGATAATAAAATGAAAGTTTTCATTTAGTCTTATTTACTAGACTACATTAACTGATTAACTAGAAAAAGAACTTTTCATAGCTACAGATAGGATATGTTTAGTTTAAGTGGATCCATGCATGTGGTGTCAACACAGAACAGGTACAACTGAATTCATTGGCAGCAATTTCATAGCCTCGCCTACATCGACATCGAACAATGTGTAACAGTACTGAAGGGAGAGTTGCGCTGACCTACTTTTGGTCGAGCCTGCTTCGACTGCGTCCGTGCCTTCTGCAAAGGACCTCTGCTCTTTCGCTATGAATTATAGGCCATATTTGTTTCTCATAGCCTACTATCGGGGAAATTATAGACTATTTGCCATAGGCCCGAAGATTTACCCAACAGTGAACGATGCCTGACGTTATCATGACATAGCTTGCAACTCTTATTTGAAAATACACCGAGATTCTCATGCGCCATTCACCAGTTAGTTATTGCGCGGTAAGTGTGAGTAGAGGCAGACCTCCCAAGTGGATGCGGCATGTGTGTCATTTCAAGGGACTCCGCTAACACTCCATTTATCCGGCAAAGCAGGAGGCGACTGTTCTGTTTTGTCGGTGATAAACATTTAAAACCTTTAAACGGGAGCATAAATCTGGTCCTGACCGCGCGAAAAACACTCACCAGAAAATTGCCTCTTTCTGAACAGCATGATTCAGGTGAGCCTATTCTGGAATGAAACACAAATAACTGTTTTATTTTCAAAGCCTTAAATACTGTTTTATAAATGTTGAGGAAGTCTGAAGAAATAAAGTGTAGTTTCTCCAGCTGTATAAGAGACATGCGTAATATTTTTACGCAAACTCATTGAGAATGAAAAGTCTTTACCTTGTTTCAGTAAATAATGTCTCAGAATCTGAAAAGTTAATAAAGAAAGTTTTATTTTAATGGAACTTTAATGAATGATTTCCCTGTCTTTTCTACAAGAAATATGGAGTCGGGCGATTATGATGTTTTGTAACAAGACAATCTGATGGCGAGAGAGGGAGGTACTGGTTATAATCGTATGTCGTGGTCTTTGCCACCCCACCCCTCTTCCTGGCCTGCACAAAAGATTTGAAGGACTTACGTAAATTATTACTTAATTGTTTCATTATAGCGCTTAATCTAGGCCAACTAAAACCGTAACCAAACAGGGCAAAATAAATGAATAAATGCATGCAACAAATAAATAAGTCCTGATTCTTAACCACTTTTGCTTCTCCAAAATGCTCAGTGCATCACTTCTATGTGAATAATTACGACCCCCATAATTATGGGTGGACACTATGCCCGTGTCATTAAATCTAATAGTTATGTTTTTTCAACTAAACACCGCAGATTGACACCTTATGACCTCTAATGATCTATTTCGCATCGATAGGGAGCGCAAGGTGTAGCCACAAGATCTAAAATGGAGCTAACCTCTTCTCCAAAAGCCCCTAACCGGAATTATAAGGCTCAGAATTCAGACAAAAAAAAACACAAAGTAATATACATTTTTAAAACAATTTGCGACAAACATAGCAGACAAAGCTGACTGCAACGACAATGCGTAATCTGCGTAATACAAATGAATAATGAACTTCTATAGGCCTATGTCACCTTAACATTTTAATCAACTTATTAGTCAAGTGATTCTCATGGATGCACTGGATTTTTACATGGTCTGTATTGTTAACTAACGGTCACATTGTCATTATACATGCAGCCCAGGTAAAGGAGACAGTGGGAATGCATGAGATGCATTGCAATTAAGCGTCGAAAACGGCATCAGTGATGTGCAATGACTTTGTCGCCGACACAGTGAAGGAGCCACTTGGCATAGAATACTGAACTCTAATCCATATCTACAAGCTATTCACAATGTAGCGTACCTTCTAAGATTAGATGACTGTATCTGGTCTGCCTATATGAACAAAGCAAGATTCGTGTGAAGGACATCCAGCGTTAGGCTGTTTGGGCATGGCTATGCATATTCGGAGAACTGTGTTTTGTTAATATCAGACAGTGGGCGACAAGTGTGAAAAATAGCCTAATATCTCGAATATCGCCTTGGTGTCACCTTAATTCCTCAAAGAAGACTGTTGCAGGTATCTTGACTGTGCTAGGTTTATTAATGTTGCATGTAAAAAAAAAAGGAATTGTATTACATAATTTGCAGGGAAATGCCGAAAGAGATTATAGATATATATATTCTTTCTTTTCTTGCTTGCTCTCTCTCTCTCTCTCTATATATATATATATATATACAATACTTACAATAGAACAGGGTCAAGTAAAGTACTTTTAAAGCGTAAAATGGTGAATAATTAATCATTCCCCAGTCATATAATCACCAGATGTCACTCTCAAGTCACAGCAGGATGTACTGCCATCTTGCTTACAGATGGGACTGGTTTTGGATAATCCATGGGGCAGACATCACTAACTTACCTTCTTGTGTACTTCCTTATCGCTAGCTAACGGTAGAACAACAGTACAAATCTCAGATCATCATGGCGTTTTTGTGTGTGTACAGACATTCTTGTATGCATGTACACATATACATGCTCAATTTCTGTGTATGTATCCCATGCCCTTTTCTATTCAACTCCTAAACACTCAACTCTATGCATTCATGGAAGCTGATGGAAACATCTGTTAGTGTGCAGAGAGTGTGTGACTGTACCTAGGGCCAGTATAAATGACTTCATATGGCAAGCAGGAAAATATGAAAGAGATTAATTCATTTCAAACTGGGTCCGGTAACAGTAGGTCAAGGGCAAAGCCAATAAGCAGAGCCAACAGGCCTCTCCAAGAATCCATCCAATTTGACTACATTTTAACTTGGTTTTTAAAAGTCTACCCTCTCAAAGGGATCCTAATATACATTGTGTGTAGTTTCCTTAAAAGTACATGTTTAAAGTTGTGGGTCATTCAGCATGTGCTTTCCAAACATATTTATTTGACTTTTGTGTAGATGTTTACATCTGTCTGAAGCTCTAGCTGTTGCTTTGTGATTTTGTGACTAATAATACTGCCATGAGTTTTTTTCCATATTCTCAATAGACCTTCGTTTCAAACTGTAGACAACATTCATAAGTAGTCTCAGAATCAGTGTATGTACAACAGAACACTTTTGTATGCCATATATAGTTTTACAAAATATTTCACTCTTTTCAAAATAATTGACTATTGTTTTTGTTATGTGCTAGTTAACAAAGTTATGTGCTAGTTACCATACCTACCAGGTGAATTAACCAAGCCTATAAGCTTAAAAAAGGTGGAAGAAATAGATTCTGTGTTTAAGGTCTGGTGTGTCGTAGTGAAATGTAAACAATACTTAATCATAAGTGCATGTCATCAGCTGCACAAGATGATGTGAGGAATGCATATGCCTCAAAGTTCCCAAACCCCTGCGTTTATTTTCCCTCTGTGAGAACATTTGGAGGTATGGTAGGGGCCGGACCATGTCATGGGCTTTTTGGCTGGGATCATTAGTGACACAGGATGCCACAGAGGGCTGATTCTGCCATCCTCCAGCTCCTGCTGTCAGTCAGTGAGAGGCTCTGAGGATGGACCGTCCGGGGCCAGGTTCCCCTCTCATTCATCATGGGCAGTAATGGAGAGTTTCTGGAGCGCCCTGTGGCTGCCTGTGTTAAACCACAGCGATGACAGCTATCCCCTTTCTCCTGTTCTTTCTTTTTTGTGTTTCTCAGTTTATCCCTGTTCCCTCATATCTTTCTCTCTTACACACACTCTATTTTCTACCTAGTCCCACCCCACTGCATATTTTAGGAGCTGAATGAATTACTCATGAAATCCAGTGGGCACTCTTGCTTTCTTTCTTTCCTTCGTTCTTTTCTTGCTCGCTCTCTCACTCCCACACACACACACCATCTTTAAATGGTATCGGCCATATTGGTTACATCAGAATCAGAATACCTTACATGCTCTAAATAGGATTGCTTTCATTTCATGCACTGAAACCGTGCTTCCTCCGGAAAGTAGAGGTTTTTTTTTGCACACAACACAAGATACCCCTGGACATGTCAGGAGGGATGATTTATGAGCACACATACATACTTTTTTCTGGCATACTTCCTGGTCTTAATTAGCTTGATGAGCACATTATTCTTTAGCTGTTTTACATATTACAATTGTGAATGTCATCTGAAGTTCACAGGAGACAAAAACATTTTTCCAACAGTCTACTTAGCTGCATCCCTGTCTGACCTTTGAACCTTTGATACCCACTTATGTCCATGACCCAAAGTGCAGATCTGAGCTACCAGACATTTGTCTCAAGCCTTTTCAATGAGTCAGCTTTAACAGGTTAAGCCCACATAATACCACATGGTATATTTTTGTTCTTGCTTATTGAGATCAAAAGAGGCTGGCTGCTGTACTGACTGCCCAATCATTTGTTTCAGGAGTGTCACGTTCCTTCTGTCCAAGAGTCTGGTATGTGCCATGCACCAACTCGTAGCCCATTTTCCCTAAATGTAGTCTTTTCTGGAGGTGCTAGCCATTTATCCCGATAAAGACCTGCATGCTCACTAACGGCAAGTAGCATAATTTTCAACTTGATAATAAACTATTTCTGCTATGCCGGTGACGTACGCTCCCGCACGCATGCACACACACACAGTGGGAGATAGATAGCGATAGAGAAATGGAGAGAAAGAGAGACAGAGAGATGCGCGCGGCGATTAATCACAATCGATATTACGCAGCAAGTTCATATTTGTTTGTTGCATGATGTATCAGCATTTGACCGACTTAAGGCGTCCAGTGTAAGCCTGTTCTTTGTCACTTGCCAGTGTCCTACAGCGGCATGCTGTCCGAGCAAGACGTTTTTTGGCGTAACCTGGACGTAGGCTCATTTGCGGTTGAAGAAAATGCAACGAAAGATTAAGAAATGTATAGCTTACCCAAGCGGTACAGGCTTGGCATTCCTAAAATCGTTTGGCTATTCACTTACTCCTCTTAATTTTTGAAGTGCATTTAGATTTTATATTCATTGATGTTTCATTAAGTATCTAATGCCCAATTGCTTCCACTCACCCTCACAACTTGTGATGTCCCCCCACTCTACATCCCCAATACATGATACAGTTACAATTTCCTAGTATGTCCTGCTGGTGACCCCATGAAGTCCCTGTTGTCTCTGACTATGGAACACAGATGTGTGCGTTTTTAAGTTACCCATAGCCCAAGTTGTGATGCTGTCGGGAAATCCTTTTAAAATGTAAAACTCGTGGACTCGAGGTCCTTGATGAGGCTCATAATTGAAATTCGAAGACCTTATTTTAGCAATATTAATCAAGGCCCTTTATGCGTTTTGGCTTTGTCTATTTCGCAAAGGCGAAGGCTACTGCAATTGAACTGGGCATTAGGTTTTACTCGCCCGCTTAAATATTTATAACGTTTATTTTAGACTGCATCGGTGTACTGAATCACTGTAGTTCATTTTTTAGTGTAAAAACTCAATAGTTTTGTCTATCAAAACTACATAGGGCAATATATTTTCGTCGTTAATAACGAAATGTGTAACTCCGTTATTATTTTTAAAAAAAATCAGATACGTCTGGTGTAGCCTATCTAAATGGTGTGTGCATATGTTGTGTTTGATTATTTGCTTTTGTATTATAAGAGTAAATAGAAGCAAAACAACATTTTTAATTATTTTTTTAAATGTTTTTCCTTTCCATCGTACTCCAAACTCCCGTATAGGCTATTTAAAAGCTGACATTACTAGACTGAGACTAGGCGACCGTTCAGTAGATCAGTCTGTTGACGCATTTGTTGTTGTTTTAGTTAATTCGATTATTTAGGCTACATCCAAGACTTAAAATGAAAACAAGTGTATAAATGTATTTCCCCCTGTTTTATCGACGACCTGGCGCTTTTGTGAATTAAATCGGATTGTAGATGTGTTAACTACAACTTTATTTATCGCTCCTCTGCAGAACTGGACGTCCCCCATCTGCTGAGCCATGCCTTTCAAGAGCATGTAGGCTATTGATTTAATAGGTAGGAGGCAGATTGATTTCTGACCGCTTGCCCCCCAGTTTATTGGTCACGGAACGTAAGGGTCTCACGGGTGGCCCGACTCCCAGGACAACGAACTGACAGCTTTTTAGACGAGCTGTAAAACGTTTTTGATCATATTCTGCATATTCAATTAGATTACACAGGATATTCCTTTTTTGTCAAACCTTAAAGACGGGAAATGACAGTTCTGTAACTAGAATACGTTTATCTTGGCAAATATTCAGTAATCTTACCAGGGCTGCTGTGTAGTAACGCAGCGCCAAATAAGCTGTTGGGAGGAGACTAATTGTTGTCGAACACCTACACGTGAAGGCCAGATACGAGCAAGAAAAGTCACACTATGCAAATGTCTTACATTCCACTGCAAAGAGCGACTGTATTACACATAAAGTGTAGCCTACTCCAAAAAACGTTCTACCATGCTGCGAACTCCTTCTCCTCCCATCCTGTCAGATACTTAGCAATGGCACGAACATTCCACCGTAATGTCGTCAAGTAGGCTACATCCAAATGGGTAGAGTTAGTCATAGTGTCCCAGCTGGGACTACATTTCTAGCAGTTTCTCCTATTGTTATTCAACTTAACTGTCAAAAACTTGTGAGCCTCTTGTGTTATAGACAATGATTGATTCTAGTTGCTTCTGACCCAGTATGATAACTTGACTACACCACTCCAATGCTGTCAGGTCCTATCCTCTCCCCATATCCTTTGATGATTTCGATACAGGCTGAGTCCATGTAAAAATGTTCATGTGCCTTGAAACTGGCTGTTGGGAAGGTAGATGCAGAGGGGTGGGGGCAAGGGAGCACAAAAGCCCATTTGTTGTGAGTGTGTAGTGAATAGTGGTGGCATAGGCTTGTTTTGGTGCAGTGACAAGGAATCATAAACAGAGGCCTCCCCCTGGTCTGCATCAGGAGCACACACTGACACACGCACACACGCACACACGCACACATACACACACTTCACACACACACTCTCTCTCTCTCTCTCTCTCTCTCTCTCTCTCTCTCAGTCTCTCTCTCTCTCTCTCTCTCTCTCTCTCTTTCTCTCTCTCACACACACACACACACACACACACACACATGCATGTGCATACACACAGACGCCCCACCACCACCACCTTCCATACCCCCAGACACTAGTGATAACCAGTGTTTTAAGATTCCTGAGCCGTGAGAATTTATCAGCCCAGACGGCTGGCTGAAAAATGCCCAGCCCCCCACCCCCACCCACACATACACCTTCTTTCCCTTGTGCTCCCTATCACTCCTTCCTGCTACTCTCCCATGAGATACTTCAACTGTTAAGGAGAAAGTGCATTTGGGGGAACTAAAAACAGCTCTCAGACCCCACCTACACATTTTCATTCATACCAACGCATTCCCTGAAGTAATCAGTCAGCGCTTTGAAATTCCTTTGCCATTATGTCACCACTGAAGGAGCAAACACCCAGACCCCTGCGACGGGGATGAAAAAGAGCTCACTGCACTGTGCCTGATGGACGTAAGGTTTATAATGCAGACTTGTGCTAAACTCTGCACTGCTTGTAAAAGGCATCTTACAGGGGCTGCCTCAACAAACTCTCAAGGAGAAGCATTAGCAGCAGCTTCTTGGGTTACTCACTCAAGGACTGGGCTATCATCTCAGGGCACTCTCTCAGATGCTCCCACGACACCTTTGCAGTACTGAAGGCCACTGCAAGCTGTACTCAAGTTTTAAATATGGACTGCCCTCACAAAGCAGATTTTGCGTTACTGTTGTCAAAGAAGCTACCGCCTGCATCTCAAAAAAGAATTGTTCAGCACAAATCGCTGAGCAGAGATATGGAAAGAGCTCTTTCTGCTACGAAATAGCAGTGACATTCACATTCACATTCACATATAAGATTGGGTGCTTTTCCTCAGTTGGCATTGATCAGTCGGACTGAAGTATATTACAGGCTGTCTCCTTACAGCCAGCAGAGCGTGCAAGGCTTACAGCTGTGCTCTTATGATAATTGTAACTGAAACTGTGGTCACATGGTACCCCCTCTGTATTTGAAGTTGACAAGTGAAATCATGATGATTGATGATGTTTCATTTAGCCAAATAACAGTCCGCTGTTGGGAAAGGAAGACAATATTAAAATCGAATCATCAGTAGTGGTTATGATTATTTCACTGTGCAACACTATGCATATTATTATTATTGCTATTACTATTATTATTATTATTAATAATAATATTAATAATAATAATAATAATAATAATAATTATTATTATTATTATTATTATTATTATTATAGTAATAATAATAATAAGAAGAAGAAGAAGAAGAAGAAGAAGAAGAAGAAGAAGAAAAAGAAGAAGAAGAAGAAGAAGGAGAATATTAAGATCTGCAACTTATTAGGCCCAACCTAACCTGTGTTCTTACTGTTATCACTAAGACCAGCAAGTTTTTTAAGCCTGAGCAAAGTGCAATATAGGAGCATTGCAAATATTTTTTAAAAAAAAATGTGTTTAAAATTATGTAGCATATGCTGATGGATTACAATAGCATTAGTTTGAAGAGAAAAGAAAGAAAAGAAAGAAAATGACACACTCTGACACCTGAATAAATAGGCTATTATATATTTGTTGTTTGCCAAATACAAAATCATTGGTAGATTCTGAAGCTAAATCAGTAGGATTGCCATAGTTGCAAGCAGTGGTTAAAAGAAAAATAGATAAAAATAGACTTTACAGTCACCGTTTCCAATACCTTGCATTTGTAGTGCTGTAAGTTTTGTTGATGACTTTTTTTTTTCTTTCTCTGGTTTATGTATAGACTTACATGCTATCTATGTAGAAGTAGATAGTGCTGTACCACATGAAAATAGTGATTCAGATGGACAGAGAAGAGGGAAACAATAAACAGCCTTCAATGTTTTCATGTTGCACATCTAGATGGGAGTAAAGCAAAGTAAAATGTAAAATAAATACAAGAAAAGTGTCAAGGAACTGATGTCAACTAAAGGGACCATGCAAATCAAACTGTCTCCCCTCCTCCAAACACACACACTCTTACAGAGCAAGAACAATAACCAAAATCATAAATTTCAGGCAGCCTCTGCCAGAGACTTCAGGAAACCTCAGAATGCAGCCAAGGGCTTGTCTTTTACAGGGACCAACTGATGGTTATGGGCAACTTCTAAACATAAACCATACGCAAGGACTGAGAAGGGGAAAGGAACAATCAGTTGCTCTTGATGAACAGACAAATAAAAGCCTGATATGTTACAGTTATGTCTGTCTGGAGTATGATGATAATAACAAGAGAAAATGTCTGTTCCTTCACTGGACTGAGTCAAAAGAGATCCCTCACATTCCTGAAAAAAAAAAAAACATATCGCCACCACCATTCAATACATGTAACACCATGTTTGTAGAGGCTCCATGGAGCAGCCTGCTGAATGTGAATGGACTTACAGTATCTGATGGCCACTACTTAAGAGGTCCCCACAACAGGCAGTGTGCTTGTTGGACAATGGGTCCCTCTAGTGGCACAAAGTTATCATGGCACCTAGTGATTTAAGTGGAAGGGGGACAGTTTGCAAGTCACAACATTAAATATGCATTAAATATGGCTGTTTCTATGTTAATCCGTTTTTAAACAGTACTGAACTCAGGAAGAAACATAATACTTGCAGAAAATACAGGGCAGGCCATGGAAATCTTGGAAATTATATCTTCACAATCATTGAGGCTACGACAATACACCATGCAAATTAAAGCTCATTCAGTTCTCTTTTCTGTGATATCATGGTGTATGATAATGCGAAAAGGGTATGACCTCTATGGCCATTTAAAAACAAGTTACCCATGAAAAAAGTTTCCACATGCTTTGTCACATTTGCATGCTGCCAGTTTTCTAAAAGTGACAAATTTAGGTTTATGATAGAAAAGCTGTTCAGTGTGTCCTCCATCCCTTTTGACAATGAGAGTATCATCATGAAGAAGCAAAATGGAGCTGACTAGTCAATCCTTAATAATCTTTCTGGCACATGCAACCCAATTGTGATTTTTTCAGATTTGCTGTCAAGATGCAGGCAAAGAATGTTGGCACACTTAGTTGGCCAGGTGTTTTCTTTTTGTTTTACCATCCCCTCAACTTTGTGGGTTTGAAAACTAACAAAAATTATCAGGCTCTGAAGCCAAAAACCTGGCAATTTTTTCATAGGTAGTTTTTTTTTTTTTAAATAAACCATGATATCACTGAATGAGCTTTATTATAGTTTGTAACTGTGGTAGCCTCATTAAGTGAAGAGGTATAATCATTTAGAAAGTGGTTCAGCTATTTTGTTTTGAGGTGCACCCTGTGTTATTAATATAAATCAGTTGTATAATCACAGTTCATGTAATATTGTTTAGTGAAATATTGCACCCGATATGTAAAGGGGTCAATATTTTAGACATAATACTGAAAAGATTTGAGTCAAGTATCCATGTGTAAATACCAGAATTCCAAGTACTTGAACTCTTTTAGTAAGTTAAATTCAAATGATGGTGTTTTCAATTTAACTCATAAATCGTCTGAGCCCACTAAAAAGGTAATATTGTTTTACTTTAAGACATGCCTGAATTTACTTATTTTCTTTAAGAGCTGCTTTTGATCAACTTAAAAAAATGAAAGAGGTTGTATGGATTATTTTATATTGGTTTAACTTAACAATGTAAAGTCACAACATTTATGACATTGTCAACTTAAACCAACCAACATAGAAGACTCATGTTTATTTAATTTTAATTTAGTTCTGTGCTTTACTTTATTATATACATAAATTATCAATCTTTAGAACAAGTCTTACATGCTTTATTTTCCATAAACCTTAGAATGTTATGTATTAGAGCTCTACAAATTCCAATTATAATTCTGTACATGTTTTCCACCTTAAGAATTTAGTTGAAATTTAAATGTCAATCACAAGAGTCACTCAATTCTGAATTTTGCACAGCCCTACTGTCAAACAGACTATAGTTTTGCTATAGGACTTGGAATGACTATTGGTGGTGGAGGAGGCTAGTTTAAAAAAATGACAGAAAATTTGCCTAGCCCTGCTTTTGGATATTGACACACTGCCCATTAATTCCTGTAATTCAATTCCAGACATAGGTAAATTAAAACTGTATATGGTTTTATAACGTGAAATATATCACAAAACTGTCTAAAAAATGGAGAAAACACTAAAGTAAATTTTACTGTGATGTTGAGTTATGCAGTTGAACAGCTTTTTACAGCTTTGTGGGGTGTAGGAAGGGCGGGACTAAAATGCATCCTGCTTACGTCATGAGGTGAACACTTATATTAAAGCACTGCATGGGCAGTGTCTTGGCGCTTTGAGCCTACATGCCCACAGTATCTTAGCACAGGAACTAAGGCCTAGATTTTCACCACTTTTAACAACATTCATATTTGGTAAAAAAAATAGGCACACTGATTACTAACAACAATTTCTTTGTTATGAGAAACTTTCAAAATTATTTTTTACTTTACTGGGTCTTTAAGGATGCAGTTGTTTATCTGTCCCAACTCAGTTGTTGTTGGTTTGTGTACTCATTCTTTTGGCAGTGCGTCTAGTAAACTAACTCACTGCATACTCCAACTGGTCCTCTATGAATTAAACCTGATGCTCTGTTGTGGTTTTTGTCCATGCAGCAACAAACAGAGAGTAAAGTCGGTCATGACAAAAACGTGAATAGGAATCAAAGGGACAAGCATCACAACCGCCAGATCAGATGTTTTGAAATGGGTAAGGACTAATGGGTTTAGATCATGACTAAAAATGCATTTATCACTTAGACAGCACTAATGGTATCTTAAACTGCTTTGTGTTCAGTGAATGTATTACACATCTGCATGCATAATTATTCAGTTCAGTCAAAAAATGAAACATATGGGGATCTCAATTGTAAATCACCAAAAAGAATTGCCACAGCAGGTAATATATGCATTTTACAAAACTGCTCCTTCTTGGAACTGTATGTTTTACCTTTCTGTTGTTGAGTTGCGAGTTGAGACAACTGAAAAGATCCATATCAGACCAAACTCCAGCAACACCCATAATTTCAATAGTTGAGTTGGTAAAATGTAGCACATTAAGTATGAATTTAATTAGTGTGGACAAATACATACCTGCAACAAAACAGATTGCTTATTCTGACAGATCTTAACACCACCTGTAAAGCTTACCTATGTGGCTTTGTAGAATTACTAAATGTCTAAATGGCTTTGAAAAATGTACTAAATGTCTAAATACTAAATGTCAGAATTGCTGCGTGTTTTTAGCTGAAGATGTTCCAAGAGCATGTATGTCAATAGTTGGAGTTTTTTTATAGCTTTTTCCTAATTTTCCCTTCAGTGGACTAAATGTGGAAGAACACACTGCTCTTTTGGGTGGTGGCTTCAGCCACTCTATGTATGAACATCTACGTACCATAAGTAAGATGATGTAAGTATGTTTGTATATGGCTAGGTATGTGTATGTGTTTTATTGCTTTAATGTGTGTGCATATGCTATAGGGTTGTTTGCTCTGTGTGTGTGCATGTTTGTGTGTACGTGTGTGTGTGTGTGTGTGTGTGTGTGTGTGTGTGTGTGTGTGTGTGTGTGTGTGTGTGTGTGTGTGTGTGTGTGTGTGTGTGTGTGTGTGTGTGTGTGTGTGTGTGTGTGTGTGTGTGTGGATTCCCATGAGTTAGTTTATAAATGCTGCAGTTATTTCTCCCATCATGGCACATGGGAGGCTAGTGTGAGGGAGAGACCGTCACCCTTTTAGTTCGGGGGCCTGCCAGGCACAAAGACTGCACTGTGTGAGTGCCTAAGACAAGCTCTGGCTCTCAAGATATCCTCTCAGAATGTGCAACCATTGCCTTGGACATAGATCTAAAGGTAAGTGTCTCTTTGCTGTGATATTAGCACGTAGTGGATGATGAGGGGGATTTGTGGCTCTATGTCTTAAGTAATGACTATTTTTTTTCGTCTAATCACATTATACACAGGGCTTGTTTGGTAATGGCTAATCAGACCAACAGTCTGTAACTGCTATTGTGACCATTGTTATCAGTATTAATAGCAATAACTGAAATACTTCAAGACTGATGGAGAAATACGGGCCCTTATTTGCGTTTTTTTTTAATTGAAGCTGATAACAACGTTAAGTTGCACAAATAAAACAAGGATTTTTTTGTTCTTTCCAGATTGCCAGAATGAAGGCACTTATTATTACTGCTTTGCTTTTGCTTGGACTGTACAGCAGTCTGGCAATTCCCTCAAATCGCTGGTCTTGCAACAAAAAAGTCCTTAGGGACAAAAATTGTCATGATATTGCTAGTGGTATGGGACAGATGAGACCCATTGATTCTCTTCAGAACCATTTCTGGGAGGGAAAGAAATGTGACGTGGTCTGCTACTGCAACTTCAGGGAACTACTCTGTTGTCCGAGGTAATGCCACCATTTCACCACTAAGTGGAGCCATTTCCAAAGCAGTAAATGAAGACAACTCGATTTTCTGCTATCTAAGAACAGGCTATAGGCCTGTCAAGGGCAACTCTCAAACACTACTCCCTTTGTCATCGTAACCACCGATTAAATAGACCACGTGTAGTCCTGCTGAACAGTATGGTGACTTCAGTGATCTGTTTTATTAACTAGGCTATTAATGGTGACCATGAATGCAAAACAACTAGATTTTAGCTGATATCTGATTACAGTGTATGCCCCACTATATGGTCTTTTCAACTGTAAAATTTCATACAACATAACCTTGTCTGCCTATGGCTAATTCACACACAACCAAAATGTGTGTTTAAATGGGACTGAATTGTATGTATGTATGTAATTATTTTTAATTTGTTTTCAGGGATATCTTCTTTGGACCAAAAATCTCTTTTGTGATTCCATGCAAAGACAACTGAGACCGGTCGACTGCTGGGACTGTTACTTAGGAGTACAAAATGTTGTTCTGTCACAGAGTCTGTGGTTTTTGCTTGTAATTTTACATTACCCATTTACGCCAAGACCTCAAAATTATTTAAAAGACTGAGTAGTAGGTATTTTGCACATGTTGGCATATCATATAAGCTGATTTCTTTGTAGAAAATACTGCATTGCTACACAGTTGAATATGTAACACATTCATAGACCCACTTTGTTCAAATTAACATGTTGTTTTGTATAATTTAACATATGTTGATCCTGACATTTCATCCAGCAGTATGTTACAAGTCTTTTTAGATGCATATTTGTAATTTACTGTTACATTTAGCCACAACACATTATGTGATTAATATAAAGCTATGCTTCACTATGCCAGTTCTGTCACCATCCACACACCCCTTTACATACATTAACTAAAATATATCCCTGCAAATGTGAACATTTCCATATTAGAAATGTCTATATTGGCTATTTAGCCATTTTATTTCTGACTCCCTTGTTAATAAAAAAATTGACTTTAGCAACATTCTGATTTGCCAGTGTTTTACTATAGCCTACACACCCAACACTGTACAACCACAGCAACAGCAACAGCTCAGCAATCCAAAACCACCAGATGCAGCACAATTTGAGGAAGTACCCTATATTTGCAAAAACAAAACGGCTGCAGGTTGTTTATTCTTATTTTGTGGGGGTACTAACTAGAAATCTTTAAAACACACACTTGTGTATAATAAGACCTATAACAAAGGGTCTTCAAACTTCCTGCATAGATTTACTTATATGCCATAATATGATGGTACTTAGCATCCTATATATAATGGAGTTTTCAGTAAATTACCCTGAATGCAAACTAAACTAAATTAATGATCTATGGTCTGACCTAGGCAATAGGCTGCACTGTACACAAGTCTGTACATATAGAATGCTTGTTCAAATTCATTGCCTTTTGCTGGAACAGTCTTGTGCTCAAAATACTGTATTACCTGAAAGGTGTATATCTGGTGGCACAATCAAATAAGACAATCAACATGAAAATTCAATGACAAACTTTCAATTGGCATTAAGACGCCACCTCCTTACTTTATTTAATACATGCGCAAAATTGTAAATTTCTAATCAAAATCAGTAGGCTATGCTAGTTCAATAGGCCACCAGCCACACATTATTTTCAAAATTAATATCACTGCAAAATGTGACCCTATATCCTAATTTAAAATACCTGGCGTTTAATGTTTGATTACCAGAATTTTAAAAAGACATCCTATGACCTATGTCAACACGCAACATTTTATTTGCACGTTTAATTCACATCACATGTCATAAGCCAGCTAGCCTACTTTACTCGACAATCCCTTCCAAACAAAGCGTGAAATGGAATGCGTAATAGGCCGACAAAACCACCACGCACGCCATAGTTAGAAATATAACGATAAGCGGTGTCATTTTGAAAATACCCAAAAAGACATTCTCATGTTTCATATCCGTGACATTATATTTTGCTTGAGCAAATGTGTTATTCAGTGACATTAGGCTATTGATGTAAGCTTCGAAAAAGCCTGGGCAGCTGTGCTTGAGCATTCACTCCCTCAGTCTTGACATACAATCCCTGCACACAATTCACTTCTCTTCCCATGTGACGCAGAAGACCGGTTTGGGCTGCTTGGTTCCAGCTTGCAACACACTGAGAATGTTAGAGAGCCGGAATATCAAGTGTGCTTTCTACACCAGCACTGTGGCTACCACGTTTAAGCAAAGGACAGCTCCACTGTAACTGGAGTAAAATCTTCCTCTTGAAAGGTAATGCTATTGAAAACACGTTAGTAGCATAAGACGCTTGCATAATGTATATAGCCTTTGTTTATGTCTGTTACAATTCCTTGGCATATATTTTGCACAACACAATTAATATTAGCCTATATTACAGCCTAGAACCAGAATAACACAACATAAAGCCATGCAATAGTGATAACAACCATTCCGTGATTTCAGAACACAGTTGTAGGGGGGCCTTTTGTCCTTCCCTGTGTTTGTTTGTTTCTCGTTCCCGGGGTCTTGGCTGTTTAAGTAGACATTTTTTTCCCTAAAAGCGTAGTAATGGAATTGTGGAGCTGGCGGAACATGAGAATGTATTTCTGAATAAAGAATGAATGAAGAAACGGGCATAATCGCCTGGTTTGCATATGCAGTATTGTCAATATCATTACAGAAATAACCCATTTGCAACACTAGTGTTAATCGTTAATTTAAAATCATTCAAGCTCATCCGTCGTCAAACAAAACATTGAGTCGCTTGGGTTTTCAACAACGAGGTCAAGGAGGAGTCGCAGTTGAGAAAGCATATGGCGCCGTAGCTGTTCCGGAAACCATCTGTTAGTCTTTCGGTGCAACCTAAAACCTTCACAGCATTCTTGAATACACGGCGTTAAATATATTTACTTGTATTAACTTTAGATTTTTTAAATTTACTATGTAAAACCTGATACTGCCGAGTTTGGATACAATAACAAAAGCGTATAAGATTTATCATAGATGTTTCCCGCTGGTAACTTTAAAAAAACACAGCTGACTAGCACCTGATTGGACACAGGATTACGATCACTGTCGTAAGAAGAGTACCAACCAATACGACCGCTAGACTTCTTTAATGATGGCCGCTATTCAAAGTTTAAAAGGGCTTGAACGACCAACAAAGTAACAAGTGGGAGGAGTTAAAAAAAAAAAAAACAGCTTCAGACAGAAACTTGTGTAGTTGCAGTCGGTGGAAGTGAAGTGGTTGAAAACAGGTATGGCGATGTGTTCTGCATGGTGTTTGTTCGTAATTTCTTTACATTTCCAATTCTTTGTGAGCTTTTTAAATGTTAATTCTAGCTATCCTCAGTTAATATGCACACAAATGTTGGTAACTCGCAAGCTAGTGGTTAAACTGTGAACTTGCTGACTTGCTTAAGTGATCACGTTATCGTTAGCCCTACTAGCTACGGATTAATGTGCGTAAAGACGACCGTCTTTACCAAATGTTCAATACAACTTCTCCCGGCGAATTTCGTACGTACCGAGTAACGTTTATTCAATGTATTACAATTTTAGATTTTCGCATTTTCCCTTTATTATTGCATCGTCGCATGTTCCTGCTAATATTAGCGGGGTAGCTAAATTGGCTACCATAATCTTTTGCGACTCCTAACTCGGTGCAGCACGAATAATTCGTGCGCCACAGTAGCAGGTGGTGGAGCGGTCATTGGTTAACCAACTGGTGCCGTCTCTTGGCGTTGAAAGTCAATTTGTATACGGTGATTTCAAAGTTATCAAGGGAAATGCTTAGGCGGGAAAATGGTGGGTGGTTATTGTTCTATGGACACAACGAAGCAGGAACTTGATCGGATTAGAACAGTTGTTTCCTCGACGGGATATCAAGCGCATTAGTTAGAAGCGACCCTGTTAATATTATACGATTGGGTGTTTTGTTTTTGGCTCTTTTTAAATGCAGAATGTTAAACTACGTTTAAACTTGGACATTAAACCAATTTAATTTTACGCTCATTCTCAGAACTCTGCAGCAATGGGTAAGGATCCAAATAAGCCAAGGGGGAAGACGTCCTCGTATGCCTTCTTTGTGTCTACATGCCGAGAAGAACACAAGAAGAAATACCCTGACACCCCTGTGAACTTCACAGAATTCTCCAAGAAGTGTTCCGAACGATGGAAGGTGAGTTAAACAGCGAGATTGTAACCTTACTTTGTTTTTCCGGGGGGTTGGGCATGACTGAAGGGGGTGGGGCGTGCTTGAAACACGTAAAGCACAACCTGACCGAAGCAAATGGCAGGCGGCCACTTTGAAATGTCTGTATTCTGATCTTCTCATTTTTTTTGTTTAGAGTATGTCTAGCAAGGAGAAACTGAAGTTCGAAGACATGGCTAAAGTCGACAAAGTTCGCTATGATCGTGAAATGAAAAACTACGTGCCCCCCAAAGGTGCACAGAAGGGGAAGAGAAAGAAGGACCCCAACGCCCCCAAGCGCCCCCCGTATGTACTAAACACACATACAATGACTGGTTGATCCCTGTGTGGCCCTGTCTAGTTCTAATCTGTAGTGTTTTTCTCTTTCTTTTTTTTGTTGTGATATTAGGTCTGCGTTTTTCATCTTTTGCTCTGAACACCGCTCCAAAATAAAGGGAGACAATCCAGGCATATCCATTGGTGACATTGCCAAGAAGCTTGGTGTCAAGTGGTCAGAGCAGTCCCCCAAGGAAAAGGCCCCATTTGAACAGAAGGCACTTAAGCTGAGAGAAAAATATGAAAAGGTAAGTCAATTGTTCAACCCCCCCCCCCCCATTTTTTTTTGCTTGTTTGGCTAGTTCTATAACAATTTCTGTCTGTGCAGGACATCACAGCTTATCGTGCCAAGGGGTCCAAAAGTGATGCTGGCAAGAAGGGAGGACCTGGTCGGCCAGCTGGCGGAAAGAAGGCAGCACCAGTAGATGACGACGATGATGATGACGAGGACGAAGAGGATGAGGAAGATGATGAGGACGACGATGACGACGACGATGATGATGACTAAACCGCTTGGAAACTTGAGCTGGATTATTTTTGAAACAATGTGAACATGCAATGTTAGATTTATAAAATGTGTACAGAAGTTTTTTCCTCGTACTGTTTTTTGTAAATTAACTATCTCCTGACTCACTGCTTTGTCTTGGTGTTTTTATTCCACTGCTGTGTATGGGTTCAGTGGAACAGGTTGGGTAAATTTCAAAACGTTGTTTGGTGTAGATGGAGGGTTTTTTATATAATAAAGTTTTTGCTATACTATGATCAGCTTGCATCTTTCTTTTGTTATGTAGTTTCCACCCGTAACATTTCTGAACTGGATAGGTTGTGCAAGAAACTGTTTTTTGGGGGTCTACAAAGAAGTCACTATTAAAAGGTATGAAACCAGTGCAAAGCAGGGGTGGAAATTAACTTTGCAGAATGTGAGCCATTTCCAGCCGCTGACAAAGTATAATTCACCAGTCACTCAATAGTATGGTGTTGTCAATCTACCAGCCACTTTTATATTTTACTAGCATTGGGCTGGTGCAAATTTCCATCCCTGGTGTAAAGTAGATACAAGAAAACAAGTACGTAAAAAGATCCCATTTATTTGAGAAAACAGAGCCCACATAGATTTTTTTTTGTATAAGTTAGATATTTACAACTTCATTGAAAGGCTCCACTTTCACTGTATAAATCTATTTACATTGTACAAAAGCAGCATACACACCCATGATTTCTTGCCTCTGAAAGGTTTCACATTGGAATAAGCACTGTAAGGTATTTAGGATCAAATATTGCTCACAATTATTTTCCTCAAAAGCTCAATATTGTGCAATTAATGGAGTTTATGTAAGTAGTCCATGATTCCCATGTTTTGATTTCAAAGATTTACCACAGCTAGAATAGAGAAGAAAAGTCCACAGTTTCAAGCTCTGGAATTTCACTGCTAAGGACTAATGTTATGTCCCAGCAATCCAGTGTTAAGGAAGGAAAGATTAAAAATCAATAATAAAAAAAATCACCTTTCCGGTGAGGAACAATGGGACAAATTAAGTGGTCCTGAATCACAAGTTAATACACCTTCACCTCCCAGATTTCTTGCTGAAAGAAAGTTCAAAAGACCTTGGAAAATCAGACATGTAAAAAAAATGATAATCCTTGGAGTAAGATATGGCAAAAAGAGTGCATTTTGAATGTAAACATCTAAAATGAGAGAAGAATGGAGTTCACATCCTCATGATCAGCATTTTGAGTCAAGTTAGGATGGAGGCATTCCAGTCCCCTGTCAAAATATTTACACGTTTTTATACTCATTTTTACATATAAAAATCTACTTGTTCCAATCAGAAAGAACTGGAAAAAGTTGCAATTGCACTCCTGTCAGGCTGTATTGGTCTTAGACAGCAACAATATTGTTCATTTCCCACTTCTGAGTGGTTTTGCTGTTATCACAGTCAGAGATGAAAACTTTGTGCAGGATGTCCGAACGGTCTAAGCACTTCCCAGTAGGAACATGTGTAAAACGGTGAAGATCCTAGAAGGAGAAAAAAGACACTTGTTAAATGACCAAAATATTCTGACTTACAAATACTGGTAAAGAGGCCTGGTGATTAACCCACCTTGAAGTACCGCCACTCTGTGTGCTCATTCAGGTTGCAGTGTGTGATGATCACAGCGGAGCCGTCTGTGCCCTTTGTCAAGCACTGGTCATACTGCATCAGCTGATGAGCCTCGTTTATCCTAAAGAGCTGTAACAGACAAAGGAAAGTGTTTTTTAGCAGAGATATTGATGTTGTGGACTGTTTGTGTTGAAATGTGAATTGTCACCTTACCTGGTTGCCTCCCATCCTGTGGCAAGGTCCTATCTCCACATTTCCTCCGTTTGTGTGACCCATACTGTCTATGCAGTAGCTGGTTTCAAATCCACGAATCTAGAAAAAAATAGAAATGGTTTTACACTTATCAAAGTAGAAGCAACATGTTGGGCAGTATTCTTGAATCCATTTATTGTGAGTAAATGATTAGTGTAATGTTGAGCACCTCGCCCCACTCCACATTTTTTGGAGGCAAAGGGTAGTGCGTGGGTATGTCGTAGGCGATCTCCTCCATGAACCACTTGAAGCTCTTGCACCGATGCTCCTCTCTAAACTTCCTGAGCTCACTGATGTCACCATAGGCTAGTGTTAGGGTCTCAGGTCGGCTGGCATAGAAGTAGTCCTTGTACTCATCCCACCATACCTCCACTACGCGCACATAGTTCTGCAAAGGTGGAGAAACAGAAGAGTTCTTTGAGAAACAGAGATTCTGACTGTCATAGACAAACAACCTGCAGAGCGGCAGACAGACAGATAGATAGATAGATAGATAGATAGATAGATAGACAGACAGACAGATAGATAGTGAACATCAGGAATTAAGGAAATTAAGTGGTCATTCACAAATGTGAATGTGAGTGCTGACCTTAAGTGTTGGTGATGACCCCACATGGGCAGGAGGTGGGTTGCCCTCCCAACCCTGCAGACGGTAGATGTGTCCCACACGAGAGCATGGCACAAACAGTAGTTGCCCACCACACTGCCAGATCTACACAAGGTCAAGGGTGAGTGATTGGAAAAAGATGCACAAATTACTAAAGATAACTGTTGTTGTAACTGTTGCTGTCTTGTATACAGTCTGATCAAAAATACTTTCACGTCAACTGCATAATACCTGAGCTCTTAATCACAACCTTGCAAACATAACCCCACTGGTACCAGAATTAAGAAAAAATTAAATCCATTAACCATTCAGCATGATTAGCTACTAGGTCAACAAATTTGTCATTTACAGTCAAATATTATTTCGTCTTCTATACCTTATATGAGATCTCAAAGTTTTCTCCTCCCCAGATTTGAAGGCCTGGATCGTACAGACCCAGCTCAAAGAAGAACTCCCGCTCTATGGCAAACAATCCGCCTGCCATGGCAGGAGACCTATGAGAGACACGCATGCAGTTTTCAGATACTGACACTTTTCCCCCTCTTGTCACATAGAGACACAAACACTGACAAATTAGGTCAGTCACAAACCAACAAAGAGGACAAGACAAAGTGGCACCACTGGAAACTATTCCAGCTGTTTACAGAACTTCCAACAAAGCCACAAACATTTGGTGAATGCTGCACAATTTTGGTGCAACCAACCATTTAGGATCAGAAAGAATCAGAAGAGAATGCAGTTGTTTAGTGACAACTAAAATCAAATTAGTAAGTGACTGAGTGACGTGGACTGAATGGGTGGGGTGAGTTTGTGTGAGGTGAAGTAGGCCAGAGCTGCATGCATTCTTGGGCAGAGCTTCCAAGGGGATCGGTTATCCCCTCCTGTGGGTGAAGGAAGTCCTAATGTAAAAGACCATCACAGAACCCTTTTCGTAACTTCCCACTTCAGGAACAAGGGCTTTTTGGTATGTGCTAAGTCCTAGTTTCAAGAAATATTATTAGTTTGCACACTGAATTCTGTTAAACTATTAGATTCAGAATGCCTTTAACCTTCAACAAAAGTAGAACATCTAATTACTGAAAAGCAGTGTTGGTTATTACATTATAAATATGGATTAAATAAATCTAACTTTTACTTTTATGCTACCCTGATTTCACTAAATGAAAAGCCTAGCCACTACAACAGTGAGAGGTGAGCATGGCAGAGAGACTAAATGTAACTCAGTAACTGTAGTCCTAAGCTATTTCTAATTCCTTAGAAACATTCCAAATACATTTCAAGCCATAACTTACTACAACGGCCAAACTCATCACTATGGTCCGATTAAGTAGTGTGAATGCTGATAGGAAAATAGACACCAGCTTCACTTTGGCAGGGTACACATATAAATCAATGTATCCAACTTTGGACATTCACCTCAGATTAAAACACATGGTATCAATAGTCTTGCAGACCTTCCACCATGTGCTACCGCTAGGTTTGACACCTTTTATACAACACCTGGACCATGCTAAAGCGGCTAAAGCAAACTGTAAAATGGTCTGATCAAATTTTCAAAGCCCTTTTTTATGAAAGTGAGAGTTAGAAGCAGAGAGATCTACAAGTGATGCACCCATAAACTTAGAAGCCAAAAGCTGCAAGGTTAGTGAAATCTCTGTCACCAGACAAACAGTCAGTGTAAAGCAGGGATAGGGGCCGCCAAAGGAACCAAAACCCACACCTGGGGGCTTACATGTGTGCACACACAAATGCTCACACACACTCACACACGCACACACACGCACACACTCACACACACTCGCACACACTCGCACACACTTAAACACACTTGCACACACACACAAACAAGAGAGCCCAGGTGTGGTTTGAGACTCCCTTTGGCTCAGCGGTGTTGTGCTGATTTACCGATAGGGTTCGGTTCTAGTTAATCTCTTCTGCTTCTCCCTGTTAGCGAGCGGCACACGCTTCCAGAGCATGCTCCAGTCCCATGCTCCTCTGGCAAAGCCATCCTCGTCCCCTCCCCCCTGAGGATCAATGGTGTATGTCTGGCCATGAATGGAGTCAATGAGAGGCACCGTGCACACCGTTCTGAGGCCCGCGCCAGGCCATGGAGTAGGAGGTGGGTGGATGGGTCGGTGGTGGGGGGTTAGGGTGTGGTGGTGGAGGGGGTGTGAAGGTCACAAGCCGTGTACACACACACACACAATCACACACACGCACGGACACACACATTCACACATGCACCCCACAAAAGTGGGGCAGGATGTGGGTAGGAATAGATAAACAAAAACAAAGAGATAGGAGAGATTGGAGAGAGAGAGAGAAAGAGATAATGTGTTTAGATGGACATGCGTGACAAACATTTACCGATATGGCTCAGTCTTATGCTGTCTCTTAGCCTTCTCTCTGCTACTGAGTGGCACACGCTTCCACAGGAGGCTCCAGTCCCACGCTCCACGCGCCAGACCGTCCTCGTCGCCACCCTGCTGCGGCTCTATGGTATAGTCTTTGCCGTCTATATAATCTATCAGTGGCACGGTGCATACCGTTCTGCAAACGTCAACCACAACAGCAACTCAGAACACACATTACCGCCATGGTGAGTGAAGGGATGGCAAGACGTTGGTCTGGTTCTTCACACCTGTGTTCAGTTGAGGTTTTTTGGGATTTAAATAACCCTGTCAGATGTCAATGCAACAGCCCGTAAATTAGACATGTTGGGCAATACAGCTGGTACTGCAGTGGCTCTGTGAACTTCAGCCAAACTAGGTGATTAATAAATACAGGTGAATGATGACTACAGTAAAAATCTGCTTCACGTGAACTTTTCTTAAAGAAACACACTGGTATTGTGGTGTAAACAGTACACATGGCAAGTGGATTGATTACTTGACACATTAAACAACCAGTGTCGCATTACAACAGGCCTTAGAGGTTAACTTCAACAAACCACCACAGCAAATATAGTAACTGAGATTTAGAGACTGTGAGGAGAGTATTTAATTCCGTTAAACCTAAAAAACAATAAATTATCATAATCACAACCCAAACTTAGTAGGTGTGACTTACCTGTCCTTGGAAATAGGGGCTACCAGAGGAGGGTACCAGTTGATGCCGACCTCACAGTGAGCGTCCAGGTAGATCAGCACCTGTCATTGGAGCAGAGGGCATTGTGGTGAGCTGTGCCTGCCTGGTTCTTCCCGGGTCCCGTCATAGGCTTTTCATAACATTCAGGCAACAATTCATCTACTAACAAAATGGCCATATTATTTAAAACAAGAGAGTCTAACTTATAACTGTTTGGCAGACGTATAATGTGGCAATGGGAGTCACAGTAAGGATCCCATGCATACTTCTCCAAGAGAGGAGGCACACAGTCCAGCCACACTGGTTCAACCTCTATTTCACTTGGTTTTGTTTGTGAGGTGTAGCTGTGCATGCCTAACATGCAATCCATATGCTGACACTGAAAACTGGCTGGGGCAGCTTTATTCTACCCAGCTTATCACAAAGCAGAATTCAGTGGCGCAATAATGTGAGAGCAAGATGCATCAGCACAGTCTCAAACACTCATGTTTAGCATGTGGGTTAAGCAGAAATACACATGCAATTGCAAGCGCACACACACACATGCACGCACGCACGCACACACACACATGGATATGTTCTTATGTATAAATGTGTATTTACACACACTTCCATATACACACACATCATACATGTTCATTCACATGCACAGACGAACACATGGAGGAGCAGACCTGGCCGAGAGTAGCTTTGCGGGCACCAATACTCCTGGCCTGGATCAGTCCCTCTCTTTTGTCATTCCTGAACACCTTAACCAGGCCATTCCACTGTTTAATGTACTCGTCCAGTCGCTCCTTTAGATGAACTACAGTGGAGAAGGGGAGAGAGAGAGAGAGAGAGAGAGAGAGAGAGAGAGAGAGAGAGAGACAGAGAGAAAGAGAGAGAGAGAAAGAGAGAGAGAAACAGAGAGAGAAACAGAGACATAAACTTAGTTTGCACACCATCTGAGCTAGAGATACAACAACTTGTTTAACACACTGCTCTTGAGTGAGCAGATTGAGAACAGTGACCATTTAGCACAATAGTGAGAGCACCTCAGCAGGGGACAAACTGACACCACTTCAGTCCTGCACCATGAATAAGCCATTGTCTAAATGGGTTTACCATGACAAAAGGCAGAGTGGAGATGCTAGAAGTGTGGAGAGTGGCTGCTTTAAAGTTTAAGTACACTACGAGACATTTGTGTTTGCACAATAGAGATGTGTATGTGTGCACTGTTGTCTCTAAAGTATAGCAATTTTGCTGCTGCAGACAGACACACCCCTCAGTACACAACTTCCACCACTGAATTACAGTGTTTTAAACCATCTCCATCTTTATAGGTCTGTAGCTTCTTCTCTATCTCGTCATAAGCTTTTACTCAACTGTCTATGGAATAATAGCAACACACCTTAAAATACGGTCACTGACAATCTATTCATGATTTGCTGAAGCATACAGCAAGTCCCCTGTAGTGTAAATCCCAGGGCACAGACTGACTGTAATAAAAAATAGCCACTGTACGACAAGTTGCTTTGAATGAAAGGATCTGCCAAATGCATAAAAAAGCATTAAGAGATTTCAACTTTCTCTTTATCTTATTTCCTGTGCAACCACAGCAAAGCACAAAGAACCAAAAAGTCACTGGGCTAAAAACCTTTGCAAAGTGCTTGTCTTATCAGGCTGAGTTCTGAGAGAGACTGCACTCGAGGGATTTGAGCAGGCATTGTCTTAGCAGCTGCCTAACCACAAAAAGGAAGAGATTGGACTGTAACATCCCGAGCTGTGCAGTCAACAAGCTTGTTTTGCAAACCGCAGTGTGAGAAATGCATAGGGGGTGGGTGGAGAGAAAGTAACAGAGGCAAGCATACCTTTGTTGCTAAAATCATCGATCATGACGATCTCAGCCAGGTACCTTCGTGGGGTCCTCTTAATGACACTGTGCACCGTCCTCATTAGAGTGGACCAACCCTCGTTGTGGAAGACGATGATGACACTGGTTGTGAGCAGGTTGTCGTCATAGTGCCAGTATTTACACCTGATAGGCAAAAGACATATGGGAGGCTTTTGAGACTGCTGTATGCACACATCTGTTCACACTTAAAAATGACTGAACTCTTTGTCTCAATGCAGAAGCAATTTGTAATGGGGATGATGAAAATAACACATAAAGAAACAAGCAAAGTAAAAAAGTAAAAGAAAAAAAAAAGAAAGAGTAAAAAACATTGTTACAAAAGAATAATCTATACTGATTGCCACTCGGTACATCCCACACTCCACCCCCTTACTGAGGGCCAACTGTGAGTCAGAGGAAGGCGGTGGGCCCTGCTCAGGGCTTCCTGCGAGCTGCTGTGACCTTGTCTAACTTCCTACTGTGCCTCGTGCTCACAGCTGAGCTCATGCAGGCAACTCGGCCCAAGTTGACTACAGGCAGCTTGGCACACAGCTAGCCCGCTCCCTACAGGCTACATGCCTGAGCCGTGGCATCCAGAGAGCTTACAGAGAGAGTGAGTGCTCCTAATGCTGCCACAGTGAGTGCTGAGGTATGCAGTGACTTGTGTGCCTATTTTTAGATGTGTTTTTAGCGCAGTTCAGATTGTAAACATGTCATGGAATAGGGGAGAGGGAGGGACAGAGGAAGAGAAAGAGAGCTACAGAAAGAGATATAGAGAGAAAGAGAGAGGCTTGGCCGCCTTTGGATTTTGGAGTCATGTGACAGTGGCATGTGGCAGGCTTCATTGGCTGTATGCAAATCAGCGAATATGGTGTAAAGTTAGCAGGGCCTGGCCGGAGAGGACACGGAGAGAGTCAGCAACTGACAGATTCCCCACAGGGAGTTCAGCAGGGTGAATCCAAAAGGACCGACTGTCCTGTCTGGCAAGGCAGGGAGTTTTATTACATTAGCCCACACAAATGGCCTCTTTGTCAGACCAAATGGTGTGTGTGCACGCATGTGTGTGTGTGTGTGTGTGTGCATGAATGTGAGATTAACTGAAGCACATAGCCTCTACACAGCTGCTCAGGAACTCACTCAATCTTTCTTTCCGAGCAGCATAGAAAGAGAGAGAGAGAGAGAGAGAGAGAGGTGTGTGTGTGTGTGTGTGTGTGTGTGTGTGTGTGTGTGTGTTCATGTTTCCTGTTCCAGCCTGCCAATGTAGTTCAGCAGGGTGTGAGCTTTGAGCTTTGTGCCTCTGCTGATCACAGCTTGCGGCAACCACATAGCCCTACTTGTTTTTCTTTATGCAGACTGAAAAAATGAAGAAAATGTGTAGTCTGTGACCACCTCACCAACAACACCCATCTCTTTAAGAGGTGACAAGAAGAACTCTTTTCTTTTTCTCCTTTTATATTTAAACTACAGGCTCAGAACAAATAAGCAAACACATGATTGTACTTGGAAAACAGCAAAACCCTGCACTGCCAAAGGTGTTCATTCAGGTAGTGTCTGACAACTAGGACAGCCACAAGCACATTAACTGCAATATAAGCCTTGGGGCAGTCCGTTGTCCCTTTCCAGTAAACTGATAGCTGCTTGAATTCAGCATTCTTGCTTCTGAGTGTGCGTGTCTACATAAGCTCCACAGAGGCATTTTAAACAAAACACAGTACTCACTAATTAGTCTAGCATATTGTGAAAAGCCACACGTTTTGACTCTATGACAAAAAAGTATTGCAACATGTCTCCCTTATTGACACATTAATAAGAAAACATCTTAAGCAGTGACGGTTTTACGAATTACGTGAATGTGTTTACTGCTCAGCCTCTACTACTACGCCTTCAAACCACAGCGAGACTGAGGACATGCTGGAGGTGGAATCCATTAATGACAACGGGGAATGTCAAGTAGTGTAGGGTAAGACAAGCTATGGGAGATAATGGCCTATAGTCTTACGTGAGCTCAGAGTATGGCCTACATTCTCAAGTCCCCAGTTTTACACGAAGCAGCTAGTCCATACCATACCATCCGTATGATGACACCTGGTCAACTACCAAGGCTCCGGCTTTTCTCTGAACAAGACTGACAGAAAAAGCCCTGAACTGTTTAGGCCTAATGCCCGTTGAACAACCATAGCCCTAATACAGCCTTGAATGTGGATCTCAAGCTGAGTACAATAACCGCAATGTGTGCTGTTTTTTGTACATCACTCACAAAATTACTAAATTATTTGCTCTGAACCACTTCGACTAGAAGGCAAAAGATTTTAAATGCTATGGGGAAATACAAGTCTAATGTGCATGCATGTTATAAAATGACTTTAGTGTACCTTATCAGGATAATTGTAAAAAAAAGGAAAGAAAATGAAGTCAGCTCCACTTAAAATGATTTAGTCAACACCCTGCACCATCTCCTGGAGCAAAAGGGTACTACAAACAGATTTAAATCAAGCTGATCTTTGCGGGGGAGGGACCTGTTCTCTGAACAAGTGCACAGAGCTCACTCATTCCTAAAGGAGTATTCTTCATCGTTTGCAGGACCCTTAAAAAAACAAAACAAACAAAAAAACACCTATACTTACTGGAAATGGGTACCACTTCTTGCATGCCCCACTTTAATCAGTAATATAGACAAGCCAGCTAACTTCTAAATATTTAGCGGCATAAAGTCAAAGCAAAAGAGTGCTAAAGCAGTGAGGAATGAAGTATTCCCGAGAGAAACTGGGGGAATGATTTGACCACCCAGAATAATAACCTTGTCTGTTATGACTATCCTAAACGCTGATGTGTGCATTACATGGCCAAGCACACTAAAGGCAGATGCTGATCTTTTTTCTGAATGACTGTATCCTTATGTGTTTGTGTGTGCACAGGAGTGAGTGTGTGTTTACTACCTGCCACGTAGATGCCCATTGTGGCGCCCACACATTTGCAAACAGCCTGGGACAACAGGGGAACCTGCAACAAAGCTGCCCTTTGTTTGCTGACTGGCTACCAGCCAGATCTAGTCCAGAACTCCCCACCAAAGCCTATTTACATTTCCCTGTGGAGTCTGTTGCTTTTGGTGTGGCTCTGTGTTAATATGTGTGTGGGACCACAAACTACCTCCAAGACTAATCAAACGTAGGTCAAGTTGATGTATTGCGCCATATCTGATCCACATACGTCAATGCATTTGGGCATTTAAAACATGTGCAAGCACCGACAAGCTCTTCCTGGTTGACAAATGATCACAATGTAAAGTAAACCTATCTGAAGACATAATTTAGCCATTATTATTCTAAAGACTCAACATTACTGACTGTACAGTATAGAGCTTACAGCATGGTTTTGATACAATGACAAGAGGGGACTTATCTTCTAGGCCCTATTCCACCTGCTGCACTCTCTACTTCCACATCCACACCACCAGCAACTACTACTGGCAACATCAGTTGCTATGACAGCCACAAGGCAGAACACTGCTAACTCATCGATTCAGGCCAATGAATCACATACCTGTGTGCCTTAAGTTAATTGCCATACAGCACATTTCATTTAGGCAGAGCTGGCCTCTCATGTGCATGTCATTTAGCAGTTACTATTTACCAAAAAGGTGGACATCATGGTAGATCATAAAAGTAAAGCCAATATGCGCCATAATCTAATGCAGAGATAGAAATACAGAAAAAATAACAGGGAAAGCAAAAGAAATAAAGACTGTGCCTGCTTGCATATGTGTGTAGTAAAGCTCTAGTGTAAATGAGAATGTGCATGTGAGCATGAGACAGCCCTGCCCTTCCCGCATAAGAAAGGCGAGGGAGTTATTACTATTACATACCAGTGCTGGGCTTATCACTTAGTGGTGACGTGGCTAGCAAGATGCATTTCAGATACAGGATTTATGTAAGCGGAAGCGGTTAAGGTTTTTTGGCGCAGGATTATGAGGCAAGAAACAGACTAAATTAATTTACTGACTGACAACTCTTTTCGACTGTGTATGTGTGTGTGTGTTTGGGGGGTTGCTTGTGTTGTGGAGAGCAACGAAAGATAGTAACTTGAGCTTTAAAAATGCATTAAAAAGGCAATCCAAATAGGTCGGAAAATGTGTATTATCCTACACTTACTTACTACATACTCTATAGTATTTAAATAATGACCTGCACCCAAAGGATATACTTATTCAAACTAAATGACCTCTGCCCTACTTATAATCTCTTGTGGCTATCACTTATGATGCGACACCTGCATGATACATACCAGCAGACACCTGACTGATAGACAGACCATCCAAAAAACAATTAACGGTGTACACTGCATTAGAGACAAATCAGTCAAATAAAAGGCTCTGACTGATCAGAACACATACCGATCATAATGTGAAAACCTGGCTTTAACATAACCTTTACCAAAAAAATGCACACTAACAGTCTGAGAGAATGCTGCAATTAAATGCTGCAATGAACTTAAGCTTTGTGAGGAATAGTATTCAATATAAGGTAACAACTGTTGATTCAACTGTGTGTTCACATTTGGAAGCTGAGGTTAATGACACCTTTTTGCTTAGATCAGTACAGTTAAACTGTGCCACAACTTCAGCCTCTTAATGATTGTAAAAACACTTCTCTTAACTTTCAACACAAACAATCATCATAGCCATGAGAAAGGGACCTGTTGCAGTGCTGTTTTATTAGACTGTAGTAGTTGTCACCAAGTGTACCTAATAAACTAGGCCTACACCTAGAAATAACATCTTGGGACATGTCATTAATGCATAAATAGCGTGCTTGAATATGTCATAAGTGCGCTGCTAGCCCAATTTAAAAACTTGTTCTATTAGTCCCTCGCCCTTACCTCGCCTAGTCAGAGCTACCATTACAATGCATACCGCACATGCCAGCAAAAAGATAAAAGACATGACATACCTAATGGATGACAGTGCAGACTTTCCCACAAGGATAATTGAGAGCACTGTCTAATTGTGTGTTTTTTTTACAATAAAAAATACAACCAGACCCATAACACACTTACTCTTCGTGCCTCAAGTCATTGATGGTCCTGTCTAGCGAGATCATGTCACTGGCAACCATGTTGAAACCAAACTCTTTGATGCTGGCCTGGATGGATGACTTGTACTCTGCTCCCAGCACAAAGGGCTTGGCTCCTTCCCCTGGTCCACCCTGTACTCCATGGGGCTCTGGCTCTTTGGGTTCCAGGTTGCCCAGGGTACCCCGTCTGAGCACGGGGTTAGAGTAGGCATGGGTGTGGGGCTTAAAGGTAACATATTGTTTCTGGATGATGTTTTGCTGGTTGCGTGCTAAAGCTTGCTGCTTGTCCACTCCATTCTTTTGACGGATGGAGTCCAGATCAACCTCCACACCCTCCACATGTGGCCAGGGTACCACAGGCTTAAATTGGTTGCCAACAGCCTCATTCTTCTGGATCCCCGACTCCTTAGATTCCTGTGGTTTAAAGATGTGAGAGCTTATGGATAATGAAATGTTCAAAATGTGTACTTTTGTACAATGCAATATACAGATATAGCCTAATATTTGTGGCATTGCAATGTAGGCCATCTAAATTCCTGGACATCATCCATAACTAACATACCACGCATGTCTTAACCTGGTATTATTAGTAAAAATGTAATTGCACACTCATGTCACTTATTACCAAGGCTTCTGTTACGGGCTACAAACACTCGCCTCCTTACAGCTTTAACACTGAACTGTTGATAAAGAACACACCTAGCGCATTAAACATAGAAAGTTCTTGAGGCTTTGCATGTCAGAAATGTAAAAAAAAACCAGTATATTTTGTCATTTGTTCATGTATGTTGGAACATACAAGTGAATGGTTAATAGTGCCCAGCCTTAGGGGTTTTATTTTCAGTAATGTGTGCAAAGCACGAATTGTTTGTGGTTACTTTTTGCAGTGAAGACAAGAATACATCGGCTGGCGAACAGTTTAGTAAGTCAAATATGTATGCCACGTGTCTTCTGTCCCTAATACAACGAAGCTATCTATTACGATTGAAAAAAAAAAAACAATGCACCGGTACAAGTACGAGATTGTACCCCTTCAAGCAGAGTTCATCGAAGAAGCAAAAGGCCACATATTTGTGTGAATTCCGCATAGAGCATCTGTGAACGTCAACTGGCTTGACTTGAATTGTGTCATAGAACATTTCTGATGTTAGCAAACTAGCGATAGATTAGTAACTGGGTGCGTTTTCGTGATAACTACATGGAGTCAGTCAACTATGATATGGTGTCTTTATTAGTACATTAACGGTATCAGTCTTACCTCACAAAAACAATAGCCACGTTAGCTAGCGTTAATCATAAGACTCCACTCGAACGTCCATAGCTTTCTGGACATCAATTAAGTGACATAGGACCTAGCGTTAGCATAAACCTTCCGGGTTTGAATGATATTGCTGTTCAAGCAATTGCAAGATAATGACCCTGGGCAGAGATTCAGGAACAACATGTTAGCGAGGTACACTAAATACTTATTTCAGACGTAAACTGTCAACAGTGCCATTGCCAGTGTTCTGCTTATACTGAAGCATGTCATATCAAATATGATTACGTTGCAATAAATGATAAAAAAGTAACCATCATGATCGTTCTTCGTGTCAACATACTAGCCCGCTATCTCCATGACAACGATTTAGCTAACGTGCTAGCTACCAAACCTTCACAGCGAAAATACCTGCATAATCTGCAAAGAATGATCACGTTTGTAAATACATATAAGCTAAGTCACCATACGTGAAATGAATACCATGAAATATGGTAAGCAACGTAATACGTACCACGTTAGCACCAAACGGTCCGTCGCTTGTTTTAGGAGAGAGGGAAGACCAGAGCACAACCAAACCTAAAAAGGTGCCAATAACTAATATGCTGCGCAGAATAAATCCAATTTTTAACCTCATTTTGTAAATATAGTGGTGATATAACGAGGAGCTAGCGGCAAGCTAACCAGCTAGCAAGACTACTTGGTGACTCCCAGCTCGAGCCCCCTATCCTGTTCCTTGTTAAGTTGCAGTGCTGCGCCTCTGTAGTTCGAATCCCTCTCGTCCAGTCACTGCTGCCTCTTCAATCAGTCATGCCGCCCTTCAAGCAAAACTTTTTTTCTCTCCTGACGGGCCTTGAACAATGACATGGTATCAGCAGGTTACTCCGGCTTTCAGCTGAGGCGCGGATACTGACACGGATATAGACAACACACACGGATACAGTCGATTCATCATCTCCATACAAGATATTCCATTAGTATAACAAGAACTCAAACAGCCCGTGTAGCCTGTTGATCATGACCTGCTATAGACAACAATATTATAACCTGTAAGTTATGGATTACGCGCCATGTATTATTATTATTATTATTGTGCTATTTTTATTCAATATTATAGTGTCGGTGAGATGTTAAATTTAAACTGGCACATGGTCAGCTGACAAGTTTGCCTGAAGTTATGAGTTTAAATAGCCTAACATGTGGGCGACTTTTTCTATTTTTTGCAACCTAAGTAGTTGGCATACAACCTCATTTACAGCCCTTCCACTACCCTCTTAATCATCCTTCAACTGACCATATTCCTTCATCTTACTGGAGTGTTGAGAAAAAAAAGAATTGAGGTAATGAAAGACTTTGGAAATAGTTTCATGTTTTGTTTTCTTGTTGGTGTTAGTACAGTATGTTTAGTCTACTTCGAATTTAGCTGGTTGTTATAATCTCACTATTTGTAATGCAAACCAACTAAGAAATCCACACACTGACACTAACCTATTTGATCATGTATGTTCCTTGTCCTATTAAAATCAATCCAGTTACAAGAATAAATGTGTAACTTTACATTGTATTATATGGGAATACCAACATCAAATCAACATTGTTCCAACTACATACTGTTAAACACACACAACTACTGTTTACTTAAGCTTCATGAACGTAGATTGCCTTCCATATCACAACTAATATGACCAGGCCTCATCAGTGTCACACAAATCAACACATACACCATAACAAGATAGCATGGGATACTGAAGAGACATAACTTTTTAAAATGTTCTAGGACAAGGCCTCCAGATCTTATCCCAAAAACCTGTACAGCAAAACAGGACACGAGGAAGAGAGTAGAAGTGTAATGTGGCCTTTAGTTCTGTCATATTGATTAGACTCTCTATAGTCAGGTCCTACTACTACAGCACAGTTTTAATATTGACATGCTGCAGTGTCATCATAGCTTATTTATTTCAATGAAATGTCCATACTACACGTCAATAACTGAACACAGTATTTTCACTGCAATCAAATCTTGCTACTATACTTTTATCACACATTCTGCTCCTGAGTCATATCTTTTGGCACTTCACAAGTGTGGCCAACATGGCCAGCAAAGCTTGTGAATAAAGTTAATTCTGGTCTGGCCTTTCTGACTGCTCACCTACATCTACCACCAGAGTTACAATTATGATTTTAATTGGGGTATCTAATATTAATAAAAAGAGTAGTCATGTGAGTATACATTTTTAAATGATTTATAAATTGTGTTTTGATGTAAACCTATATTAATGCATTTACACTTTTTACATGGTGTTCTTTGTTTTGTTAATAGTGTTTTTAACATAGTGATGTTTTTGTTCTGTCTAATCTCTATTCATTGCTGTCTGTAGGTTATGTCTGCCATATATTTCTTCTGCCTGTGCACATAACAAAGGACATTTCACTGATAAGCTAATCTATCTGTCTGATGATTCCTGTGCTTTTTGGGATCAGCTGTTTCAGAAAATGGTTAGCTCAAAATATGTTGCAGAGATGTGCCAAAGATCCTAGATTTCATAGGTTTTTCAACATTCTGGTTCCTCTTTACCTGTTGCCTGGGCAACTTTAGAATGTTTCATTTTAGCTTTATTGTTTGGCCTAGAATGTTGCTGCTTGGTTTGCACCAAAGATTCTAGAGTGGAACTATGTGTCCTGTAGAATCGTGTGCATGCAGTGGTTGGGTGGTGAAGTCCAGCAGGCTATATTCACTATGCTGTATTGTGGCACACATGTTCATTCTTAGTATTTGTATGCATATGTGGATCTTTGGTAGAAATATTACCCCAAATGTTTTACAAAAGAAAAATGTGTTAAACATTATAATGATGCAGTACACCCCCCCAATAGATATATGATTTTACCGCATTGCCCTCCTTACTGCCATTTTCCTGAAAAACTCAAACTTCTGACTCACTAAGCATCCATGTCTCCACTATAAATCTAAAAACTATACATACAATCACATGTGTCCTCACACCTGATTTACTGGCATATATGTCAAAGCTTCCCAATGTCCAACACCATTTCTCCAAGGGTTTCTCCAGGCAGCTGCTGGATGCAGGGACAAAGATGCAGACAGCGAAAGAGGGTAGGAGTGGCAACTTGATTGGACAGATGTCCACGCTGAAAGCATTGCTGATGAAAGTTCGGTGGGCAAAGCTAGAAATGATGGCTCTTGAATAATCAAGCTATTATGACTTAATAAAAGTAAATGTACCTATTTTTCAGGTATCCATATTCCTTAAAAAAAAAAAAAAAAAAACCTTTTCTGAATAGTCTTCATCCATTTTCTCCACATACGTCTATGGCTAGTTTTATCCTGTTGTAAATAAACTAATTTTCTTGGAAAACACTTTTCCACTTTTATTAAAATTGTGTTATATGAACATGACTTTAGTGACGATGTTATAACGCAGAATGAGCAAATGGCTTATCCTACAGATGCCGAGTGACAGGCATGTAGGCCTACGCACTGTCACGTAACTCGAGGTGGGCTAGTTAAGGAAGCATTACATTAATTAGCGATTAATAAACCCACTTCCAAAGTCTGTTGCGTCTGCAAGCTTCTAAACCTATCATTAAAAAGTTGTTCAATTATTTTCACACCATTTCGCAGTCTAATGATTGTTATCCGTGGAACATGTTGCCATAGCCTACATATGACAGTAAAAGTGAATTTAGTACTTCCTCGGTCAGCAATATGCTGCCGACTATCTTATTTTACGTTATTGGCTTGGATGCGGCTTTGAACTCCACAAAACCAAGTAACCTACGTGGTAGTTTTCGCCTTGGTTCAAAACGGTGACTTGCGCTGCTGAACGCTGCATTCTTGTGGACGCGGACAGACTCTAGGTAAATTAACTCCGATTCAACAAAACAACATCTTATATGGCTTTGTAGTACCGAGTAACACCTGAACCGCTTTTTGTTAAGCACGTGCTCTCAGTTAAACCACGAGTTAAACCACAGTTGATTAACCGCCCATAGGCCACTGACGTGTACCATGCAAACAGTGATTGCACAAACACTAAAACACATGTTTACATCGAACATTATTAAGAGTTGTAAGCATGAAACTGCGGCGACCTTTTCCATCAATATGTGAAACAAAAAGGGGGGAAAGAGTGATATTTTGTAAGTGTATGTAAACTACTACTGTACTGACACCTTTATGCAGGCATTTGGACACAAGTATTTATTTAGCACCCCTGCTCTTTCTCACTGCCACTGAATAATTCTAGGCGTCATCAAATCAGCCACCTGAATTCTTCCTCACTTGATTTGTGACTGACCTTCTCAATGTGTAATGCGTGATTTTCAACAGATGGGGGAGCCCTAGCACCAGTCTTACAAACATCAACAGGACAGAAAAGGGGTAAATTCTGACAGGGCTTCGATAGGGTGCCCTTAACCCCATGGTTTCAGTATACAGTGGCATCTTTTCACCCACACAGACAAACACTTTTGTTTTGCTTTATTGGAAATAAAGCCTGAACAAAACTGATTCCAGAACAATGAGCCAAAAATCACTTTCAACAGCAGTTTGAATCTATCACAGGAACCAGAAATAAAACCTTAAAGTATGTACATAATAACTTACATTAATAGAAAATGGCACCCAATAAATACAAAATAAATATACAATAAAACAAACATGAAAAATAAATAGTTATACAAAACAATGCATTTCTCTCATAATCTCTGAACAAATCCAGATGCATTATGCAATCTTCATAATGTGGAGGCATAGTCTTGATGTGACTGAGACAGAAATCAAATCCTCCTTATTTATCATGTAACCACAAAGGGTTCAGAATGTGAACTAAGACAAAATGAGAGAGAGAGAGAGAGAGAGGAGAGACAGAGAGAGAGAGGCAGACAAGGAGACAGAGAAAGAGTGAGAGATAGATACAGATAGAGACGGAGAGAGAGAGTATTGTTGGCTGTCCACATTTTCCTTGACCAGCAAGGGCTCTATGTGGTCCTAAATGGTCCTCAACAGCCAGACGTCTTACAAAGCCACTGCAGTGTCTACAGCCATGGACTCTGTGTGTAGTGCTTTTGGTCCACTTTGGTCCAACTCCCAGAGCGTATGGGGCCTCAGATACACACACACACACACACACACACACACACACACACACACACACACACACACACACACACACACACACACACACACACACACAGTTTACTCTTCAGCGCTGCTGCTAAGACCTATCACTGAGGGTTCTTGTAGGTCTGGGAGACCGGGCTGCTGGGCTCCTGTGTAGATGTTCAGGGACTAGAAGGCAGGACGGGGCAGTCAGTATTTCTACGAGTCGGCAGCACTGTTGAATTTGTCCAAAACGGTGACGTTGACTCTCTGGAACATCCATTGCTGTGTCTCTGAGAGTGGGTCACACTTGTTCATGAAAATCCTCTTATCACTGGGGCTGCAGTCCATACATCCACTGCTCACCAGGTGGTAGAGAGATTTATCCTACAATCCAGAGAAGGCGTGAGAAGGAGACAATGAGAAACCATAAAGTAAAAAATTAAAAAAGAAAATAATAACAGACACGGTCACAGTGGTTTTGACAGTGAAATAAATCCATCTCATGTTTCAGTTGTTCTTTAGTGATATATGAGAAGTGGTGCCATCGGAGAACACAATAATGTTTTTTTCAGTTGCTTTAAAAAAAAAAGAAAAGATTTTCTGCCTCAGTTTAAACATAAAAATGAAAGGTGAAGTTGAGACACAGCGAAGCATATAGCAGGCTTCAACAGTAATTTAAGTCCTCAGAAATACATACCCAGCTTTACCAAGATTTGCCTGCATGCTGTCATTCATTAAAACCCATACCAAGTTCCCATAAAACACTGGTAAATAACACAGTGAGTGATTTATACCACATTTTCCCTTCGAGTTCTTCAAAATATACCCTCTGTGAGAAAGAATGCTTGATCCTTTTTTGCCCTCTGTAAAGCTACCCTCATTTTATTATTCTTTAATGTATTACACAGTAATGTATTATATGTAGAGTGTTTCATTTTATTATTTAAGTTTAAGAGCTCACTGATACAGATGATTAAAAAAGAGTATCATTTAGGGTGACAACACCCAGCAAAGCATACACAAATAAGGTAACAATATTATTTGTATCATTTTGTATAGTATTATAAATGCATGACAAGGCCACATTTAAAGTCACATAGATGTGACAAACTGAAGGAGAAATCATTGGACCTGATGGGCAAACTATAGCATGTGCTCATGGCCTATTCTGATGTATTGATGTATACTATTTTCATAGATTAATGGCAGTCCTATATTTGATTAAACCGCATCAATTACAAAGAAAACCTACACAATCTGGTAATTGCATTGCTGATATGCTTATTAGATTTGTTTCCATGGCACTGTATTAGCTTTAGTATTTCTGGCTAAAACAAATTACATCCCCTACTAATAGTAGTTGAATTTGTTCAGGCCTATATGGATTGCTATTAGAGGTAATGATTCTTTGAGTTGTCTTTTTGCTGTTGTGTTATATTTTAAGTATGGAAGTTGTTTATGAGTTTGGGTGGCTAAGCAATTTTTATGTTTATATTTAATGTCAGTACCTTCCAGTGGTCATTGCAGTATATGATTTCCATAGTAATCAAGGTTATGGGCTTAATGTTTATTAACAGGGCTTTGTTGTAAATATGTATATCTTCAAATATGCTGGAGTAAGCGAAATTCTAAATACAGTGTCAGTATTACAGAATAGCACAACCTCCACTACAGAGATATGATCCTTCACCTCAGTGTAAAATCCAGTTCGTCTTCAAAATGTATGATCATTGCATTAAATGTATGTTATGACCACAGCAGGTCTGCAGATGGACATCATTAGGAGGTATTTATGTCTGTGATGTATTTGTAGAATTGAGAAATGGCGTACTGCATTTATGGACAATTTGGAAAGTATACATGTTTCCTCTCTGCAGGCAGTCTCCAACTTCTCACATACATAAAATAGCCCTTACCATGGACAGCAGAATCTATACCTAGATCTTGGTTTGCAAGGTCAGCAAGTTGCCGTAATAAAAGCAACTGAGCTCTGAGGTACATTGATGGCTGTTATACCTTACGGTAGCTCCAGTGCTGGTTGCCTTTCATGCCATGGCAGTCATACAGAGTGACAGGGCTGCTCTGAGAGATGGCGTCGAAGCAGAACTTTCTGGTGTGGAGGGGGTCACCTGGACGAATGTCTTCCCTCCAACCAAATGTAAAAATCTAGCAGGAAGACAAGAGACACAAAGCTCAGGTGCTACTTGCAGTCCATCATCAAGTATGCAACTCATACAACGGGCAGATTATACAACTTTTTACTGGAGAGAGAGAAGACCATTAATAAGCCCCATCAGCCAGGCAAGAACCAACAATGGTGCCATGTGTTTCCTGATGCTCTGTGTGGTCTTACACTCTTACAAAAATGACAGTGCTTACAGTGATCCAAAGTACATATTTCCCTGTAGAGGAAAAGTAGAGACACACACAATAACCATCAAGCTGCTTGTGGGAGTCTATAAGACTGTAATTTCCTCGGCATGGTACGCTGTCTCCACAGTGAGGTCACGGCACCTCCACTGCTCCAGCAGCTGTGTGTGTTTGTGAATGCTTGAAATCTGTTTGTGTGTGCCAGTGTGGGCATTTGCTTGTATTATTATATATACATATATATATATATATATTGTGTGTGTGTGTGTGTGTGTACATGTGCATGGACCCCCAAATGTGGCGTACCTGCTCATGTGCCCATGTGCGCTCTGCACCCTCCTTCAGACAGGCATCTAGACGCAGCTCTGTGCCTGTTGAGCCATGTTTGGAGTCGATACATAAACCTGATGCCATATTACGTATCTGCAAGAGACACAGAGGCATCCCAGTTCTGTTACTGTCTCAGAGCATTGCGTCATTTGACACCTAAACAAAATAAATAAATAAAAGATTAAATGAGGCAAAGGCAAAATTGAAAAAAAGAAATAAATAAAAAATAAAAACACCCCCCCACCTCACCCTCAACACTCTTCTCCTCTCCCTTCAGTCCTCTCACTGTGTGTGTCGTATGTTTCCCTGCCTGCTGTGAGCATACTTTTAAAGCCGTTTCATAGGCCCATGGCCACACGGCTGATGTGTTGTCGCATTTGCCTAATTCTCTGTAAAGCATTCCGGCGTGCTCACCGGTGTCACAGCACACCTCCATAATGCATGAGGCTGGGCTGGCATGTGAAATGGCCCGAGTGGGACAGCACCAGGTGTCCTGAGCCGCCATGCGTGACTCGCTCCCCCAAGTGCTGACCCACCGCTGCTGTGTGTCCCTCCAGCAAGGTGACAGGGACCCCTCATCACAGCCTAGCACAACACCACACCGCGCCCACACAGTGCCCCAAAACCAGTGCCGCATTAATACCATGCTTTATTTTGTTTAATCTGCAGCATGCATATGTGCCACCAGGGGGAGACGTGAGCTGTGTTTCACTTCAGGATGTTTTTTTTTATAGCTCTGGCACTTGTTTCAGAACCTGGATGTTGTTTTTCAGCGCTTTAAGCACAAAACAGCGAATGGTCACCACTTGTCACATTGGCTACCCAGCATTCAAACACTGCATTTTATATTCCTATTTTAAAACAAATCAATAATGAATGAGAGTACAGCACAGATCCTCTTACATAAATGAAATCTGGTAGGTACAAAAAAAGAAAAGATATCAAACTATAGTGTTCCTCAACTTCACATTACTAAATTGACAAAATATGTATCAGTGGACTTCATTAATGTATCCCAAAACTTTCATGGGGTTAACATGGGGTATTATTCCTCAGTTCCCATAATACCTTGCTTTTGCGTACATAACATTTTGAGCAGTTATATCAATTGACAGTAAGATTACTATAATAAAAAAGTAATTTTAAATGAATTGCATTTGAAATGGTAACACTGATGTTGGATCATTCTAAACAGGTAATGTAAATTAATACACTGTATATTCAATAAGGTATACATTTCTATAGTGCTTTTCTGCTAAGCAGAGCAAACCAGCCTTTCTACTTCAGTTCGTCTTGTACAGTGGGTCTGGTGTGCTGTATTGTGAAACGTTTTTCTTCCTGAAGGTGTGGACTCTTCTGAAATTCAAAATGATTGGATGGGCCTTTACCCAATCATTAACATCTAATTGTGACGTATGCAATGTGGCCCGGTGTCTCTTCCACTAATAAAAATTCTTACACATGCTTCTTGCTCCGACTTTAATTCCTTGATATTCCAAAGTGTTGCCACAACAGACTAAATGGCCTTGCTTACTTTGTTCTCCACTGCCATTGCCGATCTACATCCACAGATAGACTACTAGTGAAATGTAGCGCACACAATCGACATCACATCACTCATGAACACTCCCTCTGTCCGCTGATTGGCTAGGCAGGATTATGCCTACAGACAACCATTTCAATAAGACCTGCCCCAGACCCTCTGTACATAACGAAGTGAAGTACCAGGGGCTGGTTTACCAGCCTACACTCAAAGTGCCTTACATGTTTATTCCTCACATTCACCTATTCAAGCTCACACACTAATGGCAAAAGGCTGCCGTGCATGGCACCAACCAGAACTTCGGAAGCAGTATGGGGTAAGTTCACTTCGACCTGGTCAGCATGAGTTGGAGATAAGCTAGATACCCTCCAATTACTGGTTGACTTCTTGATCTCTTAGGCCAATGGCACCCTATTATTTCACTAAAAATTAAATGATCTTTTCATTGATGTTTTCTGTTGTATTCAGTCAATTGAACCACCTGCCAGAGATTTGAAAGAATTGCATTTTGCTCATTAGATATGTCCATCATTAGGTGTTTTGAGAAATGGGTTGATGATTGATTGTAAAATGATGATTGTAAAAATCTGTAAGACGAAGGACTGATTGGTTGTGGTTACAGAAATATTTCCCATGACTTCCCCCATTGGCTTCAACTGATACAACCATGGATGTAATGCAGGGCATAAACATCAACAACAAAAAAGCCTTATATTTTGTCCCTTCCATGAACATTGTGGTGTGAGGTACCCTGTGTTTACAGTGTGCTGAAACACAGACAGGTGTAAATCTGAGTGTAAAGATAGGCCATAGGTGAAGGCACCCATGAACACATATTTCACAACTTAGGCTTCTTATTCACACTAATCACAGCATGCTATTTCCATCCAGCATCTTTCAGACTGGGAGTCAGACAGGTGGTGATTCTTCTCTCTCTCTCTTTCTTTCTCTTTCGTTATCCCTCTCTTTCTTTCTCCCCCTCTGTCTCTCTCTTTCCTTCTCTCTTTTCCTTCTCTCTCTTTCCTTCTCTCTCTCTCTTTCCCCCTTTCTCCCCTCCAGTGTGGAAACGAGCTATTTTAAAATGTGGGAGAGCAGCTCATCCTGATGTGTGACAACTCAGTGGCAGTTCCCTTTATTACAGCTGGCGCTAGAGCAGAATTAACACTGCCCTCTCCACAAAAGCCTCTTTAAGAACTATTATTGCTTCCAATTATTTTGTGACAGCCAACAGTGTACCCTGGTTGTGCTGTGTCACTTTCAAATGTGGAACTAGCACAGAGAATTGAAGAGCATGAGCAAAACAAATAGAGCTAAAATGGAAGTCAGACCTGGGGTCAGGCGCATGGTTCTCTTTCATCGCCCCTTGTTGTAAATGGTTATTTTGATTCTTTCCGAGACAAAAAGGACAGCACACATACAATTTATTTCTTTTCTCACCATCAGACAACCTTTCCCTACCTCTCCCTCACGTTGGCCAATGAATGATGTATTCAGGCCAAATCATTTGACCTGTTTTTCCCATAGATGAAACCATGTCTATTTTAAAGAGTCAATTGAATGGCAGTCAGAGACAATTTACAGCAAGGCCCCTTTGCTGTAAGGTTATGACAGCATTGTGTGTGTGCTGAGCTCTAGCTTTCCTTACCCATAGTTCTCAGAAAGAAATGAATACTGAATTTACAAGAGTCAAACATTAGTGACCACTCTGTGTCACTGTTTCTGATACTCATTCCAGGATATTCTGAGAAATCAAAAGCTTTCAACTACAACTGCTATGGACAATTTGCTTACTAACCTTTCAACCTCTGAAATGTGTTTATGTCTTTATTGTGCATCACCTAAGCTGACAACTACTATTGACATCCAGGAAGACTAACTGACCAGGACAGCCAATGACTGCATGAGTTTGGAGGGATTCATGCTGCTTGGGGATTTCTGTAATATGACTGGAGGGAGGGTAGATAGCGGATGAGCAAGAGGGAAGGGGTGTGGAGTAGGGTGGGGGTGGGGGGTCCAGAGCAGACACCCGACAAACTATTTACCTAGACTGCCAGTCAGCGAGGCAAGGGGTCACAGAGAATTTGACCCCTGTCCTCAGATGGAGATGTGCACAGGATCTGATTTTCACCCTACTCTCTACTCCTCTCCACCACCACTCCACTCCTCGCCCCACCAAACCCCAACAAAACCCCCACCCCACCCCCGTCGCCTTCCTCCCTGCTTCTCTCTTGGAGCCGCAGGGGTGACTCTGAATGCCCAATGAGGCCCTTTTATTGTGCTGTATATCAGCATAGATGACAAGTCCACAGCCTGGAAAGCCTGCAAATGAAACTATCAACCTGACAGTAAAATTACTATCATTTCGCTGCGGGGAAAAGTATATTTACTGTGCATAAATTCCCCCTGAGCAGGTTCACAAGATCTACACTCCTCTGTCCCCTACAGCCTTTTACCCCTCCCCCCTTGTCTCAGGCAGAAGAGTGCAGAAGAGAGGCAGGTGTGTTCATGGCTAATAGACTTAAGGGATATGACTGGTGTGTATATTTTGGAGATGGGGGTAAACAGTTATTGGCATTATCACTTTCTTCACAAAGCCCCCATACAGGGGCAACATTAAAAGTGCCTGCCAACAGCAGAGAAAGGAATCCAATTAAATGTGATGTGAAATTAATTACTTTTTGTCCTGATTGTTCCGAGTCTTTGACATATTCAGTTTTTTTTCTTTTTTTTTCTTGCCAGTGCAGGAGGAATTAATTAAGCAATGATGTCTATGAAGCAAATCTATCAGCGCTAATTTAAACTTCCATCAGAGCAGGTTTGGAGAAAGGGAGATACCTAGACAGCAATAGAAGGAGAGTGTGTGTGTGTGTGTTTATTTGAGAGGGAGCAGGAGGGAAGGAGGGAGGGAGGGAAAAGGGGATGAATGACTAATTCTTACTGCCATCCCATTTGTTGTTCCCGTCTCAGTGCCTTCCTCTCTCCTATGTGACAGGTGAAAAATAATACAACCTAAATGGCTTGTCTTAGGATCATGGTAAATAATAAAAATGTATAACACACGGCAGGTTTGTTTATGGATGGGAGGAATCAGTGAGGCAAACCCTATTTTGCCTGTCTATGTGTGTTTGTGTGTGTGTGTGTATATGTGTGATAGGGTGATGGCATCCTGTATATTAAAATAGGGCTCCATAAATGGGTGGCCTGCCGTCTGCCTGTTCCAAAATGAAAAATGCATTACATTCCAGCCCACGGCGCATGCCATAAATCAGCACACATCTCCCCGTAGCCTTGGTGACACCCACCTGTGGTGGCGGTGAAAGGGGGCTGCGTGGCAATGGTAGAGGGCGCCACCCGTTTGGGATGCATGGCTGACAACACAACAGCCACGTAGAAGTTATGCCCTCCTCTCTTCTCTAAAATAGAGCGGTTAAAGTGCTTGCTCAGGCTGAGCAGGGGAGGAGCGGAAAATGGAAAGCCAAGGGACTTATATGCCTAACTCAGGAAAGATGCAGGTTTGAAAAGGTGCCTCCCGAACCAGCAACACCGAACTGGGATGCTGGCTGGTATGTTTTACAGCACTGTCTTCTGGGAACTACATTCTATGGGAATAGAGTCTCTTTCAGCAAGGGATTAAACTCTTGTGCTACCTGGGTGTAAGGTATAAATAATAAACTGTGTTTTCAACGCGGGCACCTCCCTCTGGAACTAAACTGAAAACAGCTCCATTCCAAAAATGTCTTTCAAAAGAACAGATAAGATAACTTCATGAGGATAAATTGTATCCACCTGTGGGGTCGTTCTCACACCGTGTGTGTGTGTGTGTGTGTGTGTGTGTGTTTGTGTCAAGATGACCTACCTCTCCCCAGGCAGCAGGCAGGGGCTCCACAGGGGGGTAGTACTTGGGCAGGTCCCAGGCTACGTTTTTCATGTACCACTTGAAGTCTTTGCACTTCAGGTGCTTGCGCAGCTCCTTCTGTGCGGTCAGGTCCCCGGTGGAGAGGTGCCGATACTCTGGCCTCCTCTGGTAAATGTACTCTGTGTACTCATCCATCCATGTCTCCGCCACTCGCTTCAGATTCTGAGTGGGGGAACACACAGAGAGAAGAAAACACCAACAGAAAGTTGGGGGGGGAGGGTGGGCGGGCAGCATTATCTGCAACTGCTACTCTCTCAAATTCAAGTTGGTGTTAGTGCCTCCTACTGCAATGTATCAGCACCAATAGTCACTGCCTTCAGTCATTTTTAGTTAACAGACTTTCTCAAGAAACTAGGATAAAAAGCAGATGGGTGCAGAAGAGCACAGGATCACTACATGCTTGGCGCTCCAGTCTAATTTTAGTGCTAGTTAATCAGCATCTCCTTAGCCTGAAAAAGATAGTGGAAAAGACTGTGCTAGGAGCATGTTAGCATGGTGCAGCTGATTTATCTTGATGGGACTTCCACTAAGATTACCTCCACAAAAAGCATAATTATCCTAACGGCACAGGACACATAATGCAACATATGTGTTACTACAGCATGACTGCACTGGGCTCTGTTTGTCTATGTGTGGTTTTATTTATTTATATTTTGTTTTGTGTCCACCTGGCCTCTACAGTGGCCAGCTGGGTGAAAGGGTGCGTCAGTAAAAGGTTGACTTGCCCACACACTCACTCTTGCCAGGCTGGTCCCTGAGGGCACTTTGTAGGGCACGTACTTCCTGTAGATGTGTCCTACTCTAGAGCAGGGCACATCATACATGCTGCCGCCACACATCCACACCTGGGGGAGGTGAAAGACAACACACACACATGCACACACACATGCGCACGCACACACACACACACAGACAGGGGCAGAAATATATAGAGAGATATGGAGCAAGACAGTAAGAGAGAGAGAGAGAGAGAGTGCATATATAGAGGACTACATTAAACAGATTATTCCAGAGGCTGGAATGAAAATATCTAGTGTAAGACAGACAAAAAGTGATGAAAGAGACTAGGATGGGCAACAATGGAGGTAATGCTTCTCTGTATTGTTCTGGACTGAGCAGTCTCTGTGGGAATGCATGGCTGATGGTCTACTGGGATGTCTGATTGTGTGAGCTGTGTTCAGACAATCAGACACAGTCCTGTCTGTGCGGCTGTGAAACACACACACACACACACACACACACACACACACACACACACACACACACACACACACACACACTCCACAGGCTCCAATTTCCTGTGTCTCCTGCCTGTCTGACAGCAGAATTGGACAAAAGTGGACGTGTGGTGCAGCGCATCCACATCTCCTCTCTTACTCTTCAAACGAATGGCCCACCGAAGGAGCAAAGCAGAGATGGAGAAAAGTAGATTTTATGGGCACTTTCAGTCGCACTTTTTCAAACACAAGCGTACAACCTCTCATCCCCCCTTTTCTCCTTCAAGCTTAAAGACACATACACACAGACACACACACACACACACACACACACACATTTACACACAAACACCCTTTGAAGTGTGTGGTTGTATGATGTTTGTTTGTTTGTTTGTTTGGTAGAAGTGTCTGGCGTCATTGAGATGCTGGTGACATACGGGGGGAGGTGCGTCAGTCAGGATGGATTTTCAGCACTCCTTTAGGCATGCCATGGTCGTTCAAGTGTCTTCTCACTCTTTCTCTGCCTTCTGTCTGTCTCTCTCTTTCTCTCTCTCTCTCTCTTTCTTCCTGCTCTCATCCCCCCACTGAGTGCGAGGACTTGCGCTCCACGCTCCTGCATATCAAACGGCTCAAACCCTCCATTCCAACTGCACCCGGGGTCAAAGAGCAAACTCACTTCACAAGCGTGATCATTATGTGGATAGACTGTCTCGGAAATTGCCTGACTGAAAAAAAAAGACAAAAAAGGAGGCCTGCAGATCTATTCCACAAAGGATGAACGGTCAGGGGAAAAAAACAAGTGGGGTCATATGAGTTAGTTTCAAGCATTTCCACTTTTTGACCCTATCTTCACAGTGGAATGCAGAGAAAGTGGTACTTTTACTGCAGACAAAGTGCATATAAAATGTATATTTCCTTTACCATCCCATTTATATGAAATGGAGCATAACTAAGCCTGTACTTAAAAAATAAATGTCTGTACCCAACTAAAGACATTCTTTGCAATGTATGAATTTTAGAGATGTAACTTCTGCACATGTTTGTCTCTTTACTTCTTACACCTGCAGTGGCAGATAATGCTTTCAGGCTGTCACTTTAGCTGTCACTTCTGCCAGCAGAGCAATTGTGAATTCACCTGTGATTGCACTCTGTATTATAGTGTCAATCTGAAGTGCACAAAATCACAGGGAAATCAGACACTGTAAGTAGAATAACACAGTTGACTGTCATGGAAAGATGACAAGAACCCTGAATAAAATAAATAAATAAAATGTCATCCCCCACAAGACAAATCTGAGAAGAATAACCTGCAGTCTGGCAATTTAGCTTCTGAGCTATTTCTGTTGATGGTAAGATTTCTATTCAAAGACAGGTGGGGGAAGGAAGAGATGGTGTTCCTGCAAAGGTGCTTTCAGACTGCATGCAATAACTGTGCTGCTGTATGCTGCACCCCCTTGTTTCCAATTGTTTCCCCAGCGACAGAGCAGTTTGCTGCTGCTGCTGCTGCAGAGCAGTGTGGAAAGTGTTGCACTTTCATGCCCATAACCACGCCTCTGCCGCGCTACTGCCTGCCTCGTTACCGCTTGCGCTCTGGTAAAAGTTCAACCAAGTTGCAAGAAATGTATGACGTGAACTCATGCGACCAAGGAAAAAATGTAGTGACATGATGTGTTTTTCAAAAACCCCGCCTGTTATCAGCAGGTGACCCTTGCCGTCAGCAGCAGGCACAATGCAATCCCAATTGGCTGCGAGCAGAGTGGCTAGCAAAGCAGCATACTGCTGGCGATGTGAAAGCTGTGCAAGGCAAGATGGCAGCTGAGGGAGAGCTTAATGATGGTACCCAAGTGGCAGGTGTGTCAGAAGTGATAAACAGTTTTTTTCCCTCCACATACACCATGATCTCTATCCTAATTAAAAAAAACTGCAATCATCTGTCTGGGCCTCTAAAAACCAGAAGAGCAGAAAACATGATTAGTGCTTGAGGCCAAGTGAGCAGCAAACATGCTAGTTTAGTCCTCGTCTCTGTTATTATTTAGTATTCTTCTAAATGCCAATCACTTTACTTTTCATTACTTTACTTTTACACAGAAACATCCTGCAGCTTGTGCACTGCCTTATTTTAGGATGCCGGTCAGTGGGCAAGGGATGAAAAAGAAGAGAAAGAAAAAAAAAGATTGAGGGAAGGAGATCTGGCTATCTCTGGGGAGTCATTCCAGTTTCTCAGAACGCAACAGATGGAGGACAAACAACTCCATAGGGACCCGGAGAGAGATATTTCAGAGAAAGAATGGGGAAGACAAATGGTGATACACAACAGGCTGTGGATTAACTAGATTGAAGAAAAACGGCCAGTGTCACATTGTGGACATATGTGCGGCAATTGCAAAAGCTGAACAGTTTAAAACCAATAGAGATAAATGACTGAGTGTCAGATTGGCTCGTTTAGGTAGATACTAATGGATAACATCTTACAAACTGTAGTTACTTAAAAATACATTTTTAAACTGAGAAAGCAGCATTTCTTTTGCTTCTATTCCAATTCATGTAGTGAGGTTTCACTGCACAATAATGAGAAATGAATGCCGGGGGAGTATACTAAATTACTGTCTGATTGAACTAGAAAAGGACAGAAAGAACTTACCTTGAAGGAAATCTCATACTGCTCTCCACCCCAAATCTCCAGGCCAGTATCATAACCGCCCAGCTCCCAGAACCACTGCCTATTCACTGCAAACAGACCTCCAGCCATTACTGGAGACCTGACGGAGAGAGAGAGAGAAAGACAGACAGACAGAGAAAGAGAAAGAGAGGCAGAGAGGGATGTTAAGGTATTGTGGTTTTGACTTGCTTACAAGATTTCAAAACCAGGAACTCATGGACACTTATACATTGCTAGCCATCTTGCCATCCTTTTACTACATTCAAATTTAGCACTGCGATATTCATAGAAAGGACTTAGCAGCTTACACAAAAGAAACTCCTTCCTTTTGTCAAACAGCGCACATGCCAAAGGAGAAAATGGCAAACTCTATCAAACTCTGGGGACGTGCACAATGGTGCACAATAATCCCAATGAGCAATGCTGGAATTCCCTCCATATGCTCCCTATGCTCATTCTGTTGAGATTAGAGTCTGTGGAGATTGCACAGTAGACATTCGAGCACAATAATTGTAAAAAGAAAAAGTACCCAACAGCTGCTGCTAATGCGGTTTTAATCTGCTCTCCGTGCCTCCTCTAATTCTCCCTAGAGCTCCTGCTGCTGCCCAAACCTATAAGCATTGTTATTTCATAGCCTCTTTCAAGGCTTGTTTCCTCAGACCTCACACAGATGTGCTCCAGTGCCTCCACCGCATTGTGCGTGTAGTGGAATCTGTATAATCCATGGGGACGTATGCTTCCGCGTTCTGGCAGTTAAATGGAGTGGGGGGATGGACAGAGTTG
>CM059265.1:22729852-22769852 GCA_030347295.1 Setipinna tenuifilis | reverse complement strand
GGTGATGGTGCCCAGGGATTGTAATGTCATTTAACCTGGAAGGTAATGCCTGAAGAAAAGAAGCCCAAGCCAGGCGTATCCTGTCTGCGTTTCATTAATGCGCCTACACGGTCTCTGACTCACTCATTCTCTCTCCATCTCTCCTTTCCTCTACTTATCTCTCTCACTGTTGCCTCCCCCCCTCTCTCTCCATCTCTGAAGAGAGGGATGCTCTCTCTCTCTCTCTCTCTCTTTCTATCTCTCTCTCTCTGACTGTCTCGGAGGGAGAGTGAAAAATCTTAGCCTTCTCTCTGGATCAGTCATTCCACAAATGAGCTCTGATCCAGATAGTGGGACCTCTTTCATCTTGTAACAGGCGGTAAGATCTATATTAAGGCATCTTAGCTGAGCGTGCTTCACGCATGAGAATGTGTGAGGTACTCTGGCAGCCAGACAGACAAGTGATGTTGCACCATTAAAATGAAACCAAACGAATGAGGGAAAGACAGCGATGGAGAGAAGGGTGAAGAGTAAAGGAGTGAAGGAGATGGAGAGAAGGAGGGAGAGAGAGAGAGAGATTTCAAATGCTGTCAACTGTCTTGTTGGGCATGTGGTTGATGGTGGGTGATGCTCATTAGAGCAGGATCATACCAGAAGTTTCTTCTTTTTTAGCTTTGCCACTTCAGCAAAGACATTGCCAAAAATGTATGCTGTACCTTTTTGTCTAAACCTTCCTTGTACAACGGTGTGTATGCGCGCGGGTGTCTGTATGTATGTGTGTGTGTGTGTGTGTGTATGTGTGTGTGTGTGTGTGTGTGTGTGTGTGTGTGTGTGTGTATGTCTGTGTGTATATCTGTGTGACCTACAGTTCATCATAAGATTTCCTTAGATGTGCTGGCTGAGCACTTGAGCAGATGTCGCTTTGGCAGACGGGATATAGCAGGGATGTGGTCTCTCAGTCTTGCAGTCTGAGAGCTTCTCCAGAGCAAGCCCACCTCATCCACAGGTGCTTAGCTTAGCCTCGGTCCATTGGGAACGAGCAGAGGGGGAACACAGAGCTCCACATGTAACTGGCAAGGGCAGTGGGTGAAAATGGGGCCATGGCCACACACACATACTCCTTTTCTCTCTCTTACACACATACACTTGGACCCACACACACACACACCTGGGCTGACCATGGAACAGGAAAGAAACAGCTCAGCAATAGCTAAGGCTTTCTAAAGCTGCAGAATCTGGGAGGATTTTCAGAGCTGTCACTAACTGGTCAGTCCTGAGGAGAGTGACAGTGCTGCATTGGACTGCTTTTGACAAGGCTTCAGTGGCTGATTGCATTTTCAGCACTGGCTGCTGCACTGTCATATTGTAAGTGAATGAGTTTGGTACAACAGTGTGATAGATACAGACGGACGGACGGACGGATGGATGGACAGAGAGACAGACAGACAGACAGACAGACAGACAGACAGACAGACAGACAGATAGACAGATAGATAGATAGATAGATAGATAGATAGATAGATAGATAGATAGTGGGATAGATAGTGGTGTTTAAATAACATACACACACATACACGGATGTGCACACGTACACATATGCACACACAAGCACACACACACGTGCACACATAATCGTACCCCGTTACCCATCATCCCTGATTTTGACACTACGGGGTTACTTGCCCTCTTCAGTGAGGTGGAACAGCAGTTCCGCAGGATATTCTCTGGTTCCTTCACATGCTTTAAATCTCCCTGTACGTCTATTACTCCTAATCTTCCTCTAAGACTTGGCTTTAATGAGAAATGTCTCCTGGTATTCAGTCACTATTACTGGGGAGTATGAGGAATACTGGGCTTTTTATTGATTTTGTGAAGTGTTTTCTTTTTTTCCCCATGGCTTCGATTTTTCCTCACCCGTTTCTTTCATTCTTATTTTCCCCTTCCCTTGTCTTTTGAGAAATGGACAAAAAACACTGCCAACACAAAAGGGAGAGGTAAAAGAAAGTGAATGTGGGTGTGTATGAATGGTAGTGTGTGTGTCTGTGTGTGTGAGAGAAAAGAGAGAGAGGGGGGGGGGGGGGGGGGGGGAAAGCAAGAGAGAAAGGGAGAGAGCATCCCCGGTTCCAGCTCCCTGATTGAGATGTCTCTCCCACGCGTTGACTACGTGTGTGGAATAGGAGGATGGAGGACAGCCAGGTCTGAAAGCTGAATTGGCCCTCAGCATCTGGGCAGAGGCCTTTGTGTTCTTTTAGCGGAGCAGCGGGCGATGACAGGCAGAAACGCAGAGCTTTTGTCATCCTTATCTCATTTCCCAAAAACACGTCTTTTTCACTTTAGTTAGACGTTAGCTTCAGACATAAGCTACAGTTTTCCTTTGAAAATCACACAAGATTTTCCCATTGCATTCAAGCCAGCTAATTCGTCAGCTCTTGCCTAGTTTAGAAATGAAGTGAAACTGACTTCATTCAATTCTTCAAAAATTTATTCAGTTTAATATCAGGTGCAAGGACTCTAGAGGCCTTGGGATTTATGGGTTCAATTATTTTCTTCCTGGAATTAAACCACTGAGCGTTCTAGAGTAACATTTTTAAGGAGTTTATGTAACGTGAAACATTTGATAAAATTTATAGTGTAATTTCATGCTTTGTAATATGTATTATTAAGATACGTGATACATATTTGAACGTTTCAATCATGTTAGTTTAGATGAAACTAATACTATCCTGGCAGATTTCAGGAGAACTTAACCAACTGCGCTTTGGATGGAGAATTTGATACGGCATGCAATATTGAAGCAAGCTCACAGACACTTATGAACACATCCATTAGAATATTTTTTGGTTTAGCTATGAACCACTCTGGACAGAAACTCTGATGGCCATGGCGTTCTCCCTCGCTGCTTGCCTTATTGGACAGTTCCAAACAGCACTAGGGGATGTTAGCACTTTTAAACGTGCTGGCTCTCTGGTGGGCCCCACATGACAGATGGCAGCAGTTGAGAATATTTAACGTTTTATGAGAGCGCACTCAGAGGTTTATGAATCCCTCTGGCCAACCTGCATGTGAGTGGGCTGCATGGCCAGTGCCTGCAGATCCACAGCCCGTGAGGGGGTTGATTGTGTGAGTATGAACACAGAGGGAGGGAGGGGGAGGGAGAGCAGGAAAAAGAAGGAGAAAGAAAGAGAGAAAGAGCTGCAAATATGGAGAGGGAGGAGGAGGGAGATTGGGGGAGAGAGAGACAGACAGACAGAGAGAGAGAGAGAGAAAGAGAGAGAGAGAGAGAGAGAGAGACAGACAGAAAGAGGTGCCAACATGGAGAGGGAGGGGAAGAAATGGAAGGGGAAGAATGGAAAAGGGGTGGTGGGGCTAAAAGGTATATTGGGAGATAAAAGACCAGAAGGATAAACTGAGGAAATAAATTCCAAAACTCTTACTATGTTAGGTCTCATTATGGATTTAGGCTTTTCTGGCGTAAAATATATCCACCTTCGGCTGATATACTATCAGGCAGAGATGCAGCTCTCTACAAAGTAAAGCCTGCCAAGAAATGAGGGAGCCATGAGTGTTCACACATACGTGCGTGTGCGGGTGCACGTACACACACACACACACAAACACACACACACACACACACACACACACACACACACACACACACACACACACACACACACACACACACACACACACACACACAAAGACACCTACATTTTACCACACAAAGACACACAGGCATATCCACACACAGAATCACATTAAATCACAGACACACAGATATGCCAGAGGGGGAAGAGAAAACAGCCGGACTGTTTGTCAACAACATGCTGTGGTCTGTGAATGATAGTCTGTGCACTGGTTCTCTCTAACTAAAGGTTACAGCATCTCTGTTCCTCAGGCCCAAACACCACACACACACACACACACACACACACACACACACACACACACACACACACACACACACACACACACACACACACACACACACACACTCACAATGCATCCAAAAATAGGAAACCCTAACAGCTGGAGTAATCACTATTACAGACTCAGGCACACGAACCGCATGCACGCACACATGCACACACAGGCACACACACAAACACACACACACACCAAAGCACAGAAGTGGGCAGCACAAATAAAAAACCCAGGGCTGCTATCTCCGCCCTCCATATCCTTCCTAATATCAGCCCTGCTGCCCCGTGTTCCTGTGAGTCCGAGCCAAAAGCCAACGGCGTGAGACGAGCCCAGAGCCCCAACCCCAGCGAGTGCCATATCAGCAGCAGCAGCAGCTCACCGCCACCACCGTGGCCCTCATATCCACCCCTCAGATCATCCGTTATGTCTCCCCAACCCTCCTAACCCCCACCCCCAACCCTCCGCCCACCAGACCTATCTTCACTCCTCACTCTCACTCCCCTGAGCTGGGACTGCTGAGTGCAGAGTGTGGAGGAGGAGGAGGAGGAGGAGGAGGAGGAGGAAGAGGAGGAGGAGGAGGAGGAGAGGGAGTGGAGAGGAGCCTTATGGCTGCAGAGAGCTAGGAGGATGTGTGGATGGGAGCCCTGAGGGGGGGATAAGGCCTACTAATGAGAACAGCATCCCTGCGCCAGGCGTCATGACACCGCCCCGCTCTGCTGCTTCTGCATCAGCGGTAGGCGAAGGGGGTGGGGGCATGTGAAGACAAGCGTCCTCTCCCGTCCTCTCTCTCTGCCTGCCTGCCTCTCTTTCTCCTCTGTCTGTCTGTCTGTCTGTCTCTCTCCCTCCCCCTCTTTCTTTCTCTTTCTCTCTGTCTCTCTCTCTGACTCTCCATCTTTCACTCTCTTCTTTACTTCAGCTTTGCTTTCTATCCCTTGCTCACATCCTCCATCTCACTCGTTAGGTGTGTCATGCCCTCTGCCTCGGCCTTCACCGAAGGACAAAGAGGCAATCATATGTGCATATATATGAGTGAATGTATGAGTTTAAGTGTGTGTGTGTGTATGTGGTGTGTGTGTATGATGAAACACTTCCTGACCCACAGTGCATTCTCTTGGCTCTCTATGTCTCTCTGCAGACACACTTATCTAGAGGTCACAGACGTAGCTGACATTTTATACGCCAGGCCTTTCTTTAGCGTGGTGTGCAGCTAATGAGCTGCCCTTTGAGCACCCACGGCAGGTTAAGCAGGGAACACTCTCTGTGGGAGCCACAAGAGCTGAAACAGCAGAGCTGCGTATCAGCCATTCTTTTTAACACCCAGAAATGGGCAAGACACGCACACACATGCACGCACACACGTGCACACACACACGTGCACACACACACACACACACGTCCATTCCTTGCACAGTAGTGCCTGCTGGTGTTGGAATCATGGAGGTTACTGGTCACTTTCCTCCCAAGGTTACTACATGACTGGAGTAGACAAGGTCTCAGTAAAAAAAAAAAAAAAAAGTGTGTGTGTGTGTGTGTATTTCATGGGAATGTGACATCTGCCTCTTAATCTTGTATAAAATTGCAATGTCCCTCTTGTCCTCTTCTGCAGTAGAACCCTGACACAGTTCAATTACTGAGATGTACTCAGCAGAAGGCTGGGGAGAAGCATGCTGTAAATAAAATAACCACATAAACATGCTTCTGAGTATTGATGTTATGGGCAATGCGCCTATTGATTTACTCATGTTCAAGTTTCTATTTACTGTATAGATATGTATGACTGTGCTAAATATTATAAAAACAACTTCATTAACAAGCAGACTGCATTACATCCTGCAGCAATGCCTTGGCTGGCAGGTTATAAAGTAACGATACACCGAATGAAAATTAATGATATGAAGGCACCTTGTGAGTTAAACGCTGCAGTCAGAAGACTTGATATCATATATCTACTTTAATTATGGTGTCCTGCCTCCTGAGTTATGGTGTCATGCGTGCTGATGTAGAAGTAAGTGGCATGCAGAGAGTAATGGAGCTTTGTGATGATGTGATGTGTGTGATGGTGTGATGTGTGACGCATTGTCAAAGGCTCTGTGCACAGTAATCCACTAACGTGCTCTTCCACACGCTACTCACTCGTAAGGGTCACTGGGGTCTGTGCGCTGCAGCTCAGGTGGAATGGGGATGCGCTTGTAGTACATCTCCCAGTCGAAGGCCCCCCGCATAGCATCACCTGCCTGGGCCTCATAGCCAAAGTGATTATGGTCAATGACGTCAATCATCGGGCACACTATGGTCCTGGGGTTCTGGGCTATCTGATCTGTGTAGAGAGAGAGAGACAGACAGACAAAGAGAGAGGGGCAGAGAGAGAGAGACAGAGAGAGAGAGAGAGAAAAGAAAAACACAGAGAATGAGAAAATCAAGGGGGGGAAACAGACGAATACATATGTATGCAGAAACAGACAGTGTGAAAGACTGAGAAAGGAAGAAGGGAAAAAAAACAAGGGTTAGAAGCCCCATCTATCACAATTGTGCTGCAGCCCTTTTTCTGTGCTATGGCACGGTGGATTCAGTGGGAGGGTGTCTGGACGGCTGCCTGTGGCCCCTAAGGGTCCCTTCCAGCCCATGGCTGCTCTCCGCGGGATTGGCAGAGTGCGGCAGCCGCCGTGAAATTGGACCTGCTACAGTCGCATGGCGATTAGAAACAATTACAGCACTTCAAAGTAGGTTTGCTCCGTGGAGGCCCACCGAACCTCGGCCAGCTATGTCTTTGTCACTCAGAGGCACTAAGCTGTCCCAGATCTGTCACCCTTTCCTCCCCTACGCAACTGCTCCACTGGACCATGGAGATCTGTGAGAGCCAGTGGTCTCTCTCTCTTTCCGTCTCTCACACACACATTCACACATCAAGTAGGCATACTGCACACACACGGTGCACGCGCGCACACACACACACACACACACACACAGACACACACACACACACACACACACACACACTGTGAAAAAAATTGTGGAAAAAATCAAAGGCAAAAAATGAAATATTACATGACTATCAAAATCAAGGAGGGCAAACTCTCTCTCTCTCCCTCTCTCTCTCTCTCTCTCACACACACACACACACACACAGACAGACACTTTCTCTCTTTGTATGCGCACGCATACACACACACATACAAACATTTGTATATACAGACCCTGTGACAGAACGAAATAGAAATACAAAGAAGGATATTCTGACGGATGTGTAACCAGTTCTCAGTCAAGAACCACAGCCCACATGACAGCCCTGTTTACAATGGGCACAGGGTCTGGGCGATCCCTCTCCACCTCAGCCTGCCAGTATCACTTATGCAGATTACATGCCAGGCGACACACACACACACACACACACACACACACACACACACACACACACACACACACACACACACACAGGGAGAGACAAAATCCACACAAACAGCCCCACTAGCCCCTTTGCCAGCACATACAATGCTATTGATTTAGGAGCATCTTTGTTTTAGCACGCGTGTGACTCAAATAGACACCGCTGTGCTTTGTGTGACAGAACACATTGTTTTGTTTTGCAGACTTTCTCACTAAGTAGCCTACATCTGAATACCCATGACTATATCTGTGGGTTGCAGAGTTGTGGGTTAAACAATGGAAGAGAGGGAAGAGGGTATGGGAGGAGAGAATAGCAAAGAGGGGAGAGGCAGGAGGGGGGGGGGGGTATATTGCATATGATGGAAGATCCCGGAGAGATGTAAAAATAAGCGATTGTCCCAAGTTTGCGGTGAATGATGAGTGGGTGGACATGACCAGGCTCTTATAATGGCATTCAGAGCTTATGCTTGAGTGTGTGTGCCTGAGTGACCTTAGAGTTGAGGCTTAAAATAAAGTGTAGCTCTTCCTAAAGTTTGAATCGATGAGGCCACACTGACTGCACAGCTGCAGCTCCTAGTTTCTCCTTTCCCTATGTCTGACATACATAATTTCCTTTGATCAACTCGGATCCAGTGATGCTGTGTGATCTTAGGAAGGAGGACAATTTTCCACAGCCCTCTGAAGCACTAACGAGATCTTTGCTTCATATCAAGATCCGATGGCTGGCCTTAGACTTAACGAAAAGGTAAGGCAAAGCGAGCAGTGGAGGGTGGGACCATGAAGGAGGCTGTGGAGCCTTTCCTCAGCCCCAGCAGGTTCTGCCTGTGCTTGTAATGGATGCTGTCCCTACTCCCTGGTGCGGCCATGCTCTAATCATGGATGGCACCCTTCAGCCCGGTATCCTTCTCAAAACTGGAGCTGCCTCAGCAAAGCCAATTAAAGTACTCCATACTGTGTGAACCTTTTTCTTTCCTTCATCTCTCCATCTCTCTCCCTCTCTCTCTCTGCATTTCTCTCTAATCTTTGTCCCACTGTGCCTGTTCCACGTTTGCGCTTTCCTTTCTGTAACTAGTTGAGAGGCTACATGTAGCTTCTACCTGGGCCTCCAGTGACCTTACACGGACGTGGCACTTGATACACTGACGTGTGCCCCACGGCATGCTCTTAATTCCCGCAGTGATGCATGTCCCTGAGCTGGCAGGATACTTTAAAAACACATTTCTGGCAGCTAGGCACACAGGTTGCAAATTGTTGGCTTTATGCAAGGCTACATGCTAGCCCCAGCGGGGCGGCTCCCTACAGGGAGTGCTGGGTGCTTGCTACACTATGGGGAGAGATGAGAGAGACAAAGGGAGAGAGAGAGAGTGAGAGAGGGAGAGAGAGAGAGAGAGAGAAACTGTGAAATAGAGGGGGGGGGGGATGAAGACTTCTGATTTGTTATTTATCACAATCAGATGGAACAGAGGAAAAAAAACAAAAGAAGCGTAAAAGGCTTTGAACAACAAAGCCATCTGATTTTTGTGAAATTGTCCAATTTAAAAGGGACAGATAAGCCAAAGCCCAAAAAGGAAATCTTGGCTGCATTATTGCCAGTCACAGCTGTTTTTACTTGTGATGAAAAAAATGGCAATCGAGAAAAAGGAGACATCCCCCTCCTCTCTCCCTCTCCCTCTCGCTCTCTCTCTCTCTATCCACAGTGAGTTTTCCCTGTAGTAAGCATATCCTTATCTGTCCTTACCGAGCAGAGGAGGCAGCCAGTTGATGTTGGCCTCGCAGTGGGAGTCCAAGAAGGTAAGCACTTCTCCCTTGGCCATGGAGGCACCCAGCAGACGAGTGCGGATCAGGCCCTCACGCTTCTTGGTCCGCACTATCCGTACCTTAGGAAAGCGGGACATGTAGTCCTCCAGACGGTCCTTCAAGTGGTCTGTAAAATGAAGGTGCAGATGGAGAGGGAGCGGTGTGAATATGTCTGCCGAGCAAGCCTTCAGCTCTGGTGGAGCATCACCATTTCCAGATGTTCTGTCACGATCCTTTACATTACAGTTCACACTGCACATGACAAACGTGTCTGTGTTTGAGTAAGTGAGAGAGAGAGAGAGAGAGAGAGAGAGAGAGAGAGAGAGAGAGAGAGAGAGACAGAGAGAGAGAGAGAGAGAGAGAGAGACGGAGAGAGAGAGAGAGAGAGAGAGAGAGAGAGAGACAGACAGAGAGAGGGTAGTGTTAATTCTGTCAGACGACGCGAGATGAGCCGAAATATGTTCATTGACGACCATTTTTTTCCATGACTAAAACAAAACGACAAGGACACTAAAACAGATTTATAATTTAGAACATTTAAGACGAAATTATCATGCATTTTCATTGGTTAAAAAAGACAAGACAAAAATGTTTTGCATGAAATAAACAACATTTTTATTTTTGTCTTTAAGTCGATACGCTTTTACAATGTTACCACAAACAGTTGCATTCAAGGCTAACCAGTAGCACATTGAGGTAAGTTAACTTTAGCTAACGTTTTTCTTATAAGCTAATCTTAACTTTAGCGATCTACACTAGGGCTCAACCAGATAGTTCCCACCCATTATACAGGCTATTATTTATAGCCACACTGGGTAATTATCAAGTTCTGAAAGAGATGAAATAGAGTGGTAAAGCTCATGCATGTAGTCCTAGCATCTATGCAACAAGGCTATGAAAGGGGAAACATGAATAACAGTGTGGCACTATATTAACTAAAATTGTGATCAAAATGAACCTTTTCAAATTAATGAATGTTTTTATTATTTATAAGACAAAATGTATGACTATAACTACACTAAAATACCTTGACTAAAATTAAACACAAAATACCAGTTGTTTAGTTGACTAAAACGTATTAAAACTAATAAAATGGTATGTGAATGACTAAGACTAAGACAAAATTAAAAAAAATGGTGACAAAATTAACACTAGAAGAGAAGAAGAGAGAGACAGACAATGAGAGAAGGGTGGACAGGGAGTTGCAGTGATATGTTAATCTAATCACTGTATTGTTTCAGCATTCTGTTGCTCCTATTTCAATGCATTAATGTCTAACATCCCCTAAGATTCCCCTGCTGTTAACACTTAATTGAATAGCTGAATTGGTCTTTGTTTTCTGCATATTAAAAAGCAAACACCTGTGACTCACTCATAGCAAATACATAGACTCTCCTAGACGTCTAGACATTAGGCCTATTTGCATCTGGTGGGTGTGTACATTAGGCTGTATATTTGCCACAAAACAGACCAAAATAAAGTCATCATCAGGATTAGAGACGTGAAGCAAAAAATACAATACAGTCATATCACAAGGCCTTCTGTTTCTTATATTCAAAAATTCATAAGACACAAAAAAGTGGAAAAATGGAAATAAAGAACAGGCCCCTCCAGCTCCCTCTCTCCGCGGTGCATGGCAGTACTGGGGTAATGTGTTTGACCCTTTCTTAAAGGTGTGCAGAGACAGACGCAACATGGCAGCAGTTGTCCACGCCTCCGTCTAGGCAGGGGGAGTTTTATCTCGACACGCATTATTTGTTCATTTCCAACACAGCAGGACTTTTAGCACGGCGTGTCCTGCATTTGTGCATTATTCAAATGCGGAGCACTAATACCTGCGCCAAGGCCTATCACCACTCTGCAGACGCCACCTCCGCCTGTGCCCCCTCCATTATACGTGGCATATTTTTTTAGCAGCAGATTAGCGCAAGAGAATAGAGGTGTCGAAGAATGACTCTCACAGGAGGAGAAGGGAGAGGAGGAGGAGGAAGAGGTGTCTCACGTTCATTCATGGAAGCTCAGCTCAGTTTGCTACTGGTGCATTCTGACTGGCAGCCATGTGTGAAGGAATTTAACACCAAGACATGATGCATGATTCTTCACAACATCTGTCCCTGAAGCCTAAATTATGCAGCCAAATGAACACGATGTGACACAAGATAGACAAGAGTCTGCACAGGACAGCAGAGGTCGGAGTTTACCGCCAGCAGAGAAATGCCATGCCTGGTGCTGCCATCAGTTCTGACAGCAATTAAGAATAAATGTCTTTCCCCCCGGCTACACAGGAGAGCCCGCTGCACCCCCTCACCCCCACCCTCCCGACCCCACTCCACCCTCCCTGCAGTGCTGATATGACACAAGACTAAAAGGGCCTTTGATTCAATCAGTGTCTTTCATCTGCATCTGTGCCATGAAATATCTCTGCCCTGAATTATTAACTCATAAAAAATAATGATCCTAACTCTAAAACTCTTTGCATAAGGGAGACTTTTCTCCTGAATGCTAAATGGGTGCGGAGTTGTCCTGTGGACAGGGACACATCCAGAGAGAGAGATACAAAGAGGTCGAGAGAGAAAAAGAGAGAGAGAGAGAAAGAGAGAGAGAGAGAGAGAGAGAGAGAGAGAGAGAGAGAGAGAGAAAGAAGAATCAATACCTGTGCGTGTCTGAGAGAGAAAGAGAAAGAGAGTCTGTGTGTGTGTGTGTGACTGAGTGAGAGAGAGAGAGGGAGTCAGTGAGTGAGTGAGCTCTCAGGACAGCGGGGGACGATGGGACATTAGAGGCTGTCTTTGCCAGCGGGGAGAGGAGGCAGAATGCAGGACATCTCCCCAGCAGGGCACCTGCTGGTGCTGACAGCTGATTGGACAGGGCCCCTAAGGGCAGGACAAAGAGCAGCAGCACCATCGGTCCTCTTTGAGGCCACAGGCGCACCTAAGGGAGCGGCAGACAGACAGGCAGACAGATAGACACACGCCAGGCCCGAGGGGAACGGCCCACACCGCACACAACTCTGCCAAAGTCACCACGACCAAAAGTTGCACTCAGCACTTTTTTTCCCAATCCTCCCACACCTTCTCATTCTCTACTATTTCTCTCTCTTACTTCTCTTCTGTATCTCTCCTCCCTTTTTGTCTCTCACTTTTTCCATTCCCCGAAAACACCCCTGAACTCCCATGGTGGCAAGGCCATCAAACAAATGGCCTCAATAAAACTGACAGAGGCAATATGAGTGTCGTGGCATCTCCCTCTTGACTGTCTACAGGCAGAAAATGATAATCATAATAGAAGTGTGTTTTGTCTTTTAAAGAAAAAAATGTTTTCCAGTTTGGGCCATGACTTGCATTGGTGTTAGTATACACAGAGGGTATGCAGAGGGGGGTGGGGGGGCGCGAGGAGGTGGGGTGTATAGGCATGAGCCTGGGGGAATTTTCTGAACAGGAGAGGAAATGTGTCTAGCGCCGCGCACCGAGCGGCTGATTAAACGAGGTCGTAAATCATCGAGGGTGATGCACGTCAGGCAGGCGGGCAGGCAGCGGCAGGCGTGAGGAAGTGACAAATAAACAGTTACAGAGCAGGCAAAGTTTCACCTCCCAGCGGTCTCCAGGCCCTGACAAGCTATGATGAAGGGCAGCAATGTTGTTCCCCCAGCTTTGATGTCTTGTGGGTTCAGCCCCCTTTGAGGTGTTCCCTTTTCTCTCTTCCATGGGATGATTTCATTCCCTTCCCTCCTTCTGTCGATCCCTTCATCATCCTAGACCCCTTTGCTGAGCCCTGTCAGAGTGTGTGATGAGTCGGCACTGTGGAAGTGATCCTGACGCAGTCAGTTCGTCAGCTAAACTTCAAGCATCACCCTGTGCCCTGCCGTGTCCCCAGCGTGCAAGCGAACGTGCACACACACATGCACACGCACACACACGCGCACACACACCACCAACAACAACAATAAGGGATAAAATCTCCTATAAAGAGTCTTGGCTAAGGTTTTACAACGATACTGTAAAATGGATATAATGGAGAGCGTAAATTAAAAAGCAAATATCACCATCCTCCATATAATTCTTTTTTTCTTTTGTGTATGTGATGTACAACACTTGTAAATTACTGTAAAAGCACAGACAGAGAGGGTGTTTTGTAGCAGAAAAGCACACAGAGAGAGAAGCAGAGAGAGGAAAGGAATTTGTAGTAGGAAGTTATAATTATGTACGGGCTGCACTATCCTAAGTGTGTGTGTGTGTATGTGTGTGTGTGTGTGTGTGTGTGTGTGTGTGTGTGTGTGTGTGTGTGCATGCATGCGTGTGTGTGTTTAACTAGACTCTGGTTAAAATATGGAGATCTGTGCATATGGGTTTGGGTGGCTCTTCCCCTGGCCCATTAAACGACAGTCCTGCTGGGGTCAGGCAGAACATGTGGCAGCCTGAAAAATGTAAAAAAAAAAGAAAACAGAATTTCCATTCTGCTTTTAATCAGCAAACCACTGGGGGAGTTCTAAACCTTCATGCAGGGCTTACCATCTAATTAGGGAGGCCGAAAAACAATGCCATGCACAGCCTAGCATTTAGATCGAGAGTAGGAGAAGAGAAGGAATTCAGCTGAGCAAAAGAGGAGGGGAAACGAGGGGAATGGAGAAAAGCTGAGCAAGAGACAACCAGTATGAATAAGTTTGATATGTTAATACCATACTCATAAGGCTAAAATGAACCAATTGAAAACTGATACCTTGAGTAGGTCAAAGGGCTATACATTTTTTCGTCACAATCTGTACAATGACAGAGTAGCACAAGGGCGTAGAATTGGCGTGGGCAGAGGGGACCCCCAGGGGACAGAGGGTGCCCCCACCAATATCCAGCAGTCATTGATTGGTCCACATCATTCATGGCCTATTTTGTCAGGTGACACAGCCAAGTTTAACATTAATTCAACATTCTATAATTTGTGGTTGCTGTGAGGGGCGGGGGGAGGATTAATAGGTCCCCACCAATGTCAAGAGCAAATCTACGCCTTTTGAGTCGTATCATCGTGCAAATTCAAGACTTGCTACAGTAGTTATTGTCACAGTCATCCATCAACATGCTATCTTCAGGAGCAGAAATACAATGTGATTGCTGTAGCTCTCTGACAACCAACAAGGCCCATAAACATGGTTCCTCTTACAGTGACAAGGAGATGCCATGGAAACAAGCCTACTCTAATGGTCCTATCAGCACAAGTGATTGACCTCTGTCAATTCCTCTGTTCTCTCCAATGAAAGTATAGCCTTCCTCTCTTTCACTCTCTTTGACTCTCTCTCTTCATCTTACTTTCCCTTTCTCCATTTTGTGGTTAGGTCTGCAGACACCCAAACCTTTCTGTTGGCTTCTCCTCAACTGTTAACACACTGTGCACTTTGGGGTAGGGGGTGGGGGTTGGTGCACCTTCTCCCCACCCTCATTCCATCCAACATCTGCCTACAATTTCCTCCAGCAGCCGTGTCTCAGAAGGAGAAGATGCGCTCCCTTGAACCGCTCAAAAAAGCATCTCTCAGCTCAGATCAATGCTCAGACTGCACTACCGATTCATTATATTCAATGCATTAAAGAAGAAAACTGAATTGAGGCTTGCTTGCCACGGAAGACAAACCGCCGCAAAACACAAACCGGCGTGAGGCCAGACACCGCCTCTGACGCCACGTTTGGCTGTCAGTGTTTTTTTTTTACTGCCAGGGTTGAATCATAAGCCCATAGAGTGCAGGCTTGGGGCATTCCCTCATTATTGTGGCCTGGGGAGGCACACTCAGAAAACACACAAGCAATATCAAAGTAACAATGCCTGGCCTCTGACGATCAACAAATAAACATCAACTCAAAGAAAGATAGAGAGACAAACAAACAGAAAGACAGAAAAAAACTGAGGGAGAGAAAGAGAGAGAACTGTTTTGTTGTATGAAGGCACTCTGGGGGCTTTAATTCATTTTCTACTTTTATACAGGCAGCAGATTCTTTTATTGGACTTGGAATGAGCTGGCTCCCATTCACTATGTAAGCACTGGCCTTAGTCAGGCATAGGGAGGCTGAAGTAGAGAGTATCGTCTCTGAAAGCACTGTGCCAGATCCTTCACTGTTTGAGTCCCACCAGCAACAATTACCTGCCCACCTCTCTCCCTCTGTTCAGCCTTCAGCTCTGTTACTATGAGAGCTGAGCATCAATATCATAAAGAGCCTTGAGGAAATGAAATCCTTGAAAAGTCCATTCATGCACCTGTGTTTAGCGTCTTTCACAGTTTCCACATAAACAGTTTTTATACTAAATTAAAAAAATTATACTTGCAAAGGATTCATGTAGCATATGGGACTCCAGTGTTTGTGTGTGTGTATGTGAGAAGAGCATGTTTTTAATGCCATAAATCCTTTCAAGCACATCAACAGTAGCTTATCCTAAGGCTCACTTTCCTCTTGAAGTGTACGAGTGCTATTGATTACTCAGGCCATCACAACACTCTCCATACAATCGTTAATCCAATAATCACATGACCTCGCTCACTCACACACCCACACACACCCACCTACCCACACAGACACAGACACAGACACAGACGCGCACACACACACACACACACACACACACACACACACACAAATCTTGTGACATTTCCTTTTGATTTCAAACCAGCAAGTTACTCATTAAACAGCCTGTTTCTGTGGCGAACCTTGTGCCTTCTCATCTTTCCCTGGGAGATAATCACCAGTAGTTGGCTTCCTGCAGACAAACAGGTCACATGTGGGACAGACAGTGGGTCATGCAGAGGAGAAAGGAGTGTGAGCAAGGTCAGAAAAGTGGCTGCACATTGGTTTTGGAAAAAAAGCAACCAGAGTAGTTGATGGTGACAAGGGTTAGTAAGCATAGGAATAAAAGTGATTTATTCTATTTTATTCTATTTTAATCTATTCTATTCTAGTCAGGTATGTAACATTTTGTATGGGACAGGCCTGGCTGTACCTTCATGGTGTGTGAACTTTTAGAGCTGCGAACAAAAGCTGAAACTATTGATTCAGCAAGCTTCCAGCTGATGGCAGACACACTGAAAAAAAGTTGGTAGGTGAAGTAAACGAGAGGGGGGCACTCTTTTCTCCTCACGTTACTCGGTTTTTCTGTTTTGGGTCGATAAGGTAACAAAGATGGTGAGAATAAAGAGATCGTTTCTTTGTCCAGAGACTCGAAACACCACAGCGCCCCCTTATTGAGAAAGAACACTCTCCACCTGCTATTTATGGCCATGTTTTAACCTGGAGTCAAGACTGGATGTCTGGAGGCCAGATATCCCACATTATGTACTCAGTGTGTCTTCAATCCAAATTGTATTCCAACAACTAAAGCAAAAATTTGAGGTGGTCTTGGACACCCCTACCCACTTTTTAAAAAAAAAGATTTTATAGAAACATGTACTCATATACATTAAAGACAGACTATTAAACTGATGTCAGGTATGTAAGTAGAAGCATGTGGGCTGTTGTATTGGCACTCAAGTGTCAATATAAGAGACATGTAAAAATAACCAAACACAGGTGCTAAGTACATGCCTAAGCAAGCATTGCTGTTGTTTTTTGGTAAACTAGGCAGTGAAGTGCATTTATACCTCCCGCCACAAATTCCGTCTCCAACGTATGTCTTCATTTGCATATAGAGTGGGGAACTGGTATCTAATCACAAGTGGATGCTGTGGAGATGTGCTTTTAATGCCAGGTGTGTCCACACACACTTAGTTAGCGCTGTCAGATCAGCAAAACATCTGATCTTACAGCAACCAGGTCAATGCTACAGGTACAAAAAGACATCCAAAATATAGTGACACTTCAGTGGCTACAGAAGGATATAGGTAATTGAAATAAGGCACTTTAAAACTCTCCCAACTCATCTGTCTGTCAACTCAAGGTCTACAGAAGGAGCAGGTGGGAGAGAAAGCCTTTGTTATTACCCACAAAGCACACTGAATCATATAGGCAAAAAATAGAAGTCCCAAATGCTTTCCCTTCTATGGGTTTGACATAATGGCTTGGGTCACTTCTAGTTCAAAAAAAGCTGACATTTCTTGACTTTCCCTTTTCACAACCACAAAGAATGTAGTGATGCATTTATGATACATAATAACTATTTTTGTCCTGTATACCACTATACAGACAGTACAGCTCATTTCTCTACAGCTCACACTTGTTGTAATGAGAGAGAAACAAATGCTAATCCCAAGATGTCAACTGCCCAGTGACCACTGGTCATCATTTGCATAGCAACTACAAGTATATGGAGAACAAATCCATCTGAAAGAAATCAGTGCTGATATCTACATAACCTTTAAATCACATGGTGTTTTGCTGCCTTTCACTGGATGCTTCGGGAAGGGAAGAGCACAAAGCAGCACAATCTGAAAAGAGATGTCAGTGCACATTTAGAAGTACACAAGTGTATGTGGGGTGTATGTGTCTGTCTTTAAGGCTGAGATGCCTGTAGATAGATGCAATTGCATATCATGGAAGAATAATAGATCCACATGCATACATGCATACTTACATACATATACTCACACACTGAAAGTCCCCCACCACATACACACCTACACTCTCTCCCTCTCTCTCTCACACACACACACACACACACACACACACACACACACACACACACACACACACACACACTTCCTTCGTCCACAGTTTGAGGGGAAAAATAAACATGCTGTCATTTTGAGTGCCCTTTCCAACCTCCTAGGCTGCAGACGTGAGAGCAGTGCTGGTGCACTACAGAGCTGTCCACAATAAAGAGAAACGTAAGTGTGTGTGTGTGTGTGTGTGTGTGTGTGTGTGTGTGTGTGTGCGTGTGTGTGTGTGCGTGTGTGTATGTCTGTGAATGATGAGACTGACAGCACCCAGACCTCCTGACCTTTCAATCTCATGAGGTAAAACTGTACCGAAGTGAATGAAGCCATCCAGCATGAAAAAGATTGGTGAGAAGCTGTCAAGACAGACACACAGTCTCCTCCAACCCCCAACACACACACACACACACGCACACACACACACACACACACACACACACACACACACACACACACACACACACACACACACACACATCGTATCACCATGTGGGCCTCAACAACAACAACATGTGGTATGTTGTGGTATGTTTTCACAGCAAAGTTTATGGATTGAAGGAAATAAAGAGGAAAGAGAAAAAAATGGATGATACACTAATTGGAGAGAAGCAGAGGGAAAGGGGTGGGGGGTGGATGGAATAGGAAATGTTGTAACAGTTGCTTTGGTAAACTGAGATGTACCAGATCTGTTAGCATTACGCTACAGCCATCTTCTGCTTTGTCATGGCTGAACTGCTGTTAACACAGACACACTCACACACACAAAAACACACACAGACACGTGCGCGCGTGCACACACACAGATTGAATGCAAGTAGATGGCCCCTACACTGGTTACTCGAAGAAAGTGTGATTAAACTTAACATAGCTGTTTAACAAGCACAAACACAAAACATCTGCTCTGTCTGTAATCTTTCAGCCTTGCATAAACAAGTGCAGTATACTTGTATACACAAGCACACTAATGGGAGGTATAGAAGTAATAATAAAACCTGTTTCTGTGTAGTCTGTTTACTTTGCCAAGTATCTTTTCTAAAGCTGTCAAGACAAACCAGACTCCATTCTCTCTAAGAGCAGTACCAGCAGGCAGTGACTCACATTGGCAGGCGGAGGACAGAGGACAAGGCGAATGACTGATGCCTGTGTGTTTTTTTCTATCTCCCTAAATTTCATTCAGTATTTTAACAGGAATACTCATATCAGAAACATTATTTATCTTATTGTCAATTTAGATCTGATTCCACTGAAACATTATTGAGTTATTGAGGTGACTGTATTGTTTCTGCACATCGAACAACATTTATATACATTTGAAAATAAATTCTAATCTTGTTCTAAATGCCTTCTTTTCTAAAGCAATATACATTTAAGAATTTATTGAAAAAATAACAGAAAAGTGTATTAATTAAGAACTGAACCGATAACTCATATAGATGAGAGTAGCGGTATTGCTAAACAAAGCAAAACACTGACACCCACCCCTAGAGGCAGAAAGGAAGGAAAACCAAAAATGAAACAACAGGCATATAAATGCAAAATGTCCCATAATGCATTTGGCTCTCGCTGCAAAGGCATAGGTATTGCTCACAATACTCTCTACTGAGAAGACATGGCCACAGCAACAAGGGACAGATTCTCCATCAGGACTGCAAGTCTGCAAAGCTGGTATCTGTTATTACAGCTCAGTAAAAAAGCCTTGGCCGATATAGGGATCACATCTGAGCATCGGCAGTATCTGTGTGTGTGTGTGTGTGTGCGTGCGTGCATGCGTGTACGTGTTCGTGTGTGTGTGTGTGTGTGTGTGTATGTAGTGTGTGCACGTGTGTGTGTGTGTGTGTGTGTATAGCACTTTCCCTGTCTGCCATAGCTCACCAAGCATAGCTTTTACTGTAGCAACAGGGACATTTTAATGTCCCCATATGATGTGCCTGAGCAGGAGGTCTCCATAAATCTGCCCTTTACGAGCCATTTCATTTGCACATCATATTAAAACATTGCATTTTCCCCAGCGCGTAATAAGAAAGTAATGTCAGTGTGAGTGTATAACGGCCTTTGTGTGGCTGTGCCTCTTACTCTTTAATGAGTGATAATACATTGTAATCAGGTCTGTTAACATGGGTGAAATACTCCATAAATAGGGAGAATGAGAGGTGTGAGCTTATGGTAAAATATGTGTGAGTGTACGCATGCATGCATGTGTGCGTGCATGTTTGTGTGTATGCGATGCCTGCAAGCATTTGCAATCTCATTCCACCCCCGTACACACACTTTCATGTGGAACAATTCAAACACTTCAGGACCATAAGGGAAAGCATTGTGCAAATGATACTGCCAGAATAATCAAATAATTTCCAGGGCAGTGCTCTGACATGCCCATGAAACCCATGTCTGAGTGATGTACCACTGCAGGAACCTGGTCTTTAAAATACGACTCTCGCACTGAGAGGGCTCATAAATATTATTGTAAAATATGTTTTTTAGAAAAATGTGAGTTTCGCAGGGCAAAATTATCTCCCATCCTTTGCAAATACAGACAAGCGGAATAGTAAGAATGTCGATCATACAAATCCCACAGCCTAATGGTCCGTGGTTGTTCTGCTTGCTTGTTTTAATGTGTGTTCTTAGAATGTAGATGCTGAGTGACAATGAGGAAAGAAAGACTGGGGGAATGGAATGAGTCCACCAGTCTATTCTATGCTGCTACTACATTTTAAAAAGATCAATTTGCCTTCAGGAATATTCTCAGCTCTAATACATAGACATAACAATAAGAAAAAGAAAATCTACTCACACCTAAAATACAACCATGAATGGTGTGAACTGCTCATGTTTAACATTAGACTGGTGTGGGTGCTGTGACTAAACTAGTGTTTGGTCCAACTGAATTACAAAATCAATCTTGATCCTTTACCAAGGACTCTTGCAGAGATACTGGCTAATTTTTTAGATTTATCTTAACACGGGTCTTATTCATTGGCTTTCTTACCTGTAGAGTTCAGAGAGTCAGAGTAGGCTCTTTCCTCTCTGATACAATGACAACATCCACAGGTTCTCTACAGGAATGTGTTTTCTCACCCCTACTTTTTATGTTCTACACAAATTCATGCACTAGCACTTTACCTAACAGGCACTTTATTAAATATGCAGACAACACAGCTTTTGTCAGCCTCCTTGAGGATGGGGAGGGAGATCATGGTCCAGTTTTAGATTCTTATTTAGACTGGTCAAAGTCAAACCTCGTTTTAAATACTAATAAGACTAAAGGAAATGTCCATTGACATCCTCTGCCATAGTCATTAAGGGAGAGACTATTCAGGCTGTCAGTAATTACAAATATGTTGGCATTCTGCTAGACAACCAGGTGAAACATAGACTGATGTCTTGCATACGAAGACACAACAAAGAATCTTCTTCTTAAAGAAAATTGTTTTGTTTTTAATGTCAACAAACAAATGCTCCAGATGTTTTATAATGCTTTTATTAAGTGTTTTAAGTTACTGTATTATCTGCTGGTTTGGTAATGCCACTGAGGTACAGAAAAATTCAGTCAAAAAGGTAGTCACAACTGCCAGTAAGCAACTTGCGATTGCTCTACCAGGAATGGAGAGCATTTACAAAGACAGACTGGTGCAAAACACAAATAACAACATGTGACTGTACACACCCACTGGCCTCTTCATTCAAACTCCTGCCATCTACACACTGTTTCTGTGACCAAAAACAGTCCCAATTTTTGTTTTACCCCCCAAGCAATTACATTTTTAAATGAGTTAGAGGAAGCCAGTCATGCAGCTTGTCTGGTCAAACCCAGTGGGTAATGTGCTAGTGTGGGTAGGAGGAATGTTCCTAGTGCTGGTTGGAAGAATATACCTTCATACAAGTCAGTGCCATTGTAAACTGGATGGGAATACAGGTCAGCTCATGGACTGCATCATTACACGGTCTGCTATTAGAGCAAAACACGTATGCCACTATTTACAATAGCTGGCTAATTAGTACTGTGTCGTGGGCGGGAGTGTTGTGCGATTCTGTTTGGTGACAATGCTTCGGCATATGTGACCTGAGTTAATTGCTTTTGCACTCTGCTTTCTGATCTGTCTGTCAATGCAATACCCAACCGCTTTGGTGAGAAATGGCTTGAGGGAAGGGCATTAAAATTATCTGAGGCACAAGGCTTCATACATTCCGAATACATAAGTCACTAGTTTGCCACTCCCTTTAGTGCTGGTTTGACATGCTGGCAGCATTCTACTGCCTACCGTTTTAGCTTTCTTACCCTACAGTACAACAGGCAGTGTCCCCATCCTGCAGTGCATGGTAGGGGATGCTCCTTGAACCCTTGACCAGGTCTCAGTCAACTATGAGCCCCACATTTTCTATTGATTTTTTGGCCAACAATCCAATCGCATGTGTGCACTTAATGGAGAACTCAGAAAGAAAAGCTGGTGAGATGTAACTACTGTTATCACTGCCCCAATATAACTGTCAGTAAGTCTACAACGAGCACTATACATGGACTGTATATTCCATCCTACGAGTAATCATGTTGTGTGTGTGCTTGATAGAGGAATCAGCAGGAAAACAATGTGACCAATTTAAGGTACACAGGTCCCCTCCTTCCAGAGGCCAACAGTGACTTCTAGTGAAATAGTTTCTCTAGAACAGATACAAATGTCTGTGGTTTTATTCATACAAAACGGTTTGTATTGCCCCTGACAATGCCAGAAAGATGCAACTACAAACATTGTACCAGCACAATGCACAGTTGCTCCATAATTGAAAAAGCTCATGTTATGCTGTCGTTCTATTTATTCCTTAGTAATACTGTAATTGGAAAGGCCTTTGTTCCATTCCAGTTATTTATGCACACAGCACAATTATGAGAGCCCTTGGTTTTCATTTTCTATAAAACAAGCAAAACTGTACACAGACATTCAATTGTATTTTATTATTTTGGGCCATTCTGCTAATCTATTATACACACAGGAATATATGGGTGCATTGGGCAATTCTGTGTACAAAGTCAATACAGAGGGAAAGTACAGGGAGCAAGTCGTCTCTACCGCGGCAATCTGTATTGCTCCCTCAGTCTTATCTCACACTGGCCAGGTTATGCTTTACAACTGTGGCAAAAGGAGGAGGCAAGAGGCATATAATGGAGCGTCTCCCTAAATAATGACTTAATTAGCCAGTGGCAGTAGAGGCCCAGCCAGCAGAGAACAGATGGACTTGGAACAGGACAAATAGAAGTCATCTGGAAATGTAGTGAGGGATAGCCAGTAACACCATTGGAGTGTGTGTGTGTGTGTGTGTGTGTGTGTGCGTGTGTGCGTGTGTGCGTGTGTGCGTGTGTGCGCACTCACGTTTGTGTGCGTGAGGATAGGCAAGTGAGTGAAAAATCTCTCTTCAATGGCTGTGAAGAGACGTAAAGTTGGCTGCCGTAGTCTCAACACCTTCCCAGGGAAAGAGCTGCTGGAGGCAGGGAGAAGGTGCCAGTGTCCAGGTGCTGAGGAGCCTGACCTTTCCTAAGGCAGCCAAGATAATCTAGCTGAGACGCCTGGCCAGGCTGTATGTCTCTGTCTATTCTGCTTCTACTGGCGGTAGGTGTGCTGTACATCATAAACCCATTCAAACAAGAGGCCACAAAAAGCATTTTTTCCCTCTTCATTACCATCAAAATGTTTGTGTAGCGATCCTGAGTCACGAGGTTAGACATTCCTCCTTAGCTGTGGAATGGTCTGGGCAGGCTAATCATGGGTAAGACTGCACTGGTTTAGCCTTTGTCCAGAGGATTGAGCTCTCATGGGTTTTTAAGCCTTCAAGCTTGGCTGGTGTTTATCAGAACTACGAGCATTTCTTCGGTTCACAGAGAAAATAAGTACTGACAGACGGATTCAGAGAGAACCCCTGAAGAAAACGAGGGTAAGATATTTATCTACTTCTATTAACTACACCACAAGATTTCGTGGCCAGATACACCAAAGTAACAACATTCACATTCCCTGCAACAAACAGGTTTCCCAGCTCTGACCATATATATATATATATATATATATATATATATATATATATATATATATATATATATATATATATATAGAGAGAGAGAGAGAGAGAGGACATGTATAGATGTATGTATAAATAGAGATTCATAGAGATTTCATTGTAGGCAGACCATTACGTTTGTTATGTTTTTGAGTGACAAACAAAGACGAGCCTGGCAACGGCACATTTGTTTTAGCCCATAATACAGGGCATCTGGTTGCCAGCAGTGGTCCCTGCCTTCATTAATGTGAGGAAGAATGATGATGCATAAGCAGGCGAGCCATAGAGTGTGCGCCTTTGGAGATTATCCAGACACAGACTGCACAAGCAGTGCAAACTCATTGTGTGCAAACTTGCAGGTATGTTTATGTGTTTGACAATGGGTGTTACGTGTGTTTGTGCACTGCTGGATGGGTGGGGGGTGGGCTGGGGGGTTCTCTTTTTGCAGTGTCCTCACGTACCTCCACACAAGCTTTTATCCCACAAAGCAATTTTTCTATGGTGTTTTTATTTTATTTTTTTTTCCGGTACAGCTACCTCTCTCTCGACCAAGGAGCCATGCTATAAATCGGATCTCAATGAGCTGGTTTGCTGCCAGCTTAGTTAGGCTGTGAAATACTCCACTCATATCTTGCTCCCTTCATTTATATCCCTCTCCTCTTTGTACCACTCTCTCTCTCTGTCCCTCTGTCTCTCTCTCTCTCTTCCTCTCCTCCTCCCTCTCTCTCCCCCATATGCATCTGAATAAACATTTACCAGTGATAATGAGTATATTCAAACGCAAACACAGGAAACAAACACACTAAATAGAGAACTAAAACGCTCCTCATCCTCATCACACAGATTGGCATATCTAAATGAAAAAGAAATATGCATAAAAACCTCCCCCTTTAACCAAGTGATCACATTTGATTCATCTCCCAATTAGGCTGACTAATGAAAATAAATCTGTGATGCTGAAATGCTAATTTGTCCCAGTTTCAATGTAAGATAATGACTCTAAGGAAAAAAGCGAGTTCATGCATTCTGCTGAATAGTTATAATGTGTCTCACCACAAAAGCCATTCCAATGAGTGTGAAAGGGTTAAAGACGTTAACGCTTTACAGCAGCTTTGTAATCAACTGCTACACTTACCCTTTATGAATCACTGCACAGGCAGGTCTGTGTAGCCGTTTAAAACAAGGGGAAATCAAAGAGCCCGTAGCGTTGGGTGAGTGTGAGAAATGAGACAGTGTATCGAGATATGATTAGAGGGGGACACACTCAAGCAGGGCTTCCCTGAAGGACAAAGCCAGTCTACTTGAATAAATCACATGTTTCCAGGTAATACTGCAAAGAAGCTTGCTTGCCTGTCTGGAAAAAAAACAACCACTAAAAAAACTTGAAATTCATCTTAATCGCTGCCAACAGCCTGTGGAGACACTGCACTGTGCCAAATCGAGTCAACATCTGTTGAAATTCAATTTACTGGGTTAAAAAATAAATAAATCCTGCATACACTGCTGATTTCCCCTCCCTGAAATTAAAGCCCCAACTTTGACCTGTGCCTGATAGCCAAACAGGCTGGTATCCAAGGAGGAGGTGTGAAAATTTCCATGGGTGGCCTGTCAAAATGAGAGAGAGAGAGAGAGAGAAAGAAAGAAAGACAGACAGACAGAGAGAAAGAGGGAAAGAGAGACAGACAGAGGCTGACAAAAAAAGACAGAAAGAAAGGGAGGGAGGGAGGGAAAGAGGAAGAGGGGAAAACATACATTTGGCATCAGGCAGAGTCACATTAGCTTGCGATGAAAGAGAACACTGCCAAACAAACACCCCTGAGTATAAGAATTTTGTAACGCAAGGCCCCGCATAATTGTGCTGCTATTGCGCCATAATGCTGAGAATGGGAACGCGGAGCTGCATCCCCTAAACTAATGAGGTCACATCTGCCTCGGCACTGCAATCAAACCCACGTTGTTTGGGGATTATGATGTAATTAAAAAATAATCCACGATGGCAGGAGACCGGCGATAACCCCTGAAAATCACATTTCTGTCTGTCTCCTCTTACAGAGGAAGGCATCTGCAGTGACAGAAACCTGACGACTGGATGCTAGATAGGTGATGGAGATGGGCAGGTATCATGCTTGAGGCAGTGCATGAGTATAATGTATGTGGCAATGTGTGTGGCAATTCCTTCTCAGGCTTGTCTGACTGGCAGGGGAATTGTGGCACAGTTGGCTGAGGTATTCATGCCATAAATCCAGGAATCCAGGTTTGAGTCCAACCCAAGGTCATTTCCCAAATCTCTCTCAATGATTTCCTGTCACTCTCTGCTGTCCTGGCCGATTAACGGCAAACAGCCTGAAAAACTAACTAAGAAAATCTGTCTCAATGTCTGCTATTTTAGGTTTCAGCAGTAGAAACACTGAAAGACAACTGGAATGATAAAATAAAGGGAGACAGGCAGACAGAGAATCCACGTCTGAGTAGAATGTTCATGAGAGATTTTTCTCCATCTTCTATGGCAGATCCTACATATCTGTGGCTTTTGTGTTGTGTCGGTGAGGGCTGAAATGCTTGTGGAGGCAGGCCGTGACAGAGAGCACTGCTGAGCACGGCCCCAGGTGCCGACTGGCCCGTTGCCTAGGTGAGAGATGGTGACCTCGGCGGCTGTGATTACACACTGATAGGGAAGAGATGGACAAAAGCCCACCGTTCCAGTTCACCGTCCCTCCTCCATCACCTCACCCTGGCCTGACATACTCAATTACAGCTGCAGGGTGTGTTTATGGGTGAGTGTGTGTGTTTATGGGGGAGTGTGTGTGTGTGTAAGTGTGAGTTTGTATCTGTGTGTGTCTGCTTGAGAGATAGACAGAGAGAGAGAGAGAGAGCAAGAGAGAGATAGATGCACAGAGAGTGAAAGCGAGAGAGAGAGAGAGAGAGAGAGAGAGAGAGAGAGAGAGAGATAACTTGTGTGGTGCTACTGGTGATGTCTAGCAAAAAGCTGATATCAATACTGTGATTGAACCTAGTAACTGGAATGGTATCCATGGTTGAGACACTGTACACAATTCTAGAAAAGTCAATTTGACCTGACACTTATGCTAAAATAATTATGTTCGTAATTCATTAAATTAGTGCATGACTGTATATGATACATATTCCTACCATCTTATTAAAACGCATTGAATTCCTTATGCACTTTAATACTACATAGCCTGTTATTTCTGTGCGTCATTACATTGATTATGCTTGTGTTGAATTTAGTGCTTGTAAAGATCTCTCCCTCTCCCTCTCTCTTTATGGATGTTTGTGTGTGCACGCGTGTGCATGCTTGAATTTAAATAACTTCGCTACAGTGCCATTACAACAACCTACCACAAGAAAAATGACATTGAAGAAGTCAGCCTGTGGACGCACATGCTACGGGTTTCATCAATTCAAGTGAACCACTCGAAGACTCACACACAATTATCCTTGACATCCGTTCAGGGAAAACAAACCCTTCAAGGTCTGTTTAAGAACAATCACCATGCCTAATTGAATATGTCAAGGCTGAGTGATGGCAGTCAGCTAGGGAGGAGCAGAGTCATGCAAACAACACATACACACACACACACACACACACACACACACACACGCACACACGCACACGCACACACGCGCACAAGCACAACCACGCATGCATGCACACATGTGGAGCTCGCTCTCCACAAAGTCAAACCTGCAAGTGTAAAGTAGTGTACTTAGGAAGATGGATGCATCATGAGCGTGGGATGCCTCATCTGCACATCACACTGATGGGCCTACACAGGTATCTGGCCCAGCTACAGTTGATGCAGGGGAGGTAATGAAGTGGACACATCACTGGGTAAATAATGCAAATGTTGCTATTTTAGTATTTTGGGGAATTATCATTTGTGACCTCATGTCTTCGGGATAACCTCAGTGCTTCTCATGCTTGTAATTTTCTAAGCATCACGTGATGTCTGTTTCCTGGACCTGTGTTTGGGTGTTATCTTTTCACTCAAAAATGAACACAGGATATGATGGGTGGAAAAAAAGCAAGGATATGCTCTAACAAAAACTGTTCTGTTGCACACACAAAAAAACACACTTGTCAAATGAAATTTGACATCAAGAAATCACCCCACATTTTGTATACAAATAACCAACAGCATTAGAGCTATTTTTTGTGTCAGTAAGGCAGCCTTACAGGCAGCTCCCTACTGCAGGTCCTGAGCGCAGATGCCACAGATGTGACCTATGTGGTGGCCATGGTAACACTGCAGCCCAGCAGCTTCATCAACAGGCTTTTGAGTTGCAGTGACATTTACTCTTGGCTCATCCTCCTCTTCTTCCCGGGAGACAGAGATGCATACTATCCTTCAATGGATCTTTTTTCACCTCCTGATTCCTTTCCATGGAGCCCATGGCTGATCTCAGAGCAGCGTGGGGGCCGTAAGAGCTTGAGCTCAGTGGAAAACCAAATACATAAATGCAAATGCATCTGCATCCATATATGTAAAAACTCTGGATTTGTACATCCTGTTTCCTCACTCTGCCATGCAGAGATGGGTGTCTAGATTGTTGTCTAGATGTGACGAAGAAATCCCATAATTCTCATCCCACATCCATGTTGGGTGGATTGGGAGTGGCGGGGGGGGCTAAAGGGGGAGAATCAGTGGCTCCATCTCAGGCGAAGATGTAATTGCTTGTGAGACTCCCACATGCTCGGGCAATATGCCGACAAATTTCAGATGTTGTAAGGCACTCTCCCTCCTGCACCGCTCCTCCTCAGCAATCCTAATCAGTCCCCAGAAGGATACCTGCACTTTCTGAGGGTTCTGCTTTACTGCAGTGTGAGTACAGGTACCCCATGTACACTACATGTCACTCAGGATAAAGCCTGATTTCTGACATCTTGACCGAAATAAAAGATGACACCAACTGGTACAGGTTGTGCTCTGCACAATCAATCCAATACGAAATCAGGGCCCATCTGCTGTTCAGTTTTGGAGCATGCACATTTTACTCAGGGTGCAAAAGTGATTACTTCAAAAGCCTCCACCTGCAGTGGTCTGGTCTCCTCTGTTCTCACATGACCAAATGAGCTCACACAGCTCGACTCCTCCAGACGGAGTTTTCATTAAAGTGCATTCAGACTGTAACCCAGAGGCACAGACTAGGGAGCTCAGCCCGACATGGAACAGTTGGATTTTTGTTTGTGGGTATCGGAGAGCTTGAGTCTGTCAATGTTGCAAAAGCCTCTTTGAATTCACTCACACACCTGACTGATGAGTGTGGCTGTGACAGTTCAGCAGTGAGGATGGTGACAGCATGCCTCTCTGCATTTGCCTGGCTGCTGGCGATGGCCCTGCAAATGCAACATGCTGAGACGGAGAGAGTGAAAGGAACCTGTCGGACTTGGAAGACGGTAATGAAGGTGTGCTTCGCCATCACACAGAGCACAGAACAAAGCCATGGAACACAAGAGTGCCAGCGCTCTGAATGTAAAATGCCCTATAAATAGCATTTCAGAGCGAGATGTGCTGCTTTTTACGAGTGGCGTCAACAAAGACAAGCCTACAAAGCCACATTTCTCCTCAACCTCTACACACACTCTATACGTGTTCCACTGAGGCAGACAGCACCATCTTTGAAGAAAATTAGGCAGTAAACTAATTTTCATGGTATGAAGGTTTTTGTGTAAGCACACTGTGTGAACATGCTAGATGTGTGTGTGTGTGTGTGTGTGTGTGTGTGTGTGTGTGTGTGTGTGTGTGTGTGTGTGACTGATAGGGCTGTCCGTTTTTAAAGAAAAACTGCATACAAATGTGAGAGTTACAGAAAAGGATAGATAGCCAAACAAGTGGGAGAGTATAGGAAAGGAAATGAAAGATATACAATGAGAGAGAAATAGAAAGAGAAAGAGAGAGAAAGAGAGAGAGAGAGAAAGTGAGAGAGAAAGTGAACGACAAAGAGAAAGAGAAAGAGAGGGTAAGGCAGAGAGCATGCCCATGTCCTAAGGGGCACTTGTTCTCCCTGAGCGATGGCTTTATGATCCCGTGAAGGATTAGCGCGTGGGAATAAATCCAGCAGGCTCTGTCGCGCAATGGCGTGCCACTGTTCCCCTGGAGTACAGGTCCGCCCCATAATGATGTTTGAAGTGAGTGTGTCCAAGGTCAGTTGCCGCCACTGTGATGGGTGGCCTGATTTTTTTCCCCCACCTGCCACCATGTAGGACCCCCGCCCACCAAGTGATGGAAATGATTATCGACACAATGGGAAGTAAGTGCTCTGTCACAGAGGACATGTGGGCCAATTGCTCATGTCTCATATTTTGTTGTGTTTATTCTCTCACTGTGTGCCAGATGCAAATGTGACAGCGACAAAATCCAAAAATATAACTCAAGAATTCATGCATGTGCACGCCAAATAATGAACATGTGTATTCCCTTTGTCTCTCTTCTCTCACACACATACATACATACACACACACCGTTCTGCTTTTGCAAAAAAAGAAAGAAAAATCCATTATTAAAAATCATTGCCAGTCTAAAATTGAATAGCGCTAAATGCTGTGTCGCAGCGACATCATTTGCTCCTCTCCTTTTGGCCAGAGGACAGGGAATAATCATTATGTGGATTTTCCTCTCTCTTTTAGGTGCAGCTGACTTTGCCACAGGTTACAATCTAATCTCACCGGCTGGCCAGAAATAAATGAGGTCCTATTAATAAGACGGTTATTAAGTGTGCCGTGCGGCCTGGTCGCCGGCATTCTCCTTCCTCAGCTTGTCATTAGGCGAGGTGAGGAGCGCTAGGAGCGGCCAGCACTGCTCTCACTTTCACCTCCTCATGACACACAGACACAGTAGCAAATTCACCACAGCATCATGTGTGTTCATAACAACTCAAACACGGCATGCTCCAGGCAAAGAGACTGATGCTACTGTGCTCCATCTAAGGGAGAAGAACTTTTGGGACCTGCTCTGGCCCAAACTGTGAGCTCTTTTGACTGCACAGTTTTTTTTCCTTAGTATATACTCTGCATGACACAAAGGCTTCTGATATTACTGTTCAAGACAAAGTTTTTTTTTTTATCAGATAACGGAAATGCCAAAAAACAGAAGCATGAGGTTAACGGTCACGTTTAAACCACTTGGACTACTACACATAGTGGATTAATTACATCACATACCATATGGTCTAATTACAAATTCTGACATTCAAGAAGGCAGTAATTCAGTCACACTATCATTTCCACAAGCACTGGAATCAACTGCATTTCCTGCCAAAAATGGCCTCCACTTTCACAAAGCAGAACTTTGAACTCTTTTCCGTTCTGTACTGTGGACGGTTTCTATACAATTCTGTCAGCACAGTGTATATAATTAGTTCTCATTCCAAGCAGACCTGAGTGCTCCTTGTGTGTGTTGCACTGGCAGCGCGTTCTGAGGGCCAGCCATTTGGTGATGGTGGAAAGAATACTGCCTATTCACTCTCAGTTCTGCTCCATGGACATCAAATAGGTCTGACATGGCTTTGATGCATATTTAGAATAATTGTCCTGCTGGAAAATAGATCCTCATCCACACAATTTTAAGCCAGAAGAGATGGCAAGCCTTTGCAGAATAGAGTGGCTTTTCAATCCAATGCCAGACAGGGGGACTTAGCGGTGTGGTATTGGCAGGGTGTTTTGATTATTTTCAACGCCTCTGAATGGTTTTGTGCCACACCAAGATGTCAGTGGATAAACACAACATAGTTTCATAAACACCATTTGAATATCAGATGAAAGTTCTGTAACATACTTTTTTCTTTTAAACTGAGATATGTTAAAAAGTACAGGGACTGCTTTGCATTGGCTTTGTTGCACCATTTTGTAAATAACCCAACAATATTCCACAAAGAATTAAAGCATGCTAGATAAAGTACAGGAACTGTTTACTTCCCTCATTGACTTTCAAAAATAACCACTTAAAACCTACTTAGTGTCATAAAACATGCATAGATCAACAAGCAGCATCCATGGGGGCCCCATTACTGTATAAAACTTAAAACAGATGCCCACAACGCACAAACACACAGTCGTGTCCACCATGCCGGAGACTTTCCGCATTCACACATTCCAATCAGATAAGCAGACGTTCATGTGCATAGTAATTATCTCGGCAGAACACAGCTCCCCATGGAGTGATTAGATGGCCTGATTGTCATAAACAAGAGAGCTAATGAGAGTTAATGCAGCCTAATCGATCGATTGTTCCTCTCACTGTCTGTGGATATGCAGCAATGTTCGAGGTCAGCAGTTCTGCTGCTACACCCCACCACCATCCCAACCATAGATTGATAGATTGTGCTGTAGAACAAAACGACATAATTTGTCATGATTACATATTTGTTCACATTGGTAGACCAACACAGCTGGGCTACATTAAATGCTGATGAATGGAATGGAAGGGACAATAACAAATCAAGTGCATACACATGTGCAGGCTAACACAAATACACTCATGCATACACAATCATGCACACACAACACACACACATCCACAAAACACATTCCCACCACTGTACTTCCTTTTCACAAAAGAGATATACATAATGTACACCACGGCAACCAAAAGCCCTCGGCTAGTGTAGGCATCACCACTGAAGAATCACATACCAGGCACAAAAATCAGCATTTTGTGGGAAAAGCCTGACAACTTTGCCCCACACAAGCTACCCACAGCCTGTCAAAACAGCATGGTACAAGAAAATAGCAACCATTTATTCAAGAGGAGGAAACCACACTCTCAACACATATCTGCCCCATGTGTTGCCTTAAAAAAAATGGAGTGAATAAAATTCTTATACTTGTTTACTCGGGCCATGTGTTGCTCCCAAGTGAATGCAAAAACACTCCGAGTCAACATCTTTAACCTCATCAAGTGGGATCAGTGCAAGAGCGCGTGGCTCACTCCGTCCCCCTCAGCTACCATCACATTCCTATCACCCTTCTGATGAATATTTTACCTGGGTCTCATCTAAAATGTCCGATCCTACAGAGGCATTTATGCAAAAAAAAAAAACAAAAAAAAAACTGGACTGCACACGATCAGGCATAAATCCGCTGTATAGGAAATATGAATATCATTTTCTGGTACGTATGCCGTGAGCAGGTATTTACCTCCTAGATATGATCTGGGTGTGGATAGGTCTGTGATGACACTGAGCACTTTGGAGCTGATCAGTGGGGACAAAGTGGGCAAGCGCTGTGGTGGAGACGGCAGCAGGACTGCTGGTGTCCTAGTAAAGTGGCCAGCCTCCTACTGCAAACGATAGCTTGAGCTCTACAAAGCGCCATCTGCGCCTTAAAACCCATGGCCAACCTCTTATCCACTCATGTCAGTGGGCTGAAAAACAATTAGTCAGACCTAAGTATAAAAATCAATATTAACCAGTGAGGAAAGATGAATCACACTCTTGGAGTCTCTTCTGTATGTTCTCACTCTTTCACATTCTGTCTCTCTCTGTGTCTTTCTCTCTCTCTCTCTCGCTCTCTCTCTCTCTCTCCCTCGCACACACACACACACACACACACACACACATATGCACACACACAAACGCCCGCACACACTGACAAGGGCACACAGATCTACACACTTTCCTCCCCACTTCTTCCAGCTCCCCTTACTTGCTCTAAGCTCATTACACACAAACTTGTGAATTCTCAACAGTTGGTACTTTGCAGGAAACGACACAATGCGCATGGCTCTAATTCGGGCGGCCCAAATTGAATCAAAGGCAGCCTCTCACCAGCTTAGGCTGATGGGCTGGGGGGCTGCCAGGAGAGTGCTGTGAGGAGGGCTATGGAGGATGACCTTAGACGGTGGAATATATTTACTCAGCTAAAGCCTCAGCTGAGCTCTGAGCTCTTTGCACTGCCACCACAGCATTTTGCACCAGTATAAATCTTGATTCATTACGAGGCAAGATTACAGAGGAGTTTGTGTGTGTGTGTGTGTGTGTGTGTGTGTGTGTGTGTGTGTGTACCAAACAGATACACAGAGAGGGAGAGAGAGAGCCTGTGTGTGGACAAGGCAACTTATAATCACAAGCCAGTAATGTAATAACAAAAAAGCACTGCACTTTTTAAACGTAATACTGCAACAAACATAATCACTACCAACACAACTATAACATCTTGTCCACCAGAAAAAAAACATTACTAATCTTACAAAAAATATGATTTTGTCAGAAACCTATTATGTTTGTAATGTTTTTGTCTCCAGTCTCAAAACTATAGAGGCATTCTTCATATTTTCAGTTTTATTATGCTGTACCAAACCCTTGCCACATAATTAAATGACCTAAAAAATATCTTATATATTTTTTTTAAATCGGTTGATGGAGAATAGCAAGACTATAGTGTGGGGCTAAGTTCAAAAGTTATCTATCACTATTGTTGGTTTTTAATTGTCAACAAACATAGCACAATACACATTAAGATTCTGCAGTTGAGCTAGAATAGACTGAATACATTAATTCATTGAATGTCCAATAATTATACAGCTTCCTCTACCATGCGTTGGCGTTGCATCCTCCTCACCAGCCAAATTTTACACGATGTAGATTATAAACTATGTATAATGACAAGTCAATTTTTAGGGTTAATCCTTAGGGATCTTTCCCTAAGAGGTGTTAAATCCACAGTGATATTTTCCATAAGACATAAACTACCAATGCAGATACATTTGTCTCAATGCAATGACAAAATAATCCATCCTCAAAACAGTAAGGACATCAAGCATGCACCAATGTTTAAGACGATCAAAGAACTGAACAACTGACAAACAAATGACTGATTACAACTGATGCAGCAGATACTGTTTTACTACATTCGGGATGCATTACCTTCTATGTAATAAAGGCTACCTTTCCACAAATGTAATAATTTTCCACTTCCATATAAAATATACAATTCACAGAACATGAGCTATAAAGTTTCATTCAATTTCTGGTTGATTACATTTGTAAGAAGTGATTAAAGCTATGGGTGTAATGCAGGTGTAGGTTAGGAGGCTCAGAGTGCACACCGGGGTGTCCAGAGGAATGGAACAGAGGTGTTGTTAGGGCGGAGGATGTGATGGGAGCACAGCAACACCACCCTGTCTGCCTCCCTAAAGGGGCTGGGGCCCTGCTGATAAGATGCAGAATAATGTGCAGCTGTAATCTCCTTCTTTTCTAAGCATTTGTATAAAGTGCCTCACGTTCAGCAACTGTCAGCTGAAAGATAAGCGGTGAGATTGTTCAAGGTATGGTCATGAAAAAAATAAAAAATAAATAAAATAAAAAATGAGGCTGCAGACGTGAGCCCCTCATGGGTAAATCTTCAAGAATGAAGATCAAACAAACATGCTGGAGAGAGAGGGGGAAAAAACTCTGCTAGGGGAGAAATCTCTGGTGGTGGAATTGTTCGTGTTCATACACAAACCTGACAGTTTGTGTGCAAATGTGTACATATTATAGTCACTCACGCACGCACACACGCAGACACACAAATACACAAAAGAACAGTTCCACTCCAGTGAATTTTACATCTGTGTGTTTGCATTTGCTTGCCTGAAGGTTTATACCTATTAGACAAGCACTGATCTGTGTGACCCTGTTGCAAACAGCACTGACAGTCATGCCCAGTGCCGCCTGACCACAGGCCTGCAGGTCAGTGGTGCTCCTCAGGATTACTGCCCCCAGATGACAGCACTTTAAACCCCAGCCCCCATCTCACCACCACTCCACTGAGTGGACTAATTAAGGCAGGCTGTGAGATGGCAGGGTCAGTTTGAGGCATTTTCCATCCGCCCTGTCTCCTCTTAGATTAATTAGCCCCTCTATCACACAGGTCTAACTCCGAGGCCTCTCGTTAATTATCCATTGACAAATATCCACAATGCCACGCCTGAAGAAAGCACCTATGTTCCTTTAATGAGTGCTGGCTAATGAAAGCAAGCTTCTTTCCTTCCACTGGTGGCATCTGTCACTTGCTGAAGAAAGAGAGGGGACCACATTGGAAAAACTGAGATGTGATGGAAGAGGAAATGAGGGCAGACGAGAAAATGTCCCCAGGAAACAGGAAACATGCCTTAAGTGCATCCTCTCCGATGTGATGGCGCTGAGATTGCAGTAATTTTGCCCTGCTTCCATCAACCTAAGCCGTGCAAGGATAAAGTGGGGCTAAAATTGCATTCATTTATCTATCCATCAATCCATTTATTTATTAATTTATGTGTTCTCATCTCTTGACAACGCCAGACTGAATGGCTGACATAGCAGGGCTCGTGAGCAAAGCACTGAAGCCAATTTAAGGCTAAGAGTAGTTGGGAGAGCCTTTTAGCAAGGCCAGAAAAGTCACACATACACTCCCCCCTCCCTTCCCCCAAGTCAAACATTCATCCGATGCGTCCTTAAAGTAGCAGAAGCTCAATTAAAAGAAAATCCCCCATCTGACCATGGGAAGGGAAAAATACTCTCAGTGGCGGCCCTTCAAACATGCCCTTCAACGAATTCCATCCAAGGCCCCTCTGTCCTTGTTCTAGCTCTTCATTTGATGGTTGCCTTTACATCACCTGAGGCATTTAAGACAAAAAAAATCTAAGGAGAGGCTGCCTTTCATTTGACAGTAACTATCTCATTCTTAACTCTAGTGGGCAAAGAAAACAAGACAAAGACCCAACTGTTTGTGAAACCAGTTCAGAAAACACTGATTAGCTGACTGCATCATTCCAGTGCTAACGTTAAGGGAAAAAAATAATACAATTGGGCCTGGCACAGAGTAAGTGCAGACAGTACAAACCGCACAGTAGTAATCCTGTCATTGTGCTGGGGATCATGATAAAGGGGGTCTGTGTTCTTGGTTTTTGTCTCAGTGGAGTTGACTACAAAGCCCACCATTCCCATTTCCCTCCCTTTGTAAATTAAGCAGAAACAAGGTAACACTGATCCACAAAAGCCACACAGATCAAAGCACACAAAGAGGAATCATACACATGTATACATGTGAATGTCGGTTCTTCCTTTCGCTCCCTCCTCTTCTCTTTGACACGATTATGTTTTTTTTTTCTGTTACACACAGCACATCGGCACACAGACACAGACACACACACAGTATCTCATTTTCACCCGCACACATGTGCAATCCCAAGCAACTATGGCCAGATGCCCTCCAAAACAAAAGAGGGATTTTGCCTCCCTTTTTCATAAGTCCTCTGGGTGGCATGACCTCGGCCGCTGTCTTGCAGTAATAGCCATTAATCACGCTCCATCCCCTGGGCGGGGTAATGATCTCCTCTAGACCTCTCCACCAGACTGGACGACTGCAGTCAAGGACACCGCTGGTGCCGAGGCTGATGGGAGAGCACTCTTACTGGGCTTTATGAGCGACCCACTGGCCCTGCCCTCCCTCCGACCGCACGCCCGCCTGCCCCACTGCCTGGCCAAGGCCCTCCCTTTGTATGCCTCCCAGTCCCCCCAAACCCTGCAGTGCATGGATAACGGAACCGCATCGCACCGTGATGGAATGTTAATCACATCCTGGTAATTAATGGCAAAGTCCAGTTAATTAGTTTGCTTAATCAACTGTGATTGGGCTAGAGAGGAGGGCTGCAATGCTGTCATCGCCCCCTCCTCCCCACAACCCCCCCGTCCTGCTACTTTCTGATCAGTGTTACGGCTGGGGGGAAGACAAAGACATGAACACAATGCAGATTGCAACTCTCATCACATGCCATCCTCTTCTATCCATGTTAATTTAACCCATGTCATGATAATATATGTATGTAAACTGTGCCTTTAGTACATGTTGAACAAACTTATGTCATTTCAGTTATCTTCCTCTGTGATTTCAATGTTATCTTCATATCTTACAAATAGGACACAAGTTGTTAAGATTGGTCCTGCAACATCTGACCCTTTAGAGTGTAATATGGGAGTCCCCCAAGGTAGTATACTTGGTCCTTTACTTTTCCTGTTGTATATAAATGACCTTCCCTGCATATGCAAATTTTCAAACTGTTTGTTGTATGCCGATGATACTGTTATTTTTCTTTCTGACCCTGATCCTAACGTTATTAATTTAAAATTATCTTCTGATCTCCAGCATCTACATGATTGGCTAGAAGCAAATCACCTAACCATCAATATAAAGAAAACTGAATACATGTATTTTCATTCTCAAAGGAAAAGCTTCTCCACTCATGACCCCATTACCCTCTCCAATCAAAACCTTGTGTCCACAAAAACATATAAATATCTTGGTGTGACCTTGGATTCTCATCTTTCTTATAGAGAACACACTACTAAATTAGCAAACAAACTCAATCAGAGGCTTTATGTTTATAATAAAATCAGACCTTATCTGTCACTCTCAGTATCAAACACATACCTGCATACTATTATTCTTTCAACACTATCTTACTGTATTCCTATCTGGTCACTTACTACAAAGGAAATCACTGAACCAATAGCTAGGTTATATTATAGAGCATTCAAGATCCACCACAAACTCCCTAGTTGGACACACCACTGTACTGCACTCACCCACTCAAATGCTCTCACTTTTCAGAATTACATCAACACTCATGCCATGACATTTTTCTTTCAGTTACAATCAAACTGTCCCATAGCTAGTCTTGCTGTGTTTATGCCAACATTAAATTTGCAATTGAGGCGGACAACAAGATCAGCAACTCGGGCACTGCTTCCAGTACCCGCCTTTAGAAATACCTATGGGCAACGGTCTTTCTTTTACACTTACACCAAAACATGGAATGATATCCCTCACCACACTAGATTAATCTCAAACATCACCCACTTCAAAAAAGTCTATACATCTCTCTTATTAAACAGTCATATCTGTAACCACTAAATGATTTCCTTATGGTCATACTGACACTTCTAATTTTTATTTTTATTTTTATTTTATTTTGTCTTGTAAAACTGTGTTGTCCCTGTCTTCATTTTTGTATTTGTTTTAAGCTGTCGCAGTTGTTGTGGTCTTGTGGTGTCTACTTATATCAGTCTGGTATCTATGTCCTGTACATTTGTTGTTTTATGTGCTGCAAAACAGGAACCTGCTGAAAATCAGCTTAAGCTGAGTCAGGCCCTTTAAACTGTAACTGTTTGTTACCTTTTAAATTTTCCTGTATAATAAATGAACTGAACTGAACTGAACTGTCACTTGCATCACAATTTTCCCAACAGCAGCACTGTTTTTGTGTACTGGATTTGTCTCTTCATGGTTGCATGAACAAGCCTATATTTACTTCTCTTCGCAAGCAGTGAATGTATCCTTTACATAAATCTCAAATCAACAATTTCAATCTATTAGCCATTCTGTAAGTGAAACTAAGACAAAAACAAATAATCTTCTATGTATATACGCACACAGTTGGTCGTACATATGCATATAAGGCACCATAGTGTAGTAGATTATGTAAATGTGTGTAAGTGTGTATGTACGCGCATGTGGGTGATTTTAAACATTTAAAACCTAAGTCTCTACATAGTCTGATATCAGTTAATTCATGTTAAAAATGAATTAAAATCAGCACTACAGGCCCACACTGATGACACACCATGCTATGTGAACATATTCAGCTGTGTAAAAGATGACAATTGTTTATTGCTGTACACCACTCTCCTCTAACAAAGCCAGAAAAAGGTAATACAACAAAGAAATAAAGGCAGGGATTTCAGAAATATTGCAAGGCAGTTTAACTTTTCAGTTATGAACAGGAAAAGATGGTAAATTTTTTGTACTTTTGTTTGAGTGCTTCCCACAGTGACCAATTCTCTCACTGTCATAGGCAAGTGCTCAAGCCCAAGAACTAATCAATATGTCACCACAGGGAGCACTACAACCAATGTACAACAACAACCTAGCTTGAGACATCTGCAAAACACACCGTGTGCTGTACCCGGTGCACTGTCTGTCTGTAGCCCACTACTGCAACACACACTCACATGGTTGCCTAACCATATATCTCAGGCAGCTGTATACAACAAGAACAAGAACTGATTTCATGAACTTTCAAGCAAGCAAGCACCTTCCTTAGTCAGCGTTTCAATGAATAAGCCCCCAACACAACATGGTGCTCTGCAAAAAAAACAATATAAAGTTAGTGTTAAAATACTAAACCAACAACAATGGGGCCAGTGACAGCTGCAAAAAGCAATGCATGTTGTACCCAGAATGCATAATGGCACTGCTTCATAGCACAACACAATGCA
>CM059265.1:22589852-22724852 GCA_030347295.1 Setipinna tenuifilis | reverse complement strand
GGAAATAGAAAGGCGCTTCCAAAGACTCAGACAAAGGACAGAAGTCAAGATATCATCTGGGGTTAGAAAGAGCTAAATCAACACTGAGCAAGTATGTAGCTGAGACAGAGAGAGAGTAACAGTAACCAATCTGTCAAGCTCCGGTAAAATATCACACAACTTGGATTTTTGTTTTTGAAAAAACAACACACCACAGGAAAAAATGGGGGAAACTACATTGGAACATCAAGAGACTGAAAAAATCATCATACAAAAAGTAACAAGAAAAAGCAAAAAAGGACTTGATCCATATTTCTTATTTCATGCCAACAATCAAAGGGGTTAGCAAATTGCCACGAAGTGGACAGTAAACAGCAAGAATGAAAGAAAAAAAGACACTTATTATTCAGGGCCTGAATGAACATTTTCAAAATGGAGGTAATTTCCTCCCTTAGTGATTCACATGGGGGGGTTGATACAGTTTGGGGTTCCACACTACCACACACTAAACTTGTGGAATAAAATAGCCTAGACCTTCTGCCACTACTAAGATTGAAGATCCCTAACTTCTCACAACCATTTGAGGTATCCTTTTTACCAGACTGTTCATTTTAATATCATCTCAAAATTTGGATGGCATGGTTATACAGATGGTGGGTAAACACAGCCATCTATTCTAAGATGTGCACTAATCAGTTTTGGGTGGAGGGTAGAAAACCACCCCAAAATGAAAGAAACCCTTTACAGCATGAAGTCTGCTGACTGAGTGTATTATCATCAAACATTTTTTTATTATCAGCGGCAGTAACATGGGCCTACCTGCAAACTCAATAGGGTTGAAAAGGGTGATAAACTAAGCCATTGTTGGGGGGACCCAGCCAAATTTTGTAATTTTAACATGTAAATTAAGCATGTTGGTGTACTCCACAAAGAAAAAGACAACATTTTTTCAGGTAAAAAAAACAACAGATATTTAAAACCAGTTTTCAAATCGTAGTGTGCCTGGAGTGTATGAAACTAAAAATCAACACTAGCTATGTCCAAAATGTTTACTCATTCATAGTACAGTACATGAATGCATCAGTTATGGTACTATTCACTACAGAGCTTGCTGAACTATATAAGGAATGAGCGAACATTTCCCATATATATGCCCAGTGTCTGTAGAGGGGCAATAGACAAGAACTGCAAGCAAAGGGGGATAAAACCAATCATGCTTACTCAGGCAGATGTCGAGGGAGTGGTTATATTTACAACACAGTGTGCATTTTACGAATTTAGTTGCGAGGCAACAGTCATGCCAGTTTACATGTATTGTAATCTTTCCAATTTGAGACAACATGTACGTTTCTGGCTTGATGTGCTCTTTTGTATCTTTTGGTTGTGTTCTAGACCCGCTTGACAGTTAGCTAATAGACAGACTGCCAAACACACGAGCAACCACACTGCTAAATCTGTACATTGCAAACTAGCACTAGAGAACTAGCAATAGAAACCGATAGATAGCCTAGGTAAGCTTATCACTCAACTTACCAGAGCTAGCAAGCTACCAAAACCAACCAATCAACAAGACCTTAAAGTAAAAGATCCAAACCTGTTACGAATATGATAAATAATGAATGGAAGCAGTGAACAAAAATGAAACATTAATGAGGGGTGTTTAAACCGTGGAACCTATATATTTTGTGTCAAACCAAAATTAAGAAAAGTCGTTCTTTTTTAAACATTCTTAAAATTCAATACCCAGATAATGTAAAATGACCCAGAAAAGAAAGCCTATAAGCTTCAAAAGCTGAAGGACATGCCAGAGACACTTACGGCTGATTACAAAGTAATAGCAGGAACTAAGGAGATATGTGACCTTTTCACCAAAGACAAAAAGTGTAGCATTAGCAAAGGGAGCCAGATAACAACTCAGGATGATGAAACCAGTAATGCAAAGTTAACAAATAATGTGTATGATAATTGAACAGGCGTGATACAAGGCTAACCTCGTAAAAAAACAAAAATAACATTAAGGCCGGCCAAAAACCTGACCAGGAAGTCACAAAGACTTAAACATTTCATCTTTGAAGAAAGGACTTTCCCATTTAGAGAGGGAGTTAGTGGATTTCAGAGTCTCAAGCTTCAGTGGTGAGAAATTATAAACTGTAATCAACACACAGGAAAAGAGAATTAAAATGCTGAAGTACACAATTAAAGAGCTGGAAGAGAACAACATTTACCTGCAGCTACAGATACGTCGCCTCAGAGAAGAGAACCTCAGACAGACCAGGGAACTCCAGAGGGACCTAAAGGACACCTATTTAGCTGCCTAGGCATACATGCATTGTCTCAGTGACGAGCATTTCAAACAAGTCAAGGAGCTCCAGAGGGACCTAAAAGAGTCTAGTCTGGCCATGCAGGTGCAGATGCATTGCCTTAGAGACGAGCACCTGAGAGAAGTTGAACAGCTCAAGAGAGACGTTGATACATTAAGAGCCGATGAACCATCCGACAAAACCAAAGGATGATCTTCACATACCAGCCCTCTCCTTCTATCTTGGAACTTCCCACACCAGTACTGAGCATCCTTTAATGGAGGCAGTTACCAGAAGCCAAACATGGGACAAAGTGACACCATCACAAACACCACCCATTGATGAGCAGACTCCAAAAATCAGTTGACACAAATTGCCTGTTTCCAAGAAAAAGAGCGATAAAACTCTGGTGCCCAATTACATCTAGTGCCCTTGAACAACTAGAGGACAAAAGACTGACAGATACCACACACATCATTGTATACACTGGTACAAATGATCTCTCATCAGGAAAGAAAGATATCTAATAGGCTATAAGTGAAGTAGCAATGGAAGCAGCAACAACAGCACTTGCTGCCAAAATCATAATTTCATCTCTTCTACTCAGGCTAGACAAGCCTCCACAGGTAATCCAACAAATCAACCAGGATCTTCAGAATTTTTGTTCCTCTGTTCCATAACTTTATTTGGTCAGGTATTCGGATATCCGTCTTGGAACACGTTTGACCATATCCACCTCAATAAAAATGGTGTTCTATTAATAGCAAAGTCAAACATAACCTCCTTGGCGGAGGTAATAAAAGGTAAAGCATTAGACCGCACTGTTCATCACTAAACCAACTCACTTCAGGGCATAAAAGCCACGACAGAGACCATATACATGATTCCATGGTTGGGACACAGAGCCAGAACACCTATGCAGCCAGGGCAGGTGCCCAGATTCAAGGCACCTACAACCTGTATGCAGCTGCGGTTACAAAATGATCATTGCCACAAGACCAGCAGATCCGAATCAGAGACACGCTGGCCCTGATCTTTTCCAAGTTACTCAACTGATCAGCTATAAGTATATGTACAAATGTTCAACCTAATTAGTTATTTTCCTTATTTTTTTCCTTTTTTCATTTCATAATTTATCTCAGATACATAATCCACTATTAATAACTTGTCAGCCACAAAACAACAGAGCAATTTTACAACTGCATAAACTACCATTAAGCATGCATCAAATTACAGTTATTTAGGACTCAATGTCAAGATCAGTCAAATTTGACCAAACATCAAGAAATCTTGCTGAAAAAGCTGAAATAGCACACTAAATAAAGAAAATACAATTCAACGACCAATTAAAATTTGGCCACCAATTTCACTTCATTTCAGTAAAATCTGGGAGCAGTGCTTAGTCTAGAGTATAAATAGTGAGATGGAAGAAAAAAATCACATCCAAATCTGCAAAGACTGTTGGGTGTACACAAAACATTGTCCAATCTTGCATGTTGAGCTGAGCTGGGGAGGCTCCCTCTATTTATGGTAATAGAAAACCAAGCCACTAAATTTTGGCTATGCCTGGCTAAGAGTGACTCAATTTAACACCCACATAAAGCCTTCAAGTGTACGTCCACTACCCCAAATGACCCTCTCTTCAATAAAACATCCCTAATTTAAACCGCATACCTAAACATGTCCAAGTAGAACTAGACAGAACAAACAAGAGACGGTATATAAAATTATGGGAGGAAGAAAGAAAATTTAACAGAAAACTGGAAACATGCATAACTTCGGAGAGAAACTACTAGCACCACATTTAATTTATATTAAAGACAAGAAAAAAGCCAATTTTTAAGAACTTATACAATCATACATTACATATCAAACTAGGTAGACACAAAAAACACAGGCACCTTGACATATGAGAAATATGCAAAAAAAAGAGGCAGAAAATGAAGAACATTTTCTCATTCACTGTGTCAGATACAGAGATACAAGAGAAGCATTCTTTCTTGATTTCAAAAAGAAAATTGTTAATTTTAATAATATATCTCCCCAACTAAAGGTGTGTGCACAGCTGAATGAGATCAAGCATTGCTGTTGTCTAGCAACTAAATATGTAATGGCCTGCCACATTTGAAGTGGGTCTTAGTTATTATTGTAGTTGTATATCTTCATATATTGTCTGAATGGCCATACATTTTTAATATACTGATCTATGCATAATGTATGTAGCTGTTTGTTTTTCTTTTTTGTAGCAGTATGATTTTATTTGTAATCAATTATCTATTACTAATCCGTTCATATATTTTTATTTGAATGGTTTCATGTACTATTGTTACTATTATTGTCATTTACCACATTTTTTACATTGTCCTTGATTCATTTAGTCTCTTTTGCTTTGGCTAAAGTGACTCTTTTGCAGTCATGGCAATAAAGCTTGATTTGATTTTAATTAAGTCAGAGAGAGAAGGAGAGGGAGAGAGAGAGAGACAGAGAGAGAGAGAGAGAGAGAGAGAGCGAGCACATTGCACTCACTTTTGAACCTCTCTTGCTAATTCTACGTCTGTGTCCCTCTCTGCATCTTCCTCTTTGCCTGTTGACCAACACTGTTTATACCATTTGGTTTATACCGTTTTCATATATATAAATAATAAGGAAAGGATAAATAAGCAAAATATTCCATCTCTTTGACTCTGTCTCTCTCTTTCACTGTCACATCTCCATCTGATTGTCAAAAGTGTCATATTTCTGCCATTCGCACTCAAAAAACAAAAACACCTGCTGAATGGTAGACATCAAAAGTCCTCTTGTGAAGGTGGTGTGTGTGTGTGTGTGTGTGTGTGGTGTGTGTGTGTGCATGTGACTTCACTGCCCCAGCAAAGCAGCCTCCAGGTGGGGAAACTGAAAGGTAAATGAAGCGTCTGGCAGAAAGGGACCCAAGGGGCATTCTTCTCTTTGTCTTAGTGATGACCCCTCCTCACCTTGTCTTAGAGTGTCTGACAGGCATACCGATGGGCCCATGTCAATGTTCAGATGGAGAGATGAGAAATGTTATTACCCCGGGGGTACGCACTGAGGGGTGTGTGTGTGCGTGTTTGTGCGTCTGGGTGCATGTGTGTGTGTGTGTGCATGTGTGTGTGTGTGTGTGTGTGTGTGGGAGTAATACTAAAACAATACTAAGATTTGTTTGAAGTATTCAGGTTTGAAAGGGTTGAAAGATTGTGATCTTTAAAAAGTCTATTTCCATCAGGTGGTATGGCAGTGTTAGTGTAAAAAATGGATTAAGTTAAATGAAAAGGTTAAATATGTTGGATGTTAGAACTGTATTTGTGAAAAATATAGCAATAATATTTGTATGTCTCTTCAGATCCTGCCTCCTCAAAAAGTTCTTTAAAAAAACACATTTTCAAATGCACAGAACTTTAAGCCCTTTTGACTTTCTGTTACAAACCTAAAATAGCCTTCTGCCACAATGCACTGCAGGATTCAAACAAAATATCCAAACTATCTGCGACATTCGTCTTATAAAATGTCTAGCTCTTTCTCTCTCTCTCTCCCCCTCTCAGTTGTTCTCCAAATCCTCAGCTGGGCCAAACAGCAATTCAGTGATTAAAGAAGGCCAGCGTTAAAGCAGTGGGGGCTGTTAAAAGTTCCAGGCGGGATTGGAGTTTCAGAGGGTTGAGTCAGGGTTGATTTCCCACACGGACAAGGGTTTCACCAAGGGACTTCAAATGGGCTGCTTTTTCACTGCTGCTTCCTGAGGCATAGGAATGCCATTACGCTTTGTCACTGGAAGGCCCTCATGCGTGTCATGAGAGTGAGAGAAAGAGGGCAAAGGAGATCTCCCCTGGATTGAATCCCACACCGGGCCCAATGCAACCGCCGCGGCTTCTGTTCTGCCCAGCGCTCATCCACATGATACAACCTGTCAGGCAAATGGAATCTGGGAAGACGTGGTTGGGAAACAGTGAACATTTTTCATAGTTTTTCTTACATTTCTGTGTTTTAAAATAATTATTATTTTCTTGATTTATTTCTTATAATCAGTTTCTTACATTTATTTACTGTATGCATAAGAACATATATGTCCATTGGATAGCCTGAATGTCCAAAATATGCAATCAAAACAAACTTGCCTTGCCTAAACTGACAGTAAGAGAATGTAAGGCTATGGATCTATGGATATGTAAGATTATGTGTGTGTGCATGTATGTATGAATGTGTGTTTATGATAGAGGTATTAGTTGATACCGTCTCTTAAAATTTCTAAAGGTTTATTTCACCAATAGCTGAAATACATCAGTTTTTTTACTTCCGTGAAATATGCCAGCTCCAAAGGTCTACTGCAAATCAAATCAATTGCAATAACTATGTCAAATAGGCCCTTGCTGACCTTTGCAACTTTCACAAATAAAAAAGATCCAGACTATGCACCACCACGCAGCAATAAACCTGAAGTAAATTATTTCTTATCTGTGAAAGACTGTGGTGTGATGATATTTCCATCACTTACAATTGAGTCATTGTATGACAGTATGAAACTCAGTCACAGCTGGAGTTCTCTGATGATCACAAAGCTTCGTAATTATTTCTTCAAAGATAAGGCTGTGTTTGAGCTCGTCTTTCTCATTGTTTGCAAATAATGACAATCCATCATCCTATTAAATAAGCTTTTAGCGTGTCAGCTCTTTTTATCCTCTTGATTTAGGACAAGGCCTATTTAAAACTCCACAAAGAGGCAGTCTGCAAGCTATGAACCATTACTGCGATAAGCAATTAGTGAATAAATAGTCCAAGCAATAAAAGTTAAATATAGAAAGAAAAAACAAAAACAGAAAAAAAACAAACTGAGAATAGTACAATGCAAAATAAAGATGTAATTCTGTTAACCAGCAATGTGGAATATCTGCCAAAGTATACATAGAACAAGGGCTCCATCAGACACTTTGGCTTCGGCACAAACAAAGGTGGCCATGCATGGCAGCCGTGAGAAGGTCACTTAGTATGTGAGGAGGAGCAATAATGGCAGAGGTCCGACCAGGGCACCAAGGGGACAGAACAGGGCACAGTACAGTCACAGGAAAATGGTTTCCGTTATGTCCTGCCCCATTCCCCCCACATCCTACCTCGTCTACCCCCCCAAAAAACTGAATATCCCTCTGGCTTTGGGCTTGTGTGATTGATCACACTCCAGGTGAGGCACTGGCAGCATTTTAAAGACAAAAAGGAATGAATGGAAAAAAATGAAAGTAAACCAGGAGAAAAAAAATCCTTTTGTGCCGGAAATTGGATGGCATTGCTTTGCTCAAGGGGAGTGCTTGTATTCCCGGTCCAGTGTAGCCCGCTGTGTTCTGTTGCGGTGGGAGACAGGGCCACTTTTTATGATGGATGTGCCATTTGATCAGCTATCTCTCTGTGAAATGGTGAAATATAAGGGCAGTCACCACTGCTGCTGCTAGTGCCAGCAAAAATGAGAGAGGAAGAGAAAGAAACAGAGAGAGAGAGAGCAACAGAGAGAAAGAAACAGAGAGAGAGGGAGAGAAAGAGAAAGAAACAGACAGAAACAGAGAGAGGGACATAGATGGAGAGAAAGAGAGAGGGAGAGGGATGGGAACAGAAAGAGAGGAAGTACACTGCCCAAGAACTCTGACAGGTTTACTGACAATGCTCCAAATTTCACACAGTTGCATGCACTATGACAGGGAAAGAGAGAGTGGTACAAAGTGTGTGTGTGTGTGTGTGCCTAATGTGGATTAAGAGGTAGTGTGGGGGCTGGGGAATTGGAGAGTCAATTCTCTCCCAATAAAAAACACATTCTCACCCCCACACATATGTGCATGCAGTGGGTAACGTAAACCCGCCGTGCCTCTGTAATGGCTCCTCCACGCCAGTGCCCAACGCTGATGAACGGGCCTGCCAGCTCGGCATGCACACAGCCTGCTTTTTACAGCCCACCTGGGGCTCACCTGTGGGACAGCTCAGCACTCTCTGACAGGAAGCAGTGGTGGCAGGGGCAGGGCCATTGTTTATCAAGTCCTTACTCTTTGTGTGCATTTACTTTCTTCATTTCTTGATGGTTTCCTCACTCTCATAATCCCCTTTTTGCTTGTTGTGCTGTAATATAGCACTCGGGGATGATTCCTTTTAAAAGGGTAATTTACCCCTGAGGGCCTGAGAGATTCAGGGTGATTCTGAACTGTTAGGATTTAATTGTCTTTCCCCCGCCATTAGCCCTTGACCTGTGCTGTGTTGCTCTCTGCTGCACAGTCTCTACCTGAGGCAGGATGAATGTGCTGAGAATGTTCTTTTTTATTTCCATAAGCAACCCTACATTACATTTCCCACCTACCCTCCTCTCATGCAATTGGTACTCTAATACCAAAGCAAAGTATTTTAACAAGGCAAACCCAGTCTTTTTAAACTCAGTTTTGTTCGAACAATCAGAGCTAGTTATACTGCCTCTATGCTGCTGCACTCAATATGCTGGGAGGTCTGATGACATCTTCTCAAGCGGAGTGAAGTCACCTTACGTGCCACAGTCAGTCTCCTTGAGCAGGGAAGCTTTTCCGTGTTTCTTTGCTATATGTCTCTCCCTGAGCTGTCCATCTCCAACGCACCTGTCAGGGTAGATTGGAGTGTTCCTGGATGTCTTTAAAAAATTCATAATAAGAAAGTCAACTCAGTCACTATGCACTCCTGCAGTGGATGCAGTCTCAGGTAGAACACTGCATATCTGGTGGGGGTTGGGAGTGGGGGTTGCCATCCATGTTCCTCACTAGTGCAGGGAATACATCACGTATGTATGATTGCAAATCTGTTCTGTTTCACTGGAAACATTCATCAGGACTTACACGCCACAGAGACATAAAACAAAGGTCCCTTTCTCTGCCTCGTCTTGCACACACAACATGACCGCATTAATATTTATCAGGTGATTGCGGCTTTGCAGACTTCACAGGCTGCACAGGCAGGAGGCTGTGCTATTTGAGGCCAGCCAGTCACCACAGCACAGCCACGACATCAAAACTGCAGTCTGGACAGTCAGCCACCTGCGATCAACAAAGGGCACACTGCCACCGTCCTCATGACAGGTCTATTGCCAACAGATCTATTCTTTGCATTGGAGAATGAGGAGAATTCTGACTTCTGCAAAGGGTAGTCGAAAGCCCTTGGTCCTGAGTTGTTTATTTTCAGACGTCCCCAAACACACGTTGGGAAGTATAGATCGCCACGACCCTGACGCCTGGCTTTAAAAGTTGTAAAGGGCCTCAGTGACAGGACGACAATCGTCAGTCCTTTCTCTCACTGAAGTCGCGGCAGTGTGTGCAAGATAAGCGTATGGCCCCTTGGCGCCCGCCAGAGCTCTCTGATAATATCTCTACTGTATTATCTCAATGTGAAAATCCTGCTGCGACTTCGAGAGTCTAACAAAATCAATAGCGCCACAGAGCAAAGCCGAAAGAGAGGGCCCACAATAAATTTCCTCCTGGTGGAGACCTGCTCAGCAATATCAGACACCACACATATGTATTGCCATTGTTTTGTTGCTTCATCTTAGAACATCGCAATTAATAGGAGAATAGCTATGGTTTTGGTCTCCACTGTGCAATGAATGCTGGTATTAACTGTAGTTAGTTTGGCGAAATGTGACCACTGGCAGTGGGGCACACTGGCTCTGAAACTCCATAGGTCACCACAGGGTCTATTTCTGCAGATCAGTGTAATGGTGGTGTGGAGTATTGCTTCAAACCCACTGTCTCATTGGGTGGACAGAAGTTGCCTACTTGTTCATGTATGAAGACCTTCACAAAGGAAGGGGGGCAGGGGGATAGTTCAGCCATCCTGTCTGACATGCTACACTTTAATGTTTTACCAAGATGCTGCTAGGGGACCAGTGCATGCATCAAGGTGAATGCATAAGTACACATGTGTGTTGAGAGAGGGACACACGTGCGCTCACACGCACACAAATGCGCGTGCACACACACACAAACACAAACAAATAAAATAATGATAGCATTACCCTGAGATGTGAAAGATAAAAGAATATGATGAATTCTGGATCAGGAGCTCAGTATCTTGCTGTTTTACCTCTGACTGTTTTGCAAGGCTCCCTGCCCAGAACACAGTATGCAACTATAAAAGCTGAAAAGTTGCACAAGACTAATGAATAAAATATAAAGAAAGGAAGAATTCAGACACCTGACTTTCTTCATAGAAAGATTGGGAAAATAATGATTTTAAACAATTACTGTATTTAAACACAAGAGACGCACCCCAACATGCGCACAAACACACACACTTTGCATGTATTAAATGTTCCATGTGCACTTTTGGTATATAAAACTTGAAAATAACATGAAAATAATCTCGACAATTCATTCAACAGTACATAAGTACTTGTATACATCTCTACCATTACCATACAGACACAAGACATGATGCAACACATGAAAAGTGATCTCTTTGTGCAGACTTTGCTACAGTACAGTATGTGTAGCTTGTGTGTCTGTGCAGCACAAGTCTGTAATGAACAGGTGAAATCATTGTTTTTTTAGGACATATTTACAGGGAAATGGTAATACCCACCTTAGCTTATTTGTGCAAGTTGTGGGTATTGCTGTTTTTTGACAAAACTACATACACAAAAGCAAAAATGTGCACGAACAAATAAAAAGTATATTACATCCTTTACAAATGTACACACATTACTCAGACTATATGAAGATCTAAAACTGAAATTCTGCATAATAACTTCACACGTAAGCAGCATAAAAAGAGCTTTTTCCACTTGCCAACTGCACCCTGATGTGCTAAGAATAAAACATCATTATCCAGAGTCTTTGCCTCCTGGCTAGATTCACCACATTCTGTAAATATTAACTAAAAACAATGCAACAAAAGAACAGACAATGTATTTACTGTACAATACATCTACTGTACTGAAAAAAGCATCAGAAAAACAATATTTTTCAACTAAGAATGACATCAACATAATTACTTTGCTGCGAACTGTATACTGCAATTCATAGTGCTGTTGACATGCATCTGGCCACGGCACCTCACCAACATTTCAAGCCACATCTACTCTTGCCAAACACTGGGGGATGCCTGTCTTGAGTGGTATATCCCACACTGGCATACCTCCACATCAGTGTCACCACAGGTCTTTTCCATTGCCTGGTGGAGACCTGCATGATGGTGGGGCTGGCGGTCATATATCTGACAGGACCCTGCCAAAAAGAGCTCCTCAGAAGCGGAAGTAAGGTGGAAAGGTGGAGAATCTGAAATTGTGGGTGACTGCTGAAACCAATTATGGACCACAGCAGGCCACTGGAAGCTCCAGTACAACACCAAACCTGAATTACTCTGTCACACTCTTTGGGTTATTGGGAATGAGGCTGTCATCCAGTGTGCTTTAGTACATCTGCTTGTTGTGAAATGCTCATTGCAGGATGTCCAGATGGCAACTACTACAGCATAAAGGCTCAGAGTAGTCTGGACCATCTGACCAGCATCCTGCAGACTCAACCCATGGTTTATTGCATGGTCATCAAAAGTGGCCTGGATCTCACATTTGACAGTTCTCCTACTTCTTCAGGACTGTCCTCCTGACACCCCTTGTTTTCAATGTTCTTTACCCTCTACCCTTCTTCACTTCTTTCTGCTCCCTTTCTTCCTTGTCCTACTCATATTCCTGTTCTTATTCGAAAATATGTTCCTGTAACTCTGTGCAGAATTCACTTCCGAAACAACAAACTATTTCCAATGTTCAGGCTCAGATTTATAGGTGTTCATGTGGCTTTATAAACATTGCTATTCTGAGAGCAGGTAGTTGATAAATGAAGGTAATATTTCAGTGGCAGTATTTACAACCCATAAAGTCTTTTAGTTTCAAATGGCTTGTCTAATATAGAAGGGTTTTTGCAAGCAAAAGGACTAATACCAATTAAATATGTATTTATGCAACACGCATAAGCAGCATGTATGGACGGGGAACTCCCACTGAGTTGCACAAACATATATGCGTCAGCTTTTTCTAAAGAGAATCACAGGCACTGACTAGGAATTCCAGCAATGGTATGACCCTGAATGAAAGTGACAGACAGCCACTCTGCTAATCTATGCATTCATGCCTGCTGATATACCTCATGCAGCAGCTTCATGCCAACTCTGTGTTTGAATACTGTTCTTCTATCACACATTCCAGTAATTACATCTTTGGCAAGTCACTCCAGATGAGAACACCTGCTACATGAATAAATACATACCTCCCCCTCCAACCCTCTCCCCCCCAACACCCAACCCCCTCCTCACACACCCACAGCTGGAGTCCCACATAATCAGAAGCCCATCAGAGTCTGGCCAGCACCTGCAGAGGACACATCCACTGCTTATGTCCAACACTGCTTCAGGCTCCAGTGCAGCTTTTCACTGAAATTGGTGAGCTCACAGCCCCGACCAGCCAGCTGCTCTGGGGTCAGCTACAGGACTGGCTCTGGCTACAGTCGCCCGAGGCCACTGCTGCTCCGGCATGACCCCAAACCACTCCATCTGTCATAGCTAGTGACAGCCAGAAGTCTGAGAGACAGTGGTGTCTCTTAAATACAAACTCCCTGAGATAGCACAGGAGGAGCTCTAGGTGCGGTCTTATATGAAGCTAACTGTATTTTTCCTGCTGATTTTGTTTTCTTTTTATCGGTCAGTTGAGCCCCAACCAAACACTTGTTTATGATTGATAAAAAAACAATGTACTATTTCTAATGCAAAGTATTTGTATTGATATTCAACATCTTATCAAAAATCACCCATCGGACCATAGTCAGAGGAAAACCTCAACTATTGTAACTAATTATGTGCAGAGGAGCCTTCTATTTTATAGGCAGAAGGTCAGTTTAAACTCTCATCCATTATAGATCAGTGCTATAGGGCCGCACAGATAGACTAGTGGGCTTTAATGACACGTCATGCATTATGTATCTCAGGGCCACGATTATTGAACATGCTTTTTAATGCTCTATGGACGTCACCACACATGCACGTGCACATGCGCAGCTGCACGCACACAAATGCACACAAACAAACAACAATACACACACACCATGTATCGAAAATTGCAGGCAACACAGAGTTCACTGATTATTATTCACCACATTTTGAAATGAAGGTGAAGGCATGGAGGTGACATCTGGGTATTTTTTTCTGCACAATGCTTTCTTTAGAAGCTTTTCATTCAGTCCAGATTCAAACTGCTGAGTGCTGGAGACATGGTGTGGATAAAGTGTACTTTTATATAACAAAACTTCCTCGAGAAAAAAACCCATATGAAGCAAGACACGCTATTATGCAGATCATCAGTTGACCGGTATTCAGTTGTAACTCAACCTGCAGGCTATGAACAGACAAAAAACTGTGACAATGTTGCATGACCTTGAATATCCTGAGTTTAATATTGCTTTTGTATGACTAATCTATAAACAAGACACTTCTAACAATAGCTCCTACATAGAGAATTTTTAAATGAAATTTGCTTCCTAGTCAGGAATCAGCATAGCAGAGCAGCATTTTTATTCTCATGGTCAGACCTACATGGTTGTAGTGTGCCACAGACTGGATTTTACCTGAGCATATTACTGCACTGCGATGCCACCACTACCATGATAAACTTCCAGTTGTTGCCAAATTCTATAAATCATGAAATAATAACCTGCAGGACTCTGCTCTGTTCAGCAATACATTTCATCAGACGATTTAAAGCTAGCTGCTTAAGTCCAATGTGAAATGGGATCAAATTAATATTTAATTCATATTATATGGTATAAAATTACTTTAATAAAATAAAATTTAATAAAAGGTCTACAAATACTGTGGCTAATATCCCTTGCACTTTAAAATCTTACTATATACGTATATTTAGTCATTATCAAAAATTCAGATTTATAATTTTCTAATTAAAGTTCTACTTTCACCAATATTGCATTTGCTATCCAAACAGGAGCTGTCTCACATTTTAATGATAAACATATTGTAAGGTGCAACTGTCAACATAGGCACAGATATAAAACTGTTTTAATCAACTTGTGAATTTATCAACAAATGTGTTGATTGGCATGTTTTGAATGTCTTTTACTCTGACCTGCATTGAGCTTTTCTTTTTAATTGATGTGCCATCGCTAAACCACTTCTCTTTATCATGACAGCTAGTGACCTCCACACAGCCACTTTTGAGGTGTCACATTGCCAACCACCCCTTCAGCCTGATATCCACTAATATAGCAAACAAGGCTGTCCGCAGATATGGACTTTCATGTCTATTGCAAAAAGAAATGACAGTACAGTAAACATTCAATCAATCAAGTGATGACTTTCAAAAAAGCACACAGACAGTAAGTGTCAACAATGAATAAAAAAGTATGTACCTTTCTGAGTAATGAGCATGAAAAGTATCTCTGAGTTTCAGAGATAAAATTAGATTAGCATTTTGCCCCTGTGCAATTACTGCATCTCCTGTGCTGGAATAATAACATGTCTGCCTACATGGCCTGTTTCATAAAACTGTCAGTGATATTGACAGTGCGGCATTTTCATGGACAAAGGGAGCAGGAGCAGAATAGATGGTCTTGGATAGAGTGTGTGCTCCCTGTGACGTGAAGCTGGATTTAATTACACTGTGCCAGCCTCGGTATCTAATAATGGTGAGACAGCATTGTGGGCCAGCTGAGAATGAACTTCTTATTCGTCCTAATCCCCCCAGAGTCCGTCTCTGAAATCTTTATGAGACTGAATGTGCCCCGACACTCTCTCCATCTCCTCGCCTCTCTGCTCTCTCCTAATACACTCATGGTGCTCAGAGAGGCACTGTCTTGAGAGCCTGCGCCAGGTTAATGTCCCTTGCCCTGACTCACACAGGGACAAAAGTGTGCTAATTTGCGTCTGGGTCTAATGTGTCTCGACACTCGGCCGCCTTTAACTGCACATCAAACACCCCGCTAACTGCTAGCTCCCTGTGAGAAATCTCAAGGAGGTTAATTATTTGATCCTCTTGAAATGGAAATGTCAATGGATTTTTAAAAAGTATGAGTATGTTTTTTAACCTGTTATAATTTGATGAGGGTTGCTGTTACCCTGGATGAACATGTCCCACAATTATGAAATATCATACCCTAGACTAATCGATTAATCATGTAGTCTATTTTATGCCAATCGTTTTATTTTTCCGTTCCAACTCCAGTGAAATGTATAAATGAATGGCAGCTCACGTAATTAAGGCCACTGTGCCTCTTCTCCACCTCTCCTCTTGATCACATCCACTTCTCTGTTAAAATTGTATAGTAGACAGTCAACATCAAATGTATTGTGTATGAAAGCATACAATACATCTGATTTTGATTTCTGATTCAGTCCCAGGTAGAGCACCTTGTAGCATGTGTCCTGTCCTTGGTGTATGTCTCCTGTCCCCCTTAGTGGGATTTGCTGGAAGACATCCATTATGGGAGCTACTGAGATGGCTGCCTAATGGCTGGTCCGCCCCTGCACTGACCAGGACCTCCCTGGGCCTCAATGGTGTACCACTGCACCTCCACACCCCATGCCATCTCTCATCAAGTGTATGAGAAACATGCCCACAGTGCTGTTCCGACCCGGCCACCTCAAACAAAAGTCCAGAGAGTTGGACAAGGAGCCATAAAGCCTACCTCAGGCTTCTGTCCACAACAGCAGAGCTCAAAGAGAATGCCTTCTGTTTGTTTGTCACCACACACACCATTGCACAAGTTGGGAGTCACAAATCAAGAGTGGCCAGTCCCTTGCTATACGCGGTTGTCAACCTTTATGGAATGTTGCAGGTGCCAGCATAGCAAAGCTCTGGCCGAATTCACAATGGAACAATATCATAGCATAAAAAAGTCAATTCATACCATCAACTGGATTAAATTGAGTTATTTCTCTACCCACTCCAACTGCATGACTTGGCCTCTATGAGTCAATATAATATCCAGTACAGTTGCTCTTCTTTCCCCTTTGGCAAGATAAGGCAAGGTAAACAAAAGCCCCAGGTTTACATTTCTATCTTGGAGGTCACACTAAATAAATCTTATTAAATCAAGAGGCAAACATGGTGTGTAGGATTGCATTTGAGTGGGAACCTTGCATATTGGTAAATAAAGTGGATTACACAGAGCTGGGCAAAATATTGAACATTCGCCTGTGAGCGGTAAGAGGCTTAAAAAAACCTGTAGTGCTTGATAACCTTTTCTAGGAAATGCAGCTTTTAGTGGCACGCCATAATTGTATATGCCATAATTGCACATGCTACTCCTGTGAGGCAGGCAGAGGTAACAGGGGCGATCAGTCCAAAGTAATTATCAAAAGGGACATGTAATTATTTCAGAAGCTAGAGTTGATTTACAGAGGATGCCTGACCCTATACTCTGTTCATATTGTGATGATGTGAGAAGTGACAGTCTCCACATCTGTAGGTTATTAGATGTTGCTTAGATAAACATGCCAGTTCCTCTCGAGACAGACTCACCAACTCATTAAGGCAAAGATGGATCAGAGCAATGTGAGAAAACTACAACTGCACAATGACATTGGAGTAGACTGACCAAGGAAAATAGTGCATGACTTCATGGTAATGACTTTTATGTCGTCCAATTTATTTTATTTAGGTCATAAAGCAAACAACAGTTCATAAACCTCAACTGGCTGTGAGGGGGGCAGTCTGAGTTCCTCAGAGCTGAATGGCTAATGGATGAAGGCCTTAAAAGTTGAGTGATTATTAATGAAGAGCCTTTTGCAGTGGTTTCATCCGCTCGTGTCTGCTGCTGTTATAACAATGGCCTGTGAATATCCACCTGAAAACAAATAACATTTCAAGTGTCTCATGCTGCCAATTTGATTCTTGCAGCCAAGATGGCCCTACACTCTAAGCAAGCAGTCAACATATGTGAAATTACAGGTCAGTGGACACCAATCTCTCGTATTCACCCATCACTGAAAGTCTGATTAAATAAATAAAGTATTTGGTAAAAAAGATGATACTGGAAGTGTGTCCAGTGCATGTTTTTGATGATAATGCTGTTTTGATACACTTTGCGAGGATGTGCAGGTGAGCTGTGGCTATATCACTGATACACACATCATTCTCCTCAGTGATGTACAATATCCTGAGTGCTTTCGGTCCTCTCCTTTCATCTCTCCAAGGTGGCTTTGTAACAAACAGAAAGGTTTGATTAAAAATCAATTACCCACATCTTTACTAAAGCAGTCTCCAGATGGTATTTTTGGAGTGATGAACTTGAGCCTTACGTTCGCGTTCAGAAAGCACATCTGTTTAATACAAGCTCCATTCAAGTGTGACAGAATAATTGGATTAGTGCAAAGAGACCATGCTGAACAACGTGGACACAATCACAAAGTCTAGGCATGTCTCAACAAATTCCCAATACAACAAACACTAGATGAAAGGTCAGTGTCTATTTCTGGGGCAAGACAGTCCCTCATTAGTCATCAACTGAGACAAAAGTGCAGCAAGGATCATTATTCACCCAAAAAATATATACTATTCTCCCCACTGTATATCTTCATGGCAGGGCAAAAAACATAACAGGACAGCAATGACAGTCTCCCGCTGCTGCAAGGCCAGTGAAAGACTGGTCTAGACCCTCTTTAGCAGCACCTGTTCATGAATGCCTCCCCGCTTCTTCTTTATGTGAAAGAGTGCTGCTTTAGGCCACTGGACACTCAACAGCAAGCCCCAATCACCCACTGCACCCTGCCATCCATCTGAGAGTACGTGACTTAAATTACTCCATGTTGCCTTCCTTTGAGCTTTTGTGTTCAATCTTTTCCCCTGAGCCACATTAATGCCCCAGCCCGCTCTCCGTGTTGAAATATCAATTTGGCTTCTATTAGCATTGGGCACACAGGCAAACAGTGCTTTCTTTTTAAACAACAAGGCAAGGAGACTCAAAAGCCATTACTCAAAAAGACAGGCATCCCATGTTAATGGGAGCAATCTATCAAATACATATATTTACCACAGTCAAAGATGTAGTCATTATCAGATGGGGCCATGTGGACAGCCTACAGAGTGGATGTCTTAATTTAACTTTATTTTCCATTAAGTAAGGTAGGGAAACACCATATGACAACACAAAGAGGTTGATAAGCATGAATGGAAATTTAGTTTTAAGTAAAAACTTCACTCTTCAAGCAGGACGTCAAAAAACGGAACACATTTCTGTGCAATCTGTGTTGACCTAATGAAAACCTAAACAATTTATGGAAATTACAATTAAACCACAACAAATCATCTTGTTAGCCTTTAGTTTATTGAGGTGGATAAGTCAATAAAGTGTTGATAACATACCACAGAAACATAACTGTAGCTATCGAAAGGAATGCCCCAGCAAAAGAACACTGCTGTGAGTGAATTTAGATCCTCAAGATCTATATGGAGCACAAATGGGTTTAACTCTCTCCTCAGCAGAATGTTCGTTACAGCAAATTATCACAGCTTGGCATGGTCTTTCAGAGAACCACCAAAATAGTTTTGAGGTCAGAGCTTGTATCAGAGTTGTGTATGTGAGGGAGGCTTGTATTTATGTTTTAATTAGCATGGGTAAATCTTGTTAGCCTGTTGCTCATGGGTACGGGTGATCCTTAGAGGCCTGTGTGTTTGTGTTGGTTTGTTTGCCTGTGCGTGGGTAAGTGTGTGTGTGTGTGTGTGTGTGTATGCACGTGTGAGTGTGTATGTGTGTATGTATTTTATGGGTTTTGTGCATGTGTGTGTGTGTGTGTGTGTGTGTGTGTGTGTGTGTGTTTGTGCATGCATGTTTGTTTCCCTCCCTTGCTCCCTCTGGCCTGACTGCTAAAGACCCATTTACACCAAAACAAGGACTATAACCATAACTACAACGATGAGTGTCCACACTAAAGAATGATATTTTAATGCCAAGATTCTCGTTGTGAGTGTAAATAACTAATAGAACATGATGACATGATAAATTCTAATGGATTCCAACTGGCTGCAGTGTTTAATCGTTTAGCAAAATGTTCTGAGAGTGATCCCAATGACATTGTTGAGCCCAATTATTAGAGTTGCGCTGTGAACTCCATCATAATCATCAAGTTAGAACAATTTTTAATCAGACTGTGTTATAGTTATCATTATAATCATCACTCCTGGTGGGACACTATAGTGTATACCCAACTTGGATTATGTTTCTGAGTAACATCATAATCATCAAGAGTACTACTAGTGTCCAAGACAATATTTACTGAAATAAATCTCTGATTACAGCCTCTCGGTCAAGGTTGCATGGCAACAGTAAAGTATAATGTTATTATGCTTAATTTGTAGCTTTAATTTTTAGTTTAACTTTTATGAACACATCAGACCATCTTGACAACCTATAAAAAGGCGGGGTTGGAAGCATAATCCTCCTCCTCGCCTTTCAGATTGTTGGTGCAGACGAAGTATGAAACTTTTCCATGCAACCTTGACCGAGAGACCATGACATGCAAAGCCAGGTCAGGTTAGCAAAAATCCAAGTCTCTTAAAAGGCAACAGAGTTTACAAACACCAAGCAAGAAAAATGACAGTATGCAGGCAAAAATGTCTGGTTCTCTGACTTTTTCATCACCTACAGAGTTTGAAGGCAGCTATTTTTTTAAAAGCCCATGTTATTTACTAAAGACTTTTCAGGCATGGAAATCTGGGCGAGTTACTGGGGCACTTTGTCGATGTTACTACGGAGGTCTGTTGGAAGTGTTTTGTAGTAACAAAACCAAGTATTTGCCCACTCTTATTCAATGCCTTTCTCTTTTAGAAACTTTTACTTTGCTCTATTTTCCATTTTCCTCTCCTATCCTTTCCACCGGACACTGTAGTTGCCCTTTCTTACTGTGCACAAGCCATTTAATTGGTGCACATGTTTTTCATTGACTCTGCCTGAATGGTCACACTGGGACTATCCGAGGGTGACCCCAGTCCCCTTCTTAACGAACAGATTAACTGGTGGCCTACGTGTCCCTGCTGAGAGGGCCGTTTACTACTGTGGATTGCCTTCATTCCCTTAAGCTTAGCCATTCATTTTCCAGGATTCCTGGAGCGTGTCAAGGCAAGGGCGTCCATCAGACCGCCTGCATAAGTCAGACAATTCCTTGATAAGAGTGACACTGAAGTTTTATACAGTCCTATTTGTCACTCCGGAGCACACTAATGAAGTATATTAAAGGCATTAAGATTTGGGGGGGGGGGGGGTGCTGTAAAAGAATTTTCTACGCTAGAGTGTCGGAGTGACTTGACACTGCAGGCTTATTACTAAAGGCCTGAAGTGTCCCCTTAATTTATATTGTTGTGTATTATTTATTTTAATTCATACCATTTCCACACTAATGAAAGCTATATATGTGTATGGCATGGCATCATACTAAGGCCAAGCACATCACATAAGTTATTAGCAAACATGCAAGGAATACAGAGTAATATAGAGTACGTCTCACTGAAGTACTGTTCGGGTTTTTGAGGCTAGCACACTGTGACACTCCATAGCTGCTAGTAAACTGGCATATCAACTTTGCACATGGATAAGTTATGTTTCGTTACAGGCAAGTGTCAGCCACCATTTAGGCTGTAGGTGTAGTGCCTTAAATGTGCATGTGTAAAAGACACACTGCGTAACACCACTTTGTGGGAAAAGCTGCAGCAATAGCAACTTGAGCTGTAAGGGACTACTATATATCCTTTCCCCAGAGCCACAGACAGTTCACTGGCACAGGACCCTGTCTCCACTAAAGACTATTAGTGATAAATTCACCCCGTCAACCTGAGGACCACACCATACCCATACTATCCACAGTGTTCATATTTATAAAGATTCTAAATAAATTAGAACAGATTATATTATAATCATAATTTATATGATTGGTGGGATGAGAAAAAATTAAAATGTTTTAAATAAATAGCCTGTGAATAAATGGCTTACATTAATCAATACCCACTTCATTAAACTGTGTAGGATAATACAGTGGAAGCTTCTATATGAGCCACAATTCAAGCCAACTTCATTGTGAAATAAGCGTGCCACTTAATTTGAAATAGACTCTGAGCACACAATACTCAATAAGCAAGAAATCATGAGCTGATTACATTACAAACAGCAAAGAACTTTGTGTACAGCCGCCACATGTCAGTTTTTATATAAAAAATAAAATTCTTCAATGGTCTTTCAGACTAACGAGAAATTTACTCTTTGCATCCTACCTTAAAAAAAAAACAGAGTACAAGGCGGCATATACAGCTCCCTACTTAGCACACTGCTAAGAGGGTCACAGCCACACTGTGTGGCAACAGAGAAATTCTTCACCTGCAAACACAGTTGGCAGGTAATAACAGGCTGTGGGCTCTGTCTGCCGCTTGAGGTGTGTGTGAGTGTGTCTGTGTGTGTGTGCGCGCGCGTCTGGCTGTGTGTGTATACGTCTGTGTATGTGTGCGTGTGTGTCTCTGTGTAAGAGAGAGAGAGAGGAGAGAGCTGGTGGTGTAAGCTAGTGACAGCCTGATGAGGTGTGCCAGGAGATGACTTAAACACAAGAGTTTCAGGCACAGGGGCCTGGAACATTACACTCTGTTAGCCCCAGGCTACCAGGAGCAGCCAGGGAGGCACAGGCACATTCACAGGCAACAGTACAGGCCTGTCGGCTGGATAATCTGATCAGCATTGTTACTGGTCCAGCTGTCATTTGTATGTGTGTGCAAGACTATCTATTAACACAGCAAATGTCACTCAAGTCAGGTTTTGTTTTACACTCCATGCAAAAAAAAAAATGCTTCATGCCTTGTGAGCTGAATCAATGATGCCAGTGTATCAACTCCATTCTGCTCCATACAATTACCTCCGTGTGATTTTGGTGGAGTAACGACACTATTAGGACCGACAGGGCTCTTTGAGCAGCAGCGGCAGCCGTGGCGGCAGAAGTGGCAATCTCACATCTCATTTCCCTCCAGTCCCTCCTGCCGTCTCTCCTCCTCCTCCTCTTTTCCCATGCCATCATCTCCACATCGGGGGAATAATCATCTGTGCGGCCCACAATTGCCTGCTCCCGCTCAGGGGGCCCAGCTGCAGTGAAGCCCAATATGGCTCCACCATGAACCATTACCAGGCCCGGGAGATGGAGCAAAAGGGGAGGGGGGGGGGCACAGTTGTGGGTGTACATGGGTAAGTATGCAGCAACTTTGTGTAATAGTCCAATTCCAAAAAAGGAAGGGCATTTGGTTCTAAAAAGTAGTGGCTTGGTATTAAAAAAGGCCTGTGTGATTCTCTCCAATAAAGAAAATCAGAGGAGATTGTGTAAGCGCCGCAAGACTTTTCGGGATGTGCTTCCACATAGTTGGATCTGCCCCCTAACCTCCCCCCACCCCAATCCAGTGTGGACACAAGCCTCTTCCTGCTAGCCTTGTGTGTAATGCTGTTACCCCTCAGCCATGCTGTTGAGCCGCGTGCTGCTGCTGCCGCCGTCTTCACGGACCACTGGCCACCCCTTCCACGGCTGTAATCGCCAAGCGTGAGAGTTATGCAAAGCCTGGTGACTCAGGGACATGCCTGTGCGGCTTTTATGCACAGCATGTGCAACATGAGGCCCGGGCAGAGGCGCAGAGATTCCACACGGAGGGGAAAAGAAATCCAGGAACACTGGCCGGGGGCACGGCAGGAACCGCACCACTGCATCCCCATCCACATGCTGTCATCAGCCTCTCACCTTAGCCTTATCCCTTCAGTGCCAGCTCGTCACCAGTGCTGGGTCTTATCCTAGCAACAGCTCGAGTGATTAGAGACTGAATGGTTGTGCCCTTGTAGACGAAGTAGGTAGAGAGTGGTCTCATCCAACATATGCTCTGAATTGTTCGCTGCCTTTTATACGGCTTGGCTGCAAATAAATAAAACATTTTTCAAATGTGTACATGTAAATTGCAGTCTGTACGCCTGGCTAACTCTGCGTTCCATTCAGCGAAAATAGCCCTCTCCAAAGCTCGACTCAACAGAACAAGTGGCACAATGTCTCCTTGCACCGCTGTGATGTGTGAGAACAAAAGCCTTGGCATGCACTGGGCTAACAAGCTGGGAGGAGCAGCAGTGTGGTGCATTGCTGGGGATGGTATGGATCATCTGTACTCTGGTGGGGGGACATCCTCCAACACAAAGGCCATGGTAGGAGAAATGATTACATTCTCACTCGCAATCTGTCATACAAGCCCAGATTGCATTCCGCCCCAGCTCTTCCAAGCTTTTCATTTTAAGTGGGGTTCCGATGTTATGTTGTAGGGTGGTATTAAATGACAGTAATTTGTTTTCTAGAAATCTTGGACACATTTGATATACAACATGCTATACAAAACTGAAAGACTTAAATTATCTGTGCATATGTAAGCACTTTCACACAAGGGTCTGTGTGAGGTTTTTTTCCCCAGAACCTTCGGTGGTGCTTGAGGACACGGTAACCTAAGCTTTCTGGTAGCTCAAGAGAATGACAAATGTTTCAGTCATGTTGAAAAAGCCTCATATCCGCAGGACAGCCTGATCAATCGATGGCAACTCCTGCAGTTCTAGGGTCATCAATCTCCCTCTGTGAGGCTTAAATCAAGCGATCACTTCTGATTCCAGGAGGTAAAACGCTGATGGGAGGGCGGCCCAATGTGCTGCTCTTACCACCGCAGAGCGTTTCAGAGGCCCACACAGAGAACTGCGTTCAATTGGTCCACAAGTCAATGATGCACAGCTGTACCACTGACAGGTAGTACTGAGGGTGGAGCGTCAGAGCAGCACTGTGATAAGCTTAATGTGAGGTTATGGACTTTCTTAACAACACGGTGGTTACTGTACCATCTTAGACAGAGATTTAAAATAAAATAAATACACACCACGTGAAGCAGGTGGGAATGGGAGGGAACTGGCGGAGACATTCATTGTGAAATAAGCGTACCAGTTAATTTCAAATAGACTCTGAGCACTCAATACTCAATAAGGAAGGAATCATGACCTTATTACATTACAAATAGCAAAGGACTTTGTATATAGCTTTATAAACAGCTGCCACATGTCAGTTTTTACATAAAAAATTAAATTCAGATTAATGAGATGTAAACAGACGTGTACTCTGCACCATACAATAAACAGAGAGGCACATTAAAACCCAATAGTGGACAGTCTGCATTACATTAATAGACATCTGCCTTTCCCATCGTGATCAAGTAGTCCTCATTCGTGACTTACACATTTATGGCACCAAACATAAAAAATATAATTTCTCTGCAGGTGTTGCCCAAGATCATATTTTGCAATATGAGGGGACAGTAGTTACATCTTAACACTGTCAGTAAAACTGAGTGAAAGAAAAGAGCCCAATTCTCTTCAATGCGCACTATAATTTTCGCCAGTAGAACAAACAGCTAGATTGGAATATAACAACACAAGTGGGCATATTGTTTGTGGGAGGGATACTTCAATTACAAAAGAAAAGAAGGTACTGCATCGCCTGCATGAATTTCGAGGAAGTTTTGCCATCCACAATTTTAGCTGCTCTCATTTTGAAATCACATATGTATATATTTAGCTATTCAGATTAACACTGCCTTCAGCGTCCCACAATCTGCTACCATGGTAACAGTGACAACTACATTTCACTAAAGCACATGAGCAAACGAAGCCTGACTGTTTCTGCGCTTCACACAAAGCCACCGTGATGTTAATGCAGAAAAGATAGTGCCTCTGTCTAAGCAGGAGCAGCATTTGACTGGCTGGCCATTACCCTTAGAGACTAGTGAAGTATCACAAATGAGGTCAGCCATTCGGGAGAAGATGAACAGCTTTCTAATGGGGCATTGCAACACTTTGCTCTGTGTCGTACGCTCATTACTCACCCAGCATAATCCCACAGGCAAATCAAAGGTATCCTTTTTAACTACACCAGGAGAAACACAATCACAGAACTTCAAAGAAAACAGAAGTGGGATGGCATTTTATTGCAACTTAACAAGAAGAGCCCTGCGAGTTGATTTCCTAAATTACTCTTTTTTTGTTTGCTTGATGAAAATTATGGCAATGAATATGTGAGATGCACAACACACGGCTATCTGAGAAAGCTCTTTTGCTGAGAAAGAGAAAAATAGAATAATAGAAAGAGGGAGAAATAAAGACAGAGAGAGCAAGGAGGGAGAGAAAGAGGTAGAGACAGAGAGAGGGGGCACTGAGAGCAAGAGAGAGAGAGAGACAGCTGCAGGTTGGAAATGATTGAGAAAAAGGGCTATGCAGCAGCCGCGCTGGCCTGTTTTTCCCTAATGACCATTGTACTGGAAACACTTTGGAATTAAGACTTTTCCACAAGAGTGATTTTTCATTAGTGCTAGAGTGGCCCAACAGTAATGGCGCAGGAATGAACAGATGAGAACCAAGGCAAATAGTTGAAACCATTCCATATAAATTTACACACTTACAGCACTCTGTGCCTGAAGGACAAATGAGGTCTGAGACTAACCTCCATCACCTCTGTGTGCAGCCTGCTGGTGTGCTTTCCTCTACCCACCAGTTAAAGAAATACCACCAAAGGCCAAAGACAAAGGTAATGAATTTAGATGAATTCAGCTTTTATGTGACAGAGGGCCAATTTGCACTACCCCTTGTGCATTTACATAATCAAATGTGGCCACGTGACTGCGTGGTTTGTATCTCCCACCCAGGGTCCACAGGCTCCCGTCACAGCAACCTGTGCCTGTGGTCTCCAGAGAGGAATCAGCATACTGCTGAGCTTGAGAATTCAGTGGCTGGCCTGCATCCCTTATGCATAAATGCTAGATTCCCATCACCTTAAACCAAGCTGCTACTGTGTAATTGGGTTCAACTGCTCTGGAGAAAAAAAAATGTTTCCAAAATAATCAACACAGTAAGTCTATTGCAAGTGCAAAATATAAAAACGCATATGCTCCTGGAATGCTAATATTCACGTTGCTTCCATGCTGGGAACAGAAGCTGAAATGCTGTACACGCAAAGACGTTTCACTACGCCGCTCAGCTCTTTCCCTGGGTTTAAGCCTCGCTGCATTCTGACCGAGAGGCATGGAGATTCCATTCGACGACTGTGACCTCATTTTCTGCCACAATTTTGCTCATGATATTTCATGTAAAGCCAAAGTGAGGGAAGGGCTCACATAAAACTTTCAGTATGCGCTACAACTAATGTGTGGAGTCACCAGGCTGGTGAGCTATTAAATATGACAGGCCCCTCTGTAGCGCTGCCACCCAGCACAGTTAAATGCCATCTGGCATCACGCTGCATTAGTGATGCCACATTAGACCAGGTATGACATGAATATTTTACAAGTCCAGGTGGGAAAATGTGCTGCTCTTGCACTCCAATGCTTTAGCCAACTATTATTTCTAAAGCAAGACCTTGCAGGTGATACTGTCGTCCCATGTATGACAAGCTTGGCCATTCTCCCCTTCCAGCTTCTTCTAACACAGAGTCACTGTTGACACACACACACACACTCCGCTCCCTGCTCTGCTTTGAGGGAAGCGAGAAGAGCAGCTGTCCTTGTGAGAGCCATCGTGGGAGAAATATCATGGAGAAGCAGGGAAGGGCTCCAACTCACTCATCAATTTCATCACCAAAGGCGAGCCATTAGAATGAGGAGTAAAACAAAGAATAGTTTCCCCCCTGCACCTCTGGCACACAGTGGCCAGTGAGAGGCCAGTAAAGTGCTGCTTTTATGGGCCTGCGTCTGCTGGACAGCTGCTGTCCTCCCATTAGGAGCTCCCCTCTCTGGCAGGTGCCAGTGGCCACCAGATGCAGCAACCGTCTCCCTGAGACCCGTCCCATCATTAAGCCGTCGACAGGGCCTGTGGACAGAGAGAGAGCGGCTGTGGCAGGAATAATCCCGCTGCTAACCTGTCCGGATGAATAATACATGGGCCTGCCAGACGGACGTTAAACAAAGCCAGAGCACACAACAACTCAGGAGATCGACTTCTCTTCATCAGCCAGCGTAAGCAAAACACCTCTCGCTCACTCTCTCTCTCTCACTCCCTCTCTGTCTCTCTATGTGCTGAGCTATGGCTTATTTGGATAGAGAGATGGCTCCTGAGGGGCTGACTCCTCCTGTCTGTTTGACTTGGGCAGAATAGATTTTATCAGATGCTGGGCTGTTTTTCTCTCTCCACTTGGAGTTGACTCAGCTGCGCCGCTTACACCTCTGGGTTCCTGTAGGGTCCCACACCAAGAGCTCCTCCACTCTGATGTGGATAGCCCCCCCCCCTTTACCCATCTCCCAACTCTGCTCCGCCGCAGGTACACATGTTCACGAGAAACACGCGCATGCAGCCAAGCCCTGTGCGCGTGTGCTAATGGGGGCACAGTCCTCAACGCCCTGATCCAATTAGCAAAGGCCCATTCCGTAAACAGAGGTAGCGGCGCCCATCCTCACAGCCTCTGTTGCCCGCAATGAGAAAAAATTAATTACAAATCCTCTTTGTCGCACTACACAAACCAGACACACTTCACGACACAGCTCTGCAGTGCCAGAATGACACAGATTGGCAGGGACAGGAGTGAAGTGAAGGCTGCCGCCGGCCACCACAGCCTCCCACAGCTCAGCACACCTCAGCATCAGTGACCTCAGCCTGTCACCTTCTCACCTGCTCCACAGATGTGCCCGCAGAGTGACACCTGGTCATGGTGACTGTAATCTGAACTGAGACCAAAAGACTTGGCTGAGTGAGGAAATGGGACATTCAGATCTGAGGAAAGGGAAAAATGTGACACTCTGGTCCACAGGTATTGCAGTGGAATACATTATTCAAGAGCTGGATAAAGGAGAGAGGAAGAACGGCTCATGTCTAGGAACCATCTCATTCATTAACTGCTTCTGCTGTTTTCATGTATGAAACTGCACATTTCTTGCTGGGTGTAACACCAATCAAATTGAGTAAAGTTGAACGTTCAAAAGGTACCAACCGTGCTCTTTAATTCACAGAATTTTCATTAAGTATTAAAACCAACCTTGCCACAAAGTGACAATACAAATCCCTCATTACACACACACTGGTGCAGTAGAGGTTTAAAAATATATATACTGCATTCGCACTAATCAGATCTTGGGTTTTTTTTTTTTTAGGTTTTATGTCTTTGTTTCACAGAGGTGGCCGGATTCACAATCGGTCCTTTGCGTGCCACCACAACGATCCGTCTCTGCTGACGGTAACAAATGGGCCCATCTCACTTGAGCGGCACATTCATCAGTCTCTCAGCGTGCCTCAGAGCAGGAGACTGCCATTGCAGCGCTCACTCACTACCCCCAACGCTCACACTCTGGCACGGGGGCCGGCACCCATTGGCTGCTGATGAAGCCGCTGCGGGGATGGCAAGGTCTCGAGCGAGGGCCACGGTGGCGGCACGTGTGGCGGGGGAATTACACGGAGGATGAGCAGGCACCGCCGGCACTCGGCACGGCTCACTGGAGATGTGTCAGGCCAAAGGCACGGACACACGTGAGGAATATGTAAAGCCAATGTGGATGAATGTATACAAGCCAGCATACCTGGAGGACTGTGCATGCCTGACACGTATATGCGCAACAAGGCATGGGCACATGCAAGCTTTGCATGAATACACTCACACCCAGACACTTGCTTGCACATACACGTTGTATAGATTTGCACAGACACACAGAGGGAAAACCTAAGGGCTGCCACTGTAAATGCCTTTTGTTCTGCATCAGTTTCAGCATCATCAATAACACACAAACTTATGTAGAGAAAAAATATTCCTGTTTTGTTGTTGATAATGACCTAATTAAGCATGAAGTAACTGCTGGAGAAGCCATCACAGGACTATATTTGATTTAGCATTTCTTTTTTCACATTTGCATTCACTACACAGCTATCAACATCCCACATACCAAAATATCTATACAAGTAATATTGCTATTCAGTGCACATGTTACTACTTTTGAAAAGCTTTTATGTTTTAGAGTTACATAATAAATTATGCATTTCAAATATCAGTATTGGGATGACATAGAAGTACATGAGCATATTGGCAGCTTTTACATCCAACTTGTATTAGAGTATGTGGAGTCATCCTAATTCCAGCGTTTTTCAACTTTGGGGTTGCGAACCCACGTGGGGTCGCCTGGAATTCAAATGGGATCGGCTAAAATGTCTGGTACTGAAAAATAATACTGATAAATTCACCTAATTTATATTATGATTAAAACACCACATACAATCCTAAACAACTTTCATAATATCGATAGGCTTAATATAAATTAGTTCAAATAAATGCGACGACTGCACAAGTAATGAGACAGGCCCACTTGAGTTCACGCGTGTGTTTAGTAACCTACACAAGTCCAGTCACAACAGAAAACCTAAATGCAGAGATTCCTTCGACCGCCTGGCACCTCAAAGAAGACAGTTATACCCGATGAACAAACAGAAAAAAGAAGGAAATATGTCGAAAGTTTCCTTCAGAATGGATTTACAAGTGTTTATGGAAAGAAATGAAGAAAGGCCGAAATGTGTGCTGTGTGGTAGCGTGCTATCTCCCGAGAGTCTCAAACCGAGCAAACTAAAAAAGCACTTTGTGACAACGAATAAAGAACATGTCAGTACCCCAAGAACTTGTTTTGAAAAGAAATGTGCTGAGCTCAATAAAAAGCGAGTGTACTTCAAAAAGGCCATGACCATTAGTGAGCAGCCACTAAAAGCCTCTTTTGAGGTAAGCTACCTTATTTTGAAGACCATGAAGCGGTATACAATTGCGGAGACGTTAATATTGCTAGCTGCCATCATAAAGGTAAAAGCGATGTGTGGAGAAAGAAGATAAAAAACTGAAGACCATACTACTGTCTGATAACACAGAAGAATTGATGCTATTGCTAATGACCAAGAGAGCACACTAACAGAAAAAAAGTCGCAGTTCCCCAGCTTATGCTCTTCAAATGGGTGTTAGCACAGAAGGAGAAAATGCCCATGCTCTGACATTTGTTTAATGCAAAACAACGCAATTCACAAGGACATTCTGTACTGCCTCCCTCTTTCTGAATATGAGACTGCCCAAGCAATCCACGATGTCCTTCATGATTACATGGAGAAAAACAGAATTCGCTGGGAGCATATGGTGGGATTTTGTACAGACGGGGCTCCGTCTATGGCGGGACGGTGAAATGGTTTGCGGACACTTGTCATCCAGCAAGCACCATCTGCGCTATGAAATCACTGCATGATTCACCGTGAACAACTGGCATCTAAAGAACTGAGTGCGCCCATCGCAGGCATACTGCAACAGGTCGTAACCATGGTGAACTACATCAAGCCACATCCTCTGCGAGCACGCCTGTTCGCAAAGCTATGCAGTGACATGGGCTCTAAATATGAAAGTTAGTTGTCAAGAGGTAACACTTTGGAGCAGTTTTTCAAGCTGAGAAACGAACGGTTAGCGTTTTAAATAAATGTGAAAAAAAAAAAAACAGATTTTGTGGACTTTTTCTGTGACGAACAGAAAATGTGCCTCCTTGCATATGTAACAGACATCTTTGGGAAACTAAACAAACTTAACACAAGCATGCAAGGGAAAAACAAGAATGTCATGCAGATCAGTGATTGCATTAATGGAGTTAAGTTAAGTCAGTTTTTAAAAGGTAACAGCATCCTTTGTAGCCTCGTCTTGAAGAGCACTTCGCCACTTATTTCCCAGATGTGGATATGTCAAAGTTTGACTGGGTGAGGAATCCATTTCACTGTGATGCAGGCGCAGTGGACCTTCCTGCCACCGCAGTTGAACAGCTGATTGACCTGTCACGCGAGTGCCAGTGGAGGAATTCTGGTTTGGAGCCAGAGATGAGTACACAGAGATTTCACTGTGTGCTCTGAAAGGGCTGGTTCCTTTTGGAAGTACATACCTATGCAAAGCTGGATTTAGTGCCCTTGTGTGTATAAAGTTGAAGTACCGTTCCCGACTGGATGGTACGTCAGAGATGAGATGCACGCTGTCGACCAAAGCACCTAAATTTGAAAGGCTGCAGCGAGGCCTGCAAGCTCAGGCATCACATTAAAAGTGGTGAGTTAAGACAATAAATAATATGTTGCAGTTGCTCTCTTTTATTCAGAATTCTGTTTTTTTGTGAAATTCTTCAATATTCATTTTCAGCCTTGTAAAGACAAGCTCCGCCTTACTATAGGCTACATATATGTAAAATAAAATGTGACTCTGTGCACTAATCTGGCTACTCTATATTTTCAACACGGTATAATAAACATGATCAAAAACTAATACTAAAAAACATGTGTATGGGGTCACCAGAAATTTGTGACGTCAAAATGGGGTCACAGGCCATAAAAGGTTGGGCACCACTGTCCTAATCAATCACTCCATTCATCCAGACTACAGCTGAAATGGGATAAATGCCTCAAGGTGGTAAGCTATAAACTGGTACATTCAGAGCTGGCAATGGCAATGAATATGACACCATTTTAGTGGGCCTTTCCCTTTGGTTTACTGCCCACTGCCCTGTGCCAGACTTGCATTAGCAACTAGACCGACTTTACCACCAAAGAACTGCTGCTGTTTACAATTTGCTCCTCATTACACGAAACATGCTCTTCTTCTAGAAAAAAAATCAATAATTGAGCCTACTAGTCAGTCTGGATGACAGAAACAGTGGGAAATATTCTACCCAGGCTCAAAGGATGACCCCACTGAAAAACACTTTTACATGGTAATCAAATATGCAGTCTTCCAACATGCTACCAAGCGGCAGAAGCTCATATCTGACACACAAAGATCGACTGACTCCCTGCATCATTTGGGGGCAGATGTAAGAACATCAGAACAGCACAGTGCAAAAAGCAACTTGGCCAGTCTGAGATCATGTGCCTTTGAATATTTTCATTTTACTTTGAATACATCATATCTGCTGCTAATCATTTAGTCAATGTTTGTCACCACCCTCAAAACATGTTCAACTAAAAGAAATGAATCAGTAATTGACTAGAAATGGCTGATACATAGAAAACAATCAGACAGCTGCCGTACCTGCTAATAAGGTGTCTTTGGAGATATCCCCAGGCTTCTACTTAAACAATACAGTAAACCTACTACTAAATACAGAAAACATACTACAAGTCTTCCAGCATGTTACCTCTTATTTCCATAGTTTGTAAGCATTTCTTCTGGTAATAAATCTAATGGTATCAATACATCAGACGACTTCTGAATGACTATAGTTGTAATGAATGACAAAATTGTAAAGTCACCAGTGTAACAACCCAAGCTGTATGGCAAGCTGTACTCGGCCAATGCCAAGCCTCACTGTATTTTCTGCTTTCAATTTCAAGTACAAAAACTACGTTTTACTTGCTCATGAAGGGAGGATGTTTAAGAGCAACATGTGCATAAACATCTGCATAGGCTTTTTGCATACAGTGGAAAATGCCTTCTTCTCTTCGATGTACTTTTCTCTAAATGTCTTCCAAAGTTAACTCCTTAATGAATGTTAGAAAAGTGAAACCTGATACACTGCTGGAGGCCAAGTGTGAGTTTAGCCATATACACTTGCACAACAGTGTACCATGACAGGTTTTACACATGCCATGTTTGTTTGCCATGACAACATGGCTACTTCCATTAGCCCTACTACTATTGGTATGCAGTGGGGAGAATAAGTATTTGACACAACAGTTTTTCAGTAAAGTTATTTCTAATGGTATATTTACACCAGTTGTCAATTTTAACTCAAGTATTCCATTCATACAAAGACATCTAAATATTGAAGTACATAAATTGAGTTATGTGTAATAAAGAAAAAAAATATTGAATATTTGGTACAAAAAGCCAGGAAATTAACTGAAATCTATCTGTATTGAGAGAAACACCCTGCCCTCTTATCAGTGCTAATAAATACCAGCTGGTTTAGTACTAATTGATGGCTTATAAAGGATTCAGGCTTCAGAAGTCACACAGGAAATATGTCATGATGTGTAAAAGCAAAAAGCTCTCCCATATTTGTGATCTTATTGTTGAAAAGCATTCTGACGGCACTGGTTATGGGGGCATTTTCAGAATACGGAATGTTTCTGTGAGCGCTGTGGGGGCCATTATCTGGAAATGGAAAGAGCATAATTTCACCATAAACTGGCCACTATCAAGTGCTCCATGTAAGACTTCTGACCGAAGAGTCCAAAAATTAATCAGAACAGTTCTCCAAGAGCCAAGAATCACTCGGGCAGAACTTCAGAAAGACCTTGCATCAGTGGGTACTGTTGTTTCAAAGAAAATCATAAACAATGCGCTGAACTAAAACGGCATTCATGCACACTCACCACGCAAGACTCCACTGCTAAATAAAAAGCATGTTGAGGCTTGTTTAACATTTGCAGCATTCGGAGAAGTCTGTGGATTACTGACAGACTATATATATATATATAGTACAGATGAAACCAAAATTGAACTTTTTGGCTGTCATTCAACAGATCATTTTGGAGAAGAAATTCCACTGCCAACCACCCCAAGAACATCATACCCACAGTTAAGTTTGAGGATTGAAGCATCATGTAGGGCTGCTTGTTGGCAAATGATACTGGCAGACTTTATATTATTGAAGATGGGATAAATGGAGAAATGCACTGGGACAAAATTCTCGATAAAATTCTGCCTCCAGAAAGCTGAAAATCAAAAGAGACCAAGACCAAGGAAACAATCAGTCAATCACCCGACTTCAATCCAATTAAAAATCTATGGAAAGAATTGAAGATCAGTGTTCATGAAAGAGATCCCAGAACCTTGAAGATTTGAAGACTAACCCTAACCCTAGGCCAGAATCACTCCTGAGCAATGCAGACGACTGGTCTGTCCATACATGAGGCATCTATTAGCTGTATAAATCAACAAAGGGTTTTCGACAAAGTGTTAAATAAAATGTATTGAATACTTACTCTCTTTCTTATAACTCAACCTTTATACTTAAGATGTTTTTGTATGAATTAAAGATCTCGATTAATGGCAATATCTGGTGCACATTAGAAATACCTTTACTGAAAAAAGGTTGATGTGTCAAATACCTAATTTCCCCACTGTATGTACATTTCAGTATCTTGTCTCGGCAAAAACACCATTGTGTGTCAAAGCACTTAGGTGTAAAAGCTCTTCTCTGCCTCTATTTTCTCAATGACAGTAAAGGCGTGGTATTGAACCATGCAACAATCCAACCAAATAGGAGTAATTTTCAGCCATCCTTTAAACCAGAAATGTGCAGTAATGGTAGCAACGAGAAAGTCCTCTATTTTGTTGGTCAAAATGTTCTTTCATTAACCTTTCCTTTTTTTGTCAGGGAGGAAATCAATACGGAGAAGTGATATGATCATTTAACATTCTCCCTTCAGTCTGCTTCTCAGGCATTTACACTGATCCTAACTTTGACATAGTGAAAATCTGGATCTTGTTAGAAGGTCTGTTTCTAATACAGGAATGATTAAAGCCCCCTGGCCATGTGTCAGACAGGTTATCAGCGAGGCGGGGGATTCACCTCATAATTGTCTGCATGAGATCGGGCAAGACAAAGGACTCATCACACACAGTGTGCACATTACAGCTGCAGCACTGGCCTCAATGTTGGGTTTAAAGAAGTTCTCCATGCATTCACAGGTGTGCACACAAGCTCTTTAGCTCTCTCTCTCTCCGTCTCTCTCTTTCTCTCTCTCTCTCTCTCTCTCACACATACTACACTACACTAATCATCATTGGAAAAAAGACACAGCTGCACACAGGTGTTTTTAATAGAATGGTGGAATGAGCCTTAGAAAGCTTGATGAACACCTATGGGAGCTGGGATCTAGGTGGTGTTAAGGTACACCCACAACACTAAAACTTCTTCACTATCACCTGTGTAAGGTGCTCCAATGAGTTACCCCTGGTACTGATTCTCCACACACAATTCCACCAGACTCCACTCAGGTGCACAGCGGGGAACCTGGCAGCATGGGAAAGTGGATAGCAGAGGTAGGGCTCCAGTAATGATGCAAATAATACAGCTGATGTTCCGGTAATGATTGATTAATGGCTGCACCTTTTAGGAGGTGTCACGGTTAATCTCCATAATAACAGTGCCCACCGCTGCTGAATATTTCATGGCGTCCCACAGACAGTGTAATGGACCACCTGAAAACATTCATTGGGCCTTGGGAGGTGGAGATATGCACTGTGCGTTTTAAGGAAAGAATGGCAGCACTTATCGCTCTAAGGGTGATAAGCCCGAGGAAAAAAGAAGGCAGATTGCAGTAAGGGATATTGCGTGATATTGAAAAATTGATGCTTTGAAGCTCTAAATTCGCTGCATGCGACAAGCGCTGTGCACTCTGGGACCACAGAGAATGAAGCCGGCCTCCATGATGGACCTGCTGAGAAAATGAAAGTGGGAACAAAAGGAAAGTGCTGTTCGAGATTCTGGTTCAACTTTATGCAGAGATACCATTGTATTGAACAGCATGTTTTATCAATACAGGAATCATTTTTGCTGACGGTTGTGCTACCTTTGTCCTGTAATTTTCTGGAAGACAAGAATGAGGTGAAACTGTGCACAGCAAGTGCATAAGAGGATTTTGAGACCTGAATGTAAGACGCCTTCACAACCCTCCCAAGAGAAGAGAACCTAGGATGCCCACAATGCAGCAGCCACACCAGAGGACAGCGAGTGTGGAGGTGGGGAGGTAGTGTGGGCTCTCCTGATGAGCTCTGTCCAGGATGAGTGATCACCTGGCTCCCCATCCTCCCATCGATCACCAGGACACCCGCGGGGATGCAATGGCACTCAGCAGGAGTTATGCCACTGGGGGGTGGGGGGTTACGCCTGGACCCTTGCAGGAGCCATGCTGACCAAACACACCCACACACTGCTCTCTGGATGTCACATCTCAGGCTGCCAGGCTGAATGTCTGACATGCTGGCAAGCAATGCTGGAAAACATTGCCGGGGGTGTTGAGGGCATGGTGTACCGGTCAGTTGTCCGTGGGGTCCAGCTCAAGGGGGGGCCAAAAAGGACAATGTAACATTCAAAATACAGCCAAGAATAGCAAGCCCTAACCTTTGGTACTTACCTTTAACTTTGTTTTAACTTTGACTTAAATGATCATGAAGGGTCTTTCAACACAGCAGGAATACAAGCACTTCCAATAATTAAAAAAACACCATCACTATACACAGACTTAGTTTCTTTTGGTGAAAGCTCTATGGTGTTGGTATAACAATGGGTGGGTGGGTATATCAATGCAGAGCCATGACCTGCATCATGTTGGACAGATAGTACTGCTTGACAGACACGCAGAACAGTAAATTCAGAGACATACAGGCATACAAGCTGATGGGATGTCCTTGAGATCTGGAAGGGCATGGTGTGGCATGGTAAAATGTATTATCTGACAGAGGGGAGGGAGTGGGGATCATGCTGTCTGCGTGCCAGTGGAGGAGGCACCCAGGGAAGTGTGAGATATGGGTCCACCCACCTACACACACACACACACACACACACACACACACACAAACACACGTGCGGTCAAAGTGGGACAGTGAGATAACCTTTTTTTGGAGTTGGCTGAGGCTAAGAGATTGGACTCAAAGCACTTCAACCCTGGGCACTAGTCCATTTAATGGCAGGCAAAAACTCTGCCACAACCTTTGCCCGCCAGCTAACCCTCCAGCGCATGGAGTAAGAGAGCTTAGAATAGATTTAGAGGGGACATCAAGTCAGCATCACTCTGTTTGTGTGTGTGTGTCAGTGTGTCTGGGTGAGAAAAAGTGTTTGCACATGTGTGTGAGAGTAAGAAAGAGAGAGGGCCAGAGGACGGAGAAAGAAAGAAAGCAAGCAAGAAAGCAAGCAAGAAAGAAAGAAAGAACGAAAGAAAAAGAGAGACCAAAAAAGCTTGTATGGAATATGTTTGCTTTGGCAAGACATCAAGTAGGTTTCCGCTTCCAGGAACTGCCACCTCCGCTAACTGTGACCTTTTTCTATGAGTAACACCACCACGTGCCACTAAATATAAAACTAACAGGAGTCCACAGACTCCTGTTCTCGATGACAAGCACCCACGGCAATCATGTGGTGGTGAGGGGGAGGGAGGTGCTTCACACAAAAACTCTGGACCAGTGAGATGCTGTCAAACTGTGCTTGACAAATTGTGATCTGAAACAGAGACTCTTTTCCAAAAACCTTGGTGCTAAGGTCAGGCTCTCGAGAGTGACACTGAAGAATAAGAGCCATTGATTTGACTTTAAGCTCCCACACTGTGATGTTGGGGGAGGAGGAGGAGGAGGAGAAGCAGGCTATGCAAGGAGAGCCCAGGGAGCACTGCTGACAAAGAGTACATCACTGTCTCTTTTGCCTGCTCTAATCAATGCCATCTCCATACCACCCCTGTGAGATGCTGTGGCATTTTCCCCTCACGCCTTCTCCCTGGAAGCCTTTGCAGAGGCAGCAGAAAGTCCAAGGGCAGCCCAGCTCGTCTTATCACATCTACCACTCCTCCCAACCCCCACCGGCCTTTCCCCCACGCTTGCTGCTGTCCTTTCCTGGTCCCCCCGCCTGCATCCCCACACACACATCGACAGGCCCACACTGATGGCTGATGACCCCCCATCTCAGCACATCACGCCCAAGCTCAATCACAGAGCCCCCGCCGCCTGCCCGCCATTTATCGTCCTCCGTCGGGAGCGTCTGCCACAGAGAAAAGGGCTCGCCTGCCACTGCGGAGACACCCAGCCGCCAATAATGCGGGGGATAAAGAAGGGGTTAGAGAGTGCATGCATGTCTGTGTGTGTGTGTGTGTTTGGGGGGCTGGAGAGGAGTGGGTCTAAAGCAAGCCACATCAGTACATGGAGCTGTTATGTCTGTCTGAATAAAAAGGCAACTGCAGCAAAAAAGAACACATGCAGAGACACATGAATATTTTCTAAATCAAGAAAATTCGAAAAGCTGTGGCTGACATACAGTAAGAAATCACAATGTCTCCATTACACAACCTCACATTTGCATTCACAAAGAAATGCTGGGTAAATAAAAATTCCATTCCGAAAGAAAAATAATTTGATGAGAGAAGAAACAAGGGTCAGTCTGATGAAGGAAGCGGATTAGTGAATCACCGACAGAACATTTAGTTTGGCCAATACTGCTCTGGACGTGGTTTGATTTGGCTTTGGTGAAATTGATCCTTTAGGCCCATCTTGAGCCTGCTAAGCTTAGGGCACATTAGATGCCTCGCGTGGACCGTAAGTCATTAGACAATGGATTTTCCTTTCACCTTGATTCATTCCTTGCTTAGATAATCCCTGTGTTTTGGGGTGATTTACCTCAGCACTCGGAGGCTGCAATTGGTTTTTCTTAATTGCTAGCAACACATACAATTAAAGAGGGACTTAAAGCACACAGCTCTTATTAAGGCCCACTGATAAAACGATATGCTCCCTTGTTTCCTAAGAGTTTTTCTCCTTTTTTCAGGATTCATCTAATTTTAATAAGACTGCGTAACTTTGTGCAATAGAAATAAAACACTAACTTGCTCTGTGTGTGTGCACAAAGCCTACCCCACCGATACATGCATTAGCTGCACTGTAAGTGTTCTTCCATTAACAGAGGCTTCACTGCTGTGTGCAGGTGTCTGGCGTATAGTGTTCTTAGTCTGTGCTGATTGTAATAATCCTGTCATCTTTAATTGCGGGAGAAAGCCTACTGCACTTCCTTCTGACTTCCTGCTGGTGCTGTCTGCACTCAAGTGAAATGAAATGTGCCGACCCATCCCGGCGCCCATTACTATTTACATTGCATCATTCTGCACTGCTCTGAATAAGAGCTCAAGGACAGGCCGATGCTTTGGCAGAGGACACTTTCGGATTGCAGGATTTCTCTCCGTCACACCCCGAATGTGCAGAGGAGTAATTATTCATTGTCAGAGTGCACTGGCGTGCAACACTGAGGAAGCTAGTAAGTAAGAAAGAGAGAGAGAGAGAGAGAGAGAGAGAGAGAGAGAGAGAGAGAGAGAGAGAGAGAGAGAGAGAGTGTGTATATGTGTGTGTGTGTGTGTGTTGTTTATCTTTATCTTGTTGTTTATTGGATTCTTATAAATCCAATGATATCCTTTTGCATGGATTAAACTATGCATCAGTTTTTGTATGTAATAGCCAAATATGCACCCCACGCAGGAGTGTAAAACTAAAGGAAATACTACTCTATAAACCCAACACAGCCCCTTCATCTGTGAGCTGTTTTCCTTTCTGCTGACAGTGTTGTTCTTGTGCCATTAGAGATCCTATAAGTGTGTTTCTGCCACAGCCCATTGGCTTTCATTCAGATGTGCTGCTAATGCATCTGTTCGACACTGTGTTTGTGCTCAATCCCAACTTTCCGGTAGGTCACTGAAGGTCCTCAGGCACTGCAGCACTTAAATATGTGCATTACCATTCGCACATTACTACAACGCTAATTGCCATTTAATAAGAATTGACTCTGACTTTGGTGAGTTTAGATAGCAGGCCTGGAATGAGATTCCTCTTTCATGGTCTGCCATTTAATAGCGCTTCATTAGAAAGCTCTGTGAAGTTGTGAGTTTAATTACATGTCCTAATTAGGGTTTATCCATTACTGTGGATGTACTTTGCCGCTTCATCATGGTTAATGTGACATTTCAGCTTTCCCAAACATGCTAACAAATTTATGAAAAGGATATTTGGGCCTTTTTGATATGGGCAACGTGTCAGAAGGGGTTGGGAATTTATTTATGGCTCAGCCTACCTCTACCAATCGCTCCTGCTGTCTCGCAGTGCTCCAATTGAGGGGACATTTTGCTATTAATTAAAATCCATGGACGGAATTCAATTTGCGGTGCATTTAATGAGCACCCAGCAGTGAGTCTGTGTGATTGAGGGGACACAGTGGAAATGGTTATCTCACACAAGAGGTCTTTCTGGAAGACACAAGAAGCTCAGGAGGGGCTTTAAAGCCTTTGCACACCAGAAAGACTTTAGAAGGCTGACCACGACACTGACTGCCAGCTACTGTCTCTTGTTGTCTGTACTGTCTCTTGAGTTTTCTCGGAAAAGTGGCAATTTGTGCTGCACTGACGGTAAATGATACATTCTGCGCTTGTACGAAATAAATTCCTATGCATGTAGTATTGTTGGTAGCATGCTTACACTCATAACGCCTCCAATATAGGCTACTTGTAAAATAAATTTACCCCCTCAGGTCAATGTACATACTACAAATTGTTCATACAATCTTATTCTCAAGTAAATAAGATTATCAGTCAGCCATGTTGACCTGTTATGTCCAATATGTCTCTTGGTAAGCTAACCAGAATTTAAATGTGAACAACTAAAGTTAGCCCATACTAACAAGATACTGCAGTCGTATTTGGCTGGTAACATACATCGTTATGTAAACTCATTCATTTAAAAGTTTTGCTCAATTGATTGTTTAATGCCCTGTGAACATCAAAGCAGGGTGAAAACAAAGCCTACACTGCTTGGTGTGCTGGCATAGCGTTGACAAGTAAATGCAAGTGAAAGCAAGTGTCGAAAGAGCCATTTAGGCCTAATATAGTAAATTAACACACACATGACATGAAAACTTCTTGCAACACATTTACTTCAAGAGATCTGCAAATCAATATACAGAATTGTTAACTTAAGAGGCAACAGGTAACAGCACAGTCAAACACACAAAAATATCACCCTTCCAGTGTCCATAAGCTATCCCATCACACCCGTCATCCTTATCAGTGACATGAACTGATTCACTAAAGTCAAGCAGCCAATGACAGTGATCCACGTTACCGACACCCTCGCCTGCCGATTCAACATGTTAAATCAGCTGCAAACCAGCTGGCCAACGTCTTCCGATATCGACTGCGCTTCCCAAACTTCACAAATTTGGCACAGCGATGCTCAAAGACAGCCCAGACACTATCAGACGTTCGACATCAGAGCTGTGTGCACTCTAGACCCCATTGTGTTGCAACATTCCGCTTAAGGACTGATATGCACAAACACACACTAGTCACACATGCATGAAGACACTGCACGGATGGAAAGGTCCTTGGGTTTGGCATAGCCATGGACAGTAATTATAACAAACTGCATCAGCCTGCATGGGGCATGAGGTGTAGGTGGGTGTTAAATATGACTATTGTTTGAATAGAGCTCACAATTCTGAATTGTGATTTGTATTTTCTCATTATTTGAACTCAATTTTCAGTAAGGCATTGTTACACTGAGAACAAAAAAACAGAAAACATCATTTAAAAGAATAATCCTGTCATGCAGCTGCTGAGAAAATTGAAATACCTCTACAGGACATTTCTCTTTTGTGTTCCTGTTTATGACTGGAATGTCTGGCATTCTGCCTGTCACCCACTGTCACGCTATGCTAATGAGAGCGGGCTGGATTCTGGGGGAGTGATTGATGGTACTGGATGGCTCCCCCCTAAAAGGCCGCTGTCTAGATTGAGAAACACTGACAGCTCCAGGCTGTGGCCAACCGCAGAGCTGTGTGTGTGGTGGCAGTTAGCCACCAAACTTCAGCGGTGACAAGTGGGTGTGTGCGTGTGAGAGAGTGTCAGTATGTGTGTTTGTGTGTGTGTGTGTGTGTGTGTGTGTGTGTGTATGTGTATCTGGGTGTGTGTGTGAGTGAGTGAGAGAGAGATAGCCTGTGTGTGTGTGTGTGTGTGTGTGTGTGTGTGTGTGTGTGTGTGTGTGTGTGTGTGTGTGTGTGTCTGTGTGTGTGTTAAGCCTTCAAGTCTCCCTAAAAAGCTACAACTGAGGCTGCAGTGAATTGCCCTAAATTGTGCCCCTACTGCTTTTTCCACTCACTCTTTGCCTTTTTAACATTCTGCATCAAAAAGAGTAACATTGAAGCTGCTTGAAGTAACTATTGAGAGCACTTAAGGCTTGCAGTGTTAGCATTGTTCCATTCTCTGCCACAGCAACTTTCCCTAAAACATAAGACAAGCCAATCCAGATGCATGAACAGGTTTATTTCACAAATACAGGTGCTGGTCGTATAATTAGAATATCATGAAAAAGTTGATTTCAGTAATTCAATTCAAAAAGTCAAACTTGCGAAATGTATACATTCATTTCACACAGACTGACATATTTAAAGTGTTTATTTCTTTTAATGTTGATAATTATAACTGTCTTATTATGTCTTATTATAACAATCTCACAACGTGGTGCCACACTCTAATCAGTTAATTATCTCAAAACACCTGCAAAGCCCTTTAAATGGTCTCTCGGTCTAGTTCTGTAGGCTACACAATCATGGGGAAGACTGCTGACCTGACAGTTGTCCAAAATACAACCACTGACACCTTGCACAAGGGGGCAAAGACACAAAATGTGTCCATTTTGTGCCACATCTCTATTAATGTGACACAAAATGTGTGTACATTAATAGGCGAGAGGAAAGGAAAAGATGTAGCTGAAAAAAGTGTACAAGCAATAGGGATAAACTGCACCCTGGAGAGAATTGTGAAACAAAACCCATCAAAAACATGGGTGATATTCACCAAGAGTAGACTGTAGTTGGAGTCAGTGCTTCAAGAACCACCAAGCACATGCAAGACATGGGTTTCAGCTATCGCATTCCTTGTGTCAAGTCAGTCTTGAACAAGAGACAGCGTCAGAAGCGTCTTGCCTGCACTAAAGACAAGGACTGGGCTGCTGCTGAGTGGTTCAAAGTTATATTCTCTGATGAAAGTAAATTTTACATGTTCTTTCAAAGTCAAGGTCCAGAGCCTGGAGGAAGAGAGGAGAGGCGCAGAATCCACATTGCTTGAGGTAAACTTTCCAGTCAGTGATGGTTTTGAGTGGCATGCCATCTGTTGGTGTTGGTACACTGTATTTTCTTAAGTCCAAGGTCAACGCAGCCGTCTACCAGGACGTTTTAGAGCACTTCATGAATTCCTGCTGCTAACCAACTTTATGGAGTTGGTGCTAAAGCTACCAGTACCTGGTTTAAGGACCATGGTGTCCCTATTCCTAATCGGCCAGCAAACTCAGCTGACCTTAACCCCAAAGAAAATCTACGGGGTATTGTGAAGAAGATGTGATACGCCAGACCCAACAATGCAGAAGAGCTGAAGGCCACAATCAGAGCACAGTATAACACCTGAGCAGTGCCAAAGACTGATGGACTCCATGCCATGCTGCATTGCTGCAGTAATTCAGGCAAAAGTAGCCCCAACCAAGCATTGAGCGCTGTGCATGTTCATACTTTTCATGTTCATACTTTTCAGTTCGCCAACATTTCTAGAAATATTTTTTTTGTATTGGTCATAAGTAATATTCTAATTTTTTGAGATACTAAATTTGGGATTTTCATTAGTAGTCAGTTATAATAATCAAAATAAAAAAATGAACATGTGTAACGTAATGAAGGAATAAAATATACAAGTCTCACTTTTTTAATGGAATTACTGATATAAATCAACCTTTTCATGATATTCTAATGACCAGCACCTGTACTATTGGCACCACATACTCTTCATGCATTTATACAAATCTGAATTTCAAGAAAGTAATATGCTAGGGTTGCAATTGCCCTTGCCCTTACTGTAAACAGGAATTCATGGGAAAACAGCCACTTAAAATGGATATTTAAAGGCGTATTTTAATGTGTTCACTAGCAAATAAGCAAGCACACTACCTGCAGCAGGAACAAGTATGCTGTTGCCAACACCCCGATGTGCTCTTAAATCCATCTGATGTGTAGGTAATAAAATAACAATAAGGTGCATTGTGTAGTTTATCTCTACTGTGTTATTTTAAAAGATTCCAAGACCTCTTATTGTAAACCAAAATCACTGCCAGGGTATGTTTAAAATGGCAGTGATTATCCTTATTCTTGGCATTGTAAGGCAAAACGATGGGTTTATGAAATGCTACACAGACACACACTCACACACACACACACACACACACACACAGACAGACAGACAGACAGACAGACAGACAGACAGACACACAGGCACACACACACACACACACACACACACACAGGCAGGCAGCGGTAATTTCCCCCTGCCTAGATACACCCAGAGGAATAAACTCAGCTCAGTGGTGCTGGGGGCCCAGCTGTAACCATCTGGTGGCTGCCCACACGGGCGCAGCATGCATCACGAGACTTGCTATCCCACGAAGCGCTGCTCGCTAATATTCAGCCGGAACAGTTTTTTCAAGCGAGTGGATGCCCTCAACATAAGCCCCATGTTCTCACCCCCCATGCCCTTGCCCTCTCATCACACACAGTCTCAGACACATGCACTCTGTGACAGGTGTTTGTGTGTCTGTGCTTGGTACTGACTTACACCTGTGTAGTGCGGCTTGGTAATTAATTTAATCGTTTAAACGTTTTTTTTTTTTTTTTATTATTATTATGATATAAGTTTAGTCTTTACCTTTCGATTCCTCATGCCAAAGACAACACACTACATGCCAACTGACTCACCCAGACCAGTTTCTGCACAATTTCTGTTTAATTAAATGCAATGCTTTCAAAATTGATTACCAGCCTGCTTGTGTATGCACAAGCGTGTGCACGAGTGTGTCCACCCACACAGACAAGGTGGCAGGGCAGGAGGGGAGTATTATTAGCATCAACTACCCTTTGTGGTTCTGGTGGAAAAATACTTCACAGCATTGTCCGTTTATATTACTTTTACATGACAAAATACCTTTTCACGATGAAAATCAAAATAAAGAAGCATGTGACTTTGCAGAGTGTTTCTATTGAGAAATGTGCCCCGACACCATCCAATGTTAAGTACAGCCGTAAATCAGAGTTAATCTTGAGAATGGGAGATTAAAAGCTTCTCTGACTGTCTGTTTTTTGCTGCTGCTCAGGGTCCAAGACAAAATAGTTGAATGAAGCTTGAACCATAAAGGGAGAAATTCACTGAGGATCACAGTGACTTTCTCTGTCTGTATGTGTGTGCGTGTGTGTGTGTGTGTGTGTGTGTGTGTGTGTGTGTGTGTGCGCGTGTCTGCCTGTCTGTACATGCCTGTGTGTGTGTTGGTGGGTGTGTGTGTGCGCCTGTGTGTCTGTCTGTCTGTCTGTCTGTCTGTCTGTCTGTCGTGCATATATGTACTGTATGTGTGCGACTGTGTGTGTGCAACTGGACAAGAACAGGTATAATGAAAAATATTGTATTATGAGTTTGCATGTATTTCCTGTAATTGACAAGCCCCCCCCTGGGGCAGAGCGACTGAATCACACAGTTGACAGAAACTGTGGTGGGCACGGCGATGACCACATGGGATAAATGCCAGCCTGTTGTGCTGAAAGGCTACAACAACAGCCACATAACTACATGAGCAAGTCTGGACAGGAGTGATGGCATACTGAGAGGAAAAAGAAAACGGCCAGCCTTCTCACCTCTGTCGCTAAAGTCATCCACCAGGATAATCTCAGCGATGAGGTGATCTGGGGTGCGGTTGACCACGCTGTGTATGGTGCGCAGCAGGGAGGACCACCCTTCATTGTGGAAGGGGATAATGATGCTGGTGTTTGGCAGGTTCTCCAGATATAACTTCTGCTTGCAACTGAAAGAGAGAAAGACACAGAGGTAGGCAGGCAGACAAACAGACAGGCAGACCGACAGAAAACAGGGAGCACATTAGGACAATGAACTATATGCCACTTAAAACTGTGTAAATTTCTGATAGGGAAAGACTGAACAAATTATACTCATTTCATCAATGAATAATGAATATTACATTAAGTTAAAAAAACTATGAGGTCGCATCTTCAGGCTGAAAATATCTTTAAAAACCCTGTGGTCCACAACCAAACGTTATCTTAACTATTTTACTTCATTGGTCATTGGTTGTTGTCCAAAACCCTATGGGTTGAGGCCTAGAATATTCACAAAATATCCATCTCCATACAATGGTGGGGGGATAGAACTCATTTCCATTAAGTGGTTTTAGATTTTATTACCCACATTACCCAGCATTTTGAAAGCGAAACATATTTGTACAGTGTTTTCAGTAAGCTGTTAAATCAAGATGAAAACAGAATATTTATTTCCTTCTCCTTGGAATATTTATCTTCTGTTGATATGCTCCAGGTGAGAACGAACACACACACACACACGCACACCCACACACCCACACACACACACACACACTCGCTCGCTCATCACCTGCAGAAACAGCAAAAGATTCTCTCTGAGGAGTGCAGTATTCGGCTCTGATTGCATACACTAGTAAGACTACAGAGGCTACCGAAGCAAAAAAGATAGTTCTATGTGCTCGAATAGCACAGAGCGCTTGCCCAGCCGAACCGGTCTCGTAAATCATCAGTTAAAGAGCTGCCTTTGTCCCGGTTGCCTAATAAACCACTGGGAAATCTGCATGTTAATTGCAACTCAACAAAGCTGTGATTGGTGAGAGACGCTGGCTTTCCTTTTTTTCCCAAACGGTACACGCTGGTCGTTCTAATTCACACAGCGACAAAACCTGACAGGCTGCTCCTATTTATAGGTCCCAGTAGAGCAATCACTCTCAAGGAGGCCTGCCCTTTATCGACATGTTGCGACGAAAGAAGACGGCCATAAAAAGGAAGATAAATTAATAAATAAACGACGATGCCAACATCTGTGGTGGTGGTCTGCTGTTGCGCATTCACTTTTCCTGGCGTCTCGCCAGAAAATGAAGTCTACAGAGCGGCCTCGCCTGCCCCGTCAGATGATAGTATATTATGAAATACCGCTCAGGAGAAAAGGGCCATCGATTTGCATAGTAATGGCTAGATAGTGTCACATGCCCTTACTGGAACAGACCATTGTTCTGGGAAGACTAGATCAGCTTTAATTTCAGTCAGAATATGGCATTGGGTTTTCTTCTAAATTGCCAACATATGGTAATGTCCGTCTTAATCACAGTGAATCAAAGGCTTCCTTCTCCCCAAGAGGTAGCTTGGCAATATGTGGACTGTGAAAAAACTGCGAAAGTAACTTGGAATCCTAAGAGGTTCCCCAAGTGCAGTGTGTATATTCTCTCAAAAAATTGTCCTTCCGTCCATTTCTTTGGTTTAAACCAAAAAATACATTCTGTGAACAAAAGAGAATAAGCTTCGGCTATGATTTTAAATAATGATAAAGTACAGAACTGCACCATTTCAGCTGGGAGTGCCTTTTGTTTATTCAGTTTACACAGATTTTACACAGTGTGCGTAGCCTCTCTCCAAGTGCAGTGCACCACCATCAAACTTTCTTATCTTTACTGAAACTGAATAAATGTTCTGTCTTTCATTTTCTACACAGGGACACATTTTCCAGACACCACAAACAGCAGTTCCCTCTTCATCTTCACATACTGCACTCATCGGGCGGAAAGAATGAGGTGCACAGAGCAGCGTTCGGCCTTCACTGTCCTGCACAGCCTTTGCTGGGAAACAAGCTTCATTACAGCAGAGGCAGTTTCCCACTGAGCAGATGATTCAAACGCTGCCTCTAAAACCGTGTTACAGATTTCACGTTGCAAGCTGGGGGTATTTATGAGACTGTAAATAAACACTAGCCTATGCAGTGCATGCCATCACCTGATTACTAACTCTGCAACCATTGCCACATAGTCTAGAGGGTGGGAGTAGGCAGGGGGTAAAGTCTTTGTGTTGTCTGTATCTATCTTATTTGTGCTGCACACACACAAACATACACATACAGACACACACACACTAGTCAATAACACAGAAATGCAAAGCAGATTACCTAATTGAACAAAGAATTCAATTATTATATCTAGACCTGAATATTTAGATACCAAGAAACACAGAGACACACACAGAATCACAGACATTGCAACCCCAACAAGAATCCTAATTTCAATGCCTTCTTTTTTGTCCTTAGAGCATTCACATACAGTAGGTTTAAATGAAACCATACGCAAGGTAAAAAAATAAATGAAAAGAGTTGTCTTGTTGGAAAATTAGCTGCATTATAATTGAGCAAGAAATAATGCAGTCCTTGCAGTCGGTGTCTCTTTTTCCCCACTCTGACCTGCTCTGACCCACAGATGTGAGAGTTGCAGGGGATTTGCAATTTGTAGAGGTAAGGATAAATGCACCTCATAGAGTGAATGATTCCTCTTTTCCTATTTAGGAAACTAATGGTGTAGATACCTCTCTCTCCCTCTCTCTCTATACATCGCCTCTGGAAACGCTGCCTTCTGAGAGCTATTACTGACCAATCCATCAAACACCTCATTTAAAGCCTGTGTGGAATATCCACACTGGATATGAAATAAGCTTGTTACAGGGCAGTCTGCCAGCAGTGCATCTTTGATGTTATAAATCCACCTTCTCTCTGAATCACATATAGAGGACGGCACTGTGTACGTCATGACATTTACTGCATGTCTCATGTGATTGCATTTACCACATATTTCATCATATAGCACAGTATGTGACATACAGTATTGGGATTTGTCAATGGATTAATCCATATACAGTAGCACTATGTCATGTCCCCGCTCCCTGGAGAGGTTTTATGCACTGTGTTATCCCTGTCAATTGTTCCAGTGTCTGTTGTATCCAGTCTATACTTGGTCTTAATGGAGTGCATATGTATATAAAGTGGGGTTTTGCATAATGCTGGTATGAAATATGGTGGCACTGTGTCAGCCATGGCACTGCACACCGGTGCTGTTCTTGTGTTTTTTTACACAATACAGAGACACAGCTCCCAAGGCCTTTGGGATTTGACAAAAAAAAAAAATGTTTTGTAAAAATAAAGTACACGGAACGCTACAACTTAAGACAAAGGATACACTGAATGTTTCAAATCTTTCACTTAGCCTAACCTCTTTCTGGTGCACTTTGAACAAATTGCCTATTATCTCAGTGATTGCACCAACTGCAAACACGCTCACTCTGGAGGCTATTATGAAGATGGCAACAATATGAATACACAGTTTATACAAATTGTTTCCACAGAGTTGCTCGAGTTGTAATGGAAAAAAATCCATTACATCAATTTTTTGGAAATGGATAACAGACACTTAGTGGGCCACTTTTAGGCTGTTAGGACTGCTGTATCTGCTCATATGCTGTAGTTATGTATGGATTTACAGCAGATGTCCCATTTACAGTTTGATATATAGGTAACTTTTCTATTTTTGATGAACAAATGCTGGTTAGATCTTTAATAGAAAAAGAACATCCATTTAACAATGACACAAACACTGTACATGTGCCTTTGGTCAAATGTTTTTGCCCTCCAATGCAGCTGTAAAGTCCTATGCCACCACCAGTGTATTCAGAGTGTCAGTGGCACTACTTACTTGGGGTGCCTGATGTCTGGGAGGGACCGGTCCAGGGCGATGTTGTTGCTCACGTAGATGTTAAAGCCGTTCTCTTTGTACACAGACTCATCACACTCATCCTCAGTTAGAGGATATGGTTTCCCATGTTCTCCTTTTCCTGCAGAGAAACCACAAAGACTTTTATTTTACAGTCCACCTCTCTCCACACAATGTACACAAAGCCTGGAAAAAGGTATACATTTAATGTATGTTTTAGTAAAACTAGAACTGCCATACATGAGCAACTCCTACAATGAGGATAATCGATTAAGGTTCTTCCAAATGGATGTTGACACTGCATGGTTCACCTTATTTTAAGAAACTGGTACTTTTTAAAGAACATACAGTATGGTTACTTACTAAAGCAATCGGTGAACTTGATTGCTGCATTTGGTTTCTATGGAACACAATCACAGCAGTGCATATGGCTAGCAATGCACACACACTCTACTGAACTGTATGCCGTGAGTATGTCTGGGCATTTGTAGGCATAAGGGAGTATATGAGAGTTATTTGAGGTCATCTATGAACAAACAACCCTGAGAACCACCATGAACTCCCCATCACACACATTGAGCTAATTTAGTCTGACAGATCTTTTTGTCTGATGTGCAAATCCCACCCCTGCACTGATAACAATGCCCCTGATGTGAGCCATTGCTTTTGATCTGAGAGTAATGGAAAGTTTCCAAAACAGAATGCAAGAAAACAACAAAAAAGAAAGAGACAAAAAAGTGAATTGGCTCATTAAAACAAAAAAGAAAAAAGAAATACAACTGAATGTTCTTCGTGAGAACAGAAAGTCCTCACTGCAACTTCTCTTTCAAACCAAAATTACACCCCATAATTTTGAAACGATGATTGTATCCCCTCCCATTCAAGCCTTTCTGATGTTGGCCACAATGAGGTTATCACATTGTGTTTCGGCTGCGGCCTTTTCGCCGCACTACTAATGAGGGTGAACACACAACAGCTTCTGTCTTTTGAGCAGGCGAAATCTAAGTAACTCTGATTATCTTGCCTGTGTGCCCAGCACGATCACTGACTCTACGATGAGGAGGGAAGAAAAAGCCATCTTTCCTTGTGCATAATTAAAGCAACCAAACACCCACACCACGGGGCATCCTCTCTCTGGATTAAGACCAGCAAGAGAGACAGAGAGAAAGACAGAGAGAGACAGGGAGAGAGAGAGACAAGAGATCCAGAGTGAGCATTATCCTCCTGCAACTCCCACACATTAGCTTTCCATATTAATGCTTTGCTCTCTTGCCTTTGAAATCGCCTCTGCAACAGCTTGAATTAGAGATAATGACAGTCTGGAGGGTTAGTAAAACACGCTTAAATATTTGCATCGCAGACCAGTTGTGGTGTTTGTGTGAAGCAGCAGGGCCAGCGACTTGTTACTTAACACACAAAACACCGCTCTGGCACCACACAGGCATCTGTATACCCAATGCTGTGACATCTCCTTCTGTAATCCCCATCAGTGGTGGACAAATTAGGTGCTGGACAAAAGGCACTGCTGACAAACTGTCCAAGGTAGTCTGAGTCAATTCAAAACTGCCGCTTTATGATGTGTACTTCTTTATGTTAAATGATATAAACAAGCCAGGCATTCACAGGACTGGGCATGACACTGTCTCACAAAACAAGACACCTGATTCGGTGCAAGATAACAGGACTGCGATCTATTATTCATGCTTCATGTGTGCCTGCTCTCTAAAATTAGTTTGTGATTCATCAAAAATGAATACAAAGCTTTTATCACTGTGCGGGCAATCATAAGATTTGTCACCAACAGATGGTGTGTTCAGTGTGTGTGTGTGTGTGTGTGTGTCAGAGAGTGAGAGCAAAACAGAGAGAAACAGAGAGGTGAGAGTGAGACTGATGAGATGGGTCAACATAGACCCTCTGGGCAGCACAAAGGAATTGTGGGTAGACTATTCTCTAGCTCATTGAACTGCACATGGAAATTAGCTGGTAGCATCTCTTCTTTCTTAAGATGAATGCTTTGTTTTGTTTTGTACTGTCTCCTTAATTTATAAACATACTGAGCTCAATATGCACCGAAAAGGGCAAGTGGCAAAAAAGAGAATTGCATTAACTTGGAAAATCTATTCATATGCACCCAGCTGAAAGCAATTTTTATACAGCAACTTACACTGCAGTATAGGAAATACAGTATATAATTCAGTGGGAAACATTTTCACAGCACTGTCTGGAACCTATGACCTTTCTACTGCTAAGGACCTCATTTGCAGATCTTATGTAGCGTAGCATCAGTCTGGCCAGGACCTGCATGGTGCATCATATTTCTATCTCTTGACTCTGATGACATAGCTGATCTTGACCCAAAGAAAATAAAACAAACAAAAAAGGATGCTGAGAACACTTATTTTCTTTCTGCTCCAGCAACTTTACAAACAGTGTAAATTGCTTTAAGATTATGTGTCCTTCTTAACAAAATGCGCAATCCTCCCATTCCTGCAAGAGATCCCTTTTAATTATAAAAGCCCCTGGGCTTTTCTGCCACCATGTAGCTGCTGGATAACACACCCTGTTTGGATCCCTTGTTGTGTTCCTCTCCAGCCTTGATTGCTTGGGAGAGTAAGACCATGCTCGGTGATGCGTCTGATATTTGAGGGATAATTGAAAATATTGGCTGTGAGTGGGAGTTCATGACTTGACCCCATCGCCCCAGCGGAATTGTCTGACAGGTGTGTGGAGATACGGCTCTAGTTACTAAGGCAACACTCAAATAGGCTTGCACAGGGAGAGAACATTGAGATAGATAGCCTCTTTGTACTTTTTTCATATATAATAGATAGCAGTGTAAAAACAGTTTCTAAATGATTTCTGTAAGTGATGATGTACCAGAATGATTGCTGGCACTGTCGTTTGTTTTGCGGCTGTGTTAGGACATGTTGTGTGGATGTTAATGGCTTGTCTGTGACTGACCTTGGCTGAGGGATGCAAATCTAGAAATAAAGCGGTAATGCATTCTACTCATTTGGCAGGAAAATGCCATGCTTGGTGAAAAGCAGACCATAATAAGATGCTTAAGCTGCATCTCTAGGGTGATTTGTCTCCCCTACCTCTGAGCACCTAATGTGCCTAAAATTTACAGCAGGAAAACCTGCGACTGTAACATTATTAACCCATAGTAAATTCAAATGGATCGATGAAACTCTTCAGTGGAGGGCCACCTGGTGATTTACACTGGCTTCCTGGCACTGGCTCTAAAACAACATCCTCTACGACACAGCGCTTCCTAAAATGCAACCCATAAAAGACAGTCGGTGTGTATTATCTCCTCCCTTCAGACAGGCATGCAGATCTTTTTGGTGTGTGTGTGTGCGCGCGTGTGTGTGAAAGCTATTACTGTAGGCTTTTAGCTAGCTGTGAAAAAACCTAAAACCTAAAATCTAAAAAACAGGGGGAAAAAGTCTTTTTTTCATACCAACACGCAGCTCGTCCCTCCTGATGCTCTCGTTGTCATGCCAGTCTATCCTCCTTAAGCCGTCCGTCCACGTGTAGATGTGCCCATCACTCAGACCTAAAGAGAACCCCTATGGAAGAGAAAAGGGAAAATTGTCATGCTCTCCGCTGACCTATTCACTTTAAGATGAAGAGAGTGAACGATGAGAGAGAGTTAGAAAGGAGGGAATCAGAAGAGAGGGGAGGGATGGAGAAACAGATGCCAGAAAAAAAAATCATGCAAGCTGCACTTTTATTCTCTTAACACAAAATGTGTTGAGTGTTTTTCTGTCTTTCAATGTCATCACTATGAGTCATTGAAGCAAAAGTGAACACAACCTTCTTTTGAAAACATGTATGTACACGTAAACATGTAAGCAAGGTAAAATGGACCATGTTAGATTATTTATTTAAATAATGCTGATCTACATGTGTTTGTAAAAACAAGAATGACAGATATCTTTTTGTGTGTTTAAACAGAGTGGTTTAACATCGGAGGTACACTCTGTATGGCCTCTTTCCAGGTTTGACATCTTTTGAGGATTTTGAGAACAGCTTAATGGCCGGTTGCCAAACACTAACTTGGGTGCATTTTAAGCCTCTTATCAAACTGATGTATGCCACTGCTGTTCAGAGCTGGAAGGTGGAGGAGTAAAACAGTCCATACAAGGGGAATCAGCATTTTCCACTAGAACATTTTTGTCTTTGGCCAGACCAGAGCAGGTATTTTGTGGGTTCATTATAGTTTAATGAACCCACAAAATGTTTAAATTACTTGATTTTCTCTGACATTTCCTCAGTAAATAACTGCTAAATGCAGTAACATTTCCCATTGAGGAACACAGCAGATCCCTGTTGAACTCTAATTTAATTTGATGGGCAATCAGATCTCTGTTGTGATGCAGTGAGAATGCCAGAGCAGCGAGGCCTAGTGCAGTTAGTTACTGTAATGGCTACTGTGAGAGAGACCTCCTTTTTACCTTCCTATGTACATAATATTTTTAAAACAAACCCTTTGGGACACCCCTATCCATCCCACATCAAGGACATTTCTGTTTATTTGGGGACCGTCATGGTGATGCATAATTTGTCTTCTGTGTGTTGGTGTGTGTGGTAGATTGGCAGGTGGTGTTAACTGTGGCTATGGGTTTTCCACACTTTGGTACAGTCCAACTGAGCACTAATTGATGTGAACAGGTGCAACTGGCTGGCCTATTTAAGGGCCAGCTCACTGCTAAGGAGGGAGCTTTTTTTGTGAGCCAAGATGGACAAAGCTTGTGTGGGAAAGAAAGAAGCTGTGGAGATGTGTAAAGCTTATTCCTACTTGATGTGAGGTACGGGATAAATGTTTAAGTGTAATATAGGCAGGGTTGCCATGTTGTTCCCTCATCTTGCTGTGAGGCGTACGTTGTTTACCTGTGTTGTCCAAGCTATGAAAAGTCGCCATGTTAGCCAAAGAAATTGTGTTCCAGATTGTATGCTTTGCCCACCTTGTTTTTGTATGCTGAAGGCTCTTTATATTTTTGCACTGGACTGTGATCTGCCCTTTCCTCCCTCACAAACCCCTCATCCAATGGCACAACTCCCTAAACGTGGGGTGACCACCTACCCATCTCACAGCTACCAACCACAATGACACGTTAACACTGACACGGACATCCCAAATTAGGTAGACACGTCCACCATTACTTTTGACCAGGAAAACTGCAAATAGGTAAGTAAAAAAGTGAGACATAAAGGCACTTTGGATTTTGATTGCTTGTCATTTGTACTCCTGACTACAATCACCTCAACACATGCACAAGAACGGTCGTCTTATTGTCAAGAGAGGAAATACCAGCTCTACAATGCTACACCTCTTCCACCCTACATTTGCACAGTTCTCTGAAGACAACAAAAGGTTCTGAACCCCATTACTGTCATTGAATTTCTTTTTTTACCCTACCAGATTCACTCTAAAGGCAGTGTTTTGGACAAGAAGTCTCTCTGACCCACTGAGAAAAGCATGGAATAAAGATGTGACTCTCTGAAATAGCACAGAGACTGCAAAGCACTAAAGAAGCACAGAGTATATTGGACACAGGATCTCCTGAACCAATCTACTATTACTAATGTCTATCCACTTTTAAGTGTGACTGTGGCTCCTGGACATACCGTAATTACCCATTCTACTACAGCTTGATAAGACAGGACTGAGTGATTGTGTAAACAAGGACAAAGGCACTTTCACCTTCACTTTTTCACACACACAAACACACACACACACACACCCCGACGTGTGCGAGCAGACAGATACGCAAACACAAATACTCACTCTCAGACACACCGGTCTTTCTCTCAATACACACAAAGACAAGCAGACTGCATACAGAGAGTGAATGAAAAATCATATGCGCACACACGCACACACCATCTTTCTCTCGTAGACATAAAAACCAACAAAAACAGATTTCAAAAAGTGTGTAAATCTCTGTTGAATCCCATGGACTTGTGCAAGAGTGGATTACTGCTGACAGGTAATTGTGTGTGTGTGTGTGTGTGTGTGTGTGTGTGTGTGTGTGTGTGTGTGTGTGTATGTGTATGTGTGTGCGCGTGTTGGCCCATACTGGATTTGGAAGAGGACTCTGAGATGTCTGAGGAAAGGCAGCAGCGGTCTGTGTTGTGCGTGGTCTTGAATAATTTAGCACTGAGATGCACAGTCATTAGCGTTCTGCAGCGTATCCCAGGAATTAAGGAATCCAAACAACTCACAAAAAATGACGGAGTGGCCTTTTTAATGTAGAGCTGGATTGCCTTCAAAGTTAGTTGCTGGTTAACAATCCTGCACTTCGATAAGCCCGTGAAATTGCTTGTGTGCAGAAACCCAGAGCAGATGCACTTATGGCTGACCACTACTACAAAGAAATGCCCATCTAAAATGAAAACAATATTTTTTATGTCTGACAAACATGAAAAGATGAACATATGAAAATAAATAATAACATATTTTTAAAGGGTTTTCTTGTGGGATCCTTGTGGTAACAACACAACACAAAGTGGGCCCATTCCTTTTATATTTTTCTTTAAAAAAAGAGATAGTTATTTATATGATGTGTTCACCAAAAAAATAAACTGAAATGATCAAAATCTAACATGGAAGAAAACACTTTTTAAAAACGTTTAGTGCTACCATCTGTCTCTGCAAATGTCAAAGTTGGTAAACTTTCAATCCTGTTTGGAGAGCTTTAAAGCTAAGAACCAGGACAAAGACTTTCACAGAGCGAGGGGTCAGAGGATCCTTAATACTAATGGAAAACAATATTGCATAGCCCACCACAGTGCCAAATACCTGCTTTCTTCCAAACCTTTTACATGCATAAACCATCACACACATACACACACACACACACACACGCACGCACAAAGAGAAAAGGAGCATGTCTTCCAAGTTAATAATTACGTAAGGAAGAGAGCAAAGATTCACACATTCACACACATTTACATGATTCAGATTTTGCGCAAGCAACAAAAATGTACACGTCTTCCTAAAACCATGAATACAGCATTTCAACTTTCGTGTAAACTTTCAGTACATTTCCAGTGTGCTGGGTAGAATAGCTGCCATAAGGGCTGATTGATTAATACATGGCCCTTTTAAGACAATTATGTCTTGAAGCAAAGCATATGACCTGCCATGTGACAGGAAGGAGGCATTTTTTTTTAGAGCTCAACGTTCACTTGTTGGGTGTCTGGTGTTGGGTGTTCTCAACTGTACTACCTGAATGGCCATGGCTTGCTGTATACTGGCTTTCACAGGACAAAAGCATTTGAAAATTGGACATGGCCATCTACAAAGGTCCATTGGAAAATGTTTGCAGGCACACTTATGTGCACCAGTAACTACGGAGGTGCTCAAGGTATTTTTATTCAGGACTGCCCTGGATTTTTTTTTCTCTGAACACGCTGATGCACAATTTTGTCCTTCAATGTTTTTTGTAGGCTTGCGAGCAACCTAGTTCTAGGCAGAGATTTCAACAACAAAAATAGCCAGACAGAAATATTCATTTTCGATATATGTTCATAAGAGGTGAAAACCACAACCATTCTTGTTGTTCACCCAGGATAATACATGATGGCCACTGAAGGACAGACATCTGAAGCAAGAGTGTTTTCATCTACCTCTTTGCTGCTTATCGAAAGTGCACTGTCAGACAATTGTTAGCTTGTGATAGATATTCACAAGAAATGTTGCATGTTGGCAAAAAATCCACACAAGAAATGCATGTTCTCTCCACACACACAGTCTCGCTCACACACACACACACAGTTTCATGACATGACAATGGCATTTGAAAAAAATCTTTTAAACCTTCTTGCTCACACTTAAGCAAAAGAGCTGCTTGGAGAAAATCTAAAGGGGAATTTGAAATCACTCCTAGTTAACTGAAGGCCACATCTGGCACAGTCTATACTTTTTATGAGTAGATTTTTTTTCGCAATAAAGTAAAAAAAAAAAGGACATACATGGTCCAATGCCATGTACAATTTCTCTCATCTATTTCCCCTCAATTCATTTATCTTCTACCTTTTCCCCTCACCTGTCTTCCTTATTTTTCCCCCTTGGCTCTTTGTTCTTGGCAGAATCTGTGTAGCTCCAAAAAGCACTGCTTCCCTCATGCTGATTCTAGTAAATGTGGCGATTACAGGCCAACCCCACACAGCAGTGGGGCAGCAGGTGGTCTCACAAAACACACTGCCTAATTAGACCTACCCACAGTGGCTGACTGGGCTCCAATATGGCTGCTGATTCTCAGACACCACTGAGTCCAACACGGCTGCCGACTTTTGGAATGTGACTGCCATCATCATGCAATACAACATGAGCAGTCAGACGTGTCGGTGGTTGGTTGGTTGGTTGGGTGGGTAGGCAGGCAGGCAGACAGACAGACAGTTAGACAGACAGACAGACGGACAGGCAGGCAGGTGGGCAGGTAGACGGGCAGGCAGACAGACAGACAGATATTTTGTAGTAGGAATAACTGTTTCTGTGGAATGATGCTAATAGAGTGAGAGAACAATGAATGTATTCAAGATTTTTTTTTTCTCTCCAAGTAATGTTTAACCAGCAAGGAAAACGATACAAACAGACACACACACACACACACACACACACACACACACACACACACACACACACACACACACACACACACACACACAGTGACAGCAGGCCCAGGCTGGTGTGGTTACACTGCACATGGAGTGCTGAAGCCTGTACAATCTTGGCAGGCAAATCCCTTCATGCTCAGTTTGAATAATCTTACTCATACTGTGGGAAAGCCAACTCTTCCTTAGCCAGACAGAAAAGGGAGGAAAGCAAATGATACACAATAAACAAAGTACAGACATACAGCAAGTACAAGTTGTTTCTGTGACACACTAATATTTTCAAACCCAATTTCAAGACACACACACACACACAAACAAACAACACAATTGGGATGCAACCCCATTCCTCTGTGGCTACAAGGGTATGTCTGCTTTAAATCTGATCTGTTTTGCATGATCTGTTCAAAAAGCTGCTCTAATGGCAGCCACAGACCTGGCATTCAGGACTTAAATGACACAACCAAAGCAATAAGCTAACCACGAGGCAGGAAGCATAAAACCGGACCTATGTGTGTCTAATAGCAGCCGGGTTTTTAAGCTCTAGCCTTGGCCAAGGTAGAAAATTGTAGAAATGCCTCCATTTATCTGTCACCACGAAAAAAGTACATTTCATATCCAGGGAAAGTTGCCAGTGAATAAAGCTATGCTTCCTGGAAATCCACGGCTTCAGCACACTCATCCTTCACCTTTAAACTTATTTTTTTGGCCTCCATCTTTCATGCCAACATTTTTATTTTGTCCCCGATAAGTAAACATATTTCAAACACAGGGTGTGCTATCAGATGTCAATTTCATAAGAAATTACAGGAAAGGCTGTACACACTTCCTGTAAACTGACACAGTTCATTGTGTCTGAACAGGTAAAAGTAATGCACATCTGAGGTGGCCAGGCTTTTATAACAAAGAATTCAATCCAGCTATGGTTTAAAGATATATTCTAATATTATTTTATGAGCAATATTTTAAAGTTGTTTATGAGCAAAATCTTTTTTTAGCTTTTTTATTCATGAATGTGTTATACATTTTCTATATGCTAATAGCTGCCACATTTGTGCCACTGTCTTGAGATTACATCCCTGAGCAAGGGATACACCTGGGAAATATAACTTCATTTTTCACATTTTTCTGTTCAGTGGCAACATGAAGAAAACACAGAGTTGTGCTTGTCATTGCCTGGCAAACTCAATAACCTGCTCTGCACTTTCCATTCAGAATGAAAGATCATAGCTAGTCTTTGTCACATGTCCTCGTTGCTAAGGAATTGAAAATGGAAATTTAAAAAGGTAGCACTGCTCAAGACATAAGAAAATTAGGGGAAATGTTGGACTTGGAAATGGGGGACAAAAGCTCATGTGGGAAAAATATTTTTAAAAGGAGGCCAAAAAAATGTTTGCTTTCTTTTCAACAGCTAATTCAACACAACATTAAAATAATCTAAATTGAAAGTTCTTTTTTTCCATGACTTGAGTGCCTAAGGCGTGCTCATAGGCTCACGCGGCAATACTAAAACAGCTCAACATTGTGGAAACTATTTTTTCCCATTTCTTCTTATTTGCTAAAACATAATGCTAGCCAAAAGGACAGAACTGCGTAGCCTTGAGGCTGTATGAATTTGCAATTGCATATAAGGAGGAACAGTAGGCTTATCTTACAAACAATTTTAAAAAAATGCAAAACACTTTTACGTAAAATTAATGTACATCAGTTTGCTACTTAACACAGCTAGTTACAAAAACTATCCATCTATGATCTCTATCTCCGAGAGATTCTCCATTTCACCATATCTTTTACAGTAGTACACTGTAATTATAAAGTCCCGATACTAGTGTGTGTTAGTACTTACACAGCTTAAGCAAGTACGCATGATCACAATCACTCACTGTTTCTGGCAAGTGCAAAAAGCTGGTCACATTCACACTTGGTTTCATTTGTTTGTTTGATCATTTTCCCCCTCTGGATAAGGACAGATGCTATTGCTTACTTAGAGTTAGGTTTGAAAAGCACAGATTAAAAAACAAAAAAAACCTGTAAAGCTTTTGTGAAGAGTGTGATAAATGACTGGATGCAAATGCTATCTAAACCCAGAGGCCACTCAGGAGGAAAGAGAGAGAGAGAGAGAGAGAGAGAGAGAAAGAGAAAGACAAAGAGAAAGAGAGAGAGAGAGGGGGAGAGAGGGAGAGAGAGGGAGAAAGAGAGGTAGGGGATTTGCTCCACTGAGAAAAGATGAGTAACTTTTAAAAATAAATGTCCCATTACAGTGCTGAGACAACAGCTTGTGATACATCAGCGGCAACTCAGGTTGGCCATTACGCTGGGCGGGCGCGGGAGCCAGTGGAGGATCCCCAGTGTGCTGCCGCCATGAAGGATTGCCCTCCGCACGCCCTAATGAGAATCCTGCCAGCGCCGCCCAGCATGCATTAACATCTCTACACACACCCCGCGCCGCCAGCCATGCAGTGCCGCAAATCATGCGCAAAAACAAAACCTCCAGTCGTGCCCTGATAAGGAATGCCCTGACCCAGCCTGATCATTTGTCTCGTGCCCAGAGCCACCGGAGCAAAACACAAATACAAGGGGTGTGGGAGAGAGAGGACAGTAAAGGAGAAAATGTGTGATTAAAAACAAGGTAATTCGGGAGATGAGGAAGAAAAATGAAAAAAAACAAAAATTAAATGATCTTTGTGGTGACATAAATAGGATAATGGTTCTTGTGATAGAGCAGTTGGATGCTTTGATCATACATGTACATACTATAGCACTATACAGCTGCACACACCTGGGGCCTCCATTTGTATTCCTTTGTACTTGTAGAGATGTTACAATCTCACTGCCTTACTAATATCTGACTACTGAACACAGCAAGGTTATAGATTTACCCATTTCTCAGAAACCCTGAAGACTCGAAGTGGTTGAGGCTGTCATTTCATCAAGGCAAGAGGGTGGAGGAGCTCATAGATTGAAACACTACTGTTCTCACTGACAGGGAATCACTCGGTGGTGAATGAGATGGATAACAATTACACACATCATGTATGTTTATTAAGTGTATGTTTATGAAGAGTAATTAAAGTGTGTGTTTGTGTGCATGTGTGTGTGTGTGTGTGTGTGTGTGCGTGTGTGTGCGTGTGTGTGTGTATGTGTGTGCGTACGTGTGCGTGCATGTGTGGATGTGTGCATGTCAGCAGACAAGGTTGCTGTGCAGACCAGTGGTGTAACATGAATTTCGTGCTGCAGAGTGTGACTCCTACATTAACCTCCAGTCCCCTGTGGGGAGACAGTCCACATCTCAAAAATGTGCAGCTCTAGCTGGATCCACCTCATCTGGGGAGAGATTAAACATCAGCTAAAAGTACTGCAGTCTCTTTCTCCCTCTCTCCCCTCTCTTTCTCTGCCTCACATACATACACACACACACACACACACACACACACACACACACACACACACACACACACACACACGCACACACCCACACACACAGGGCTTAGTTCTGAATTTGTCTATAGCCCTATCTCAGTCACACTTCAGTATGATTTCCATTAAGGCAAGCCTTTAAACTACTTTTCTCCTCATGGCTCTTTTCCATCTCACGAGGCTTCATTCATAGGGATATTTTTCAATGTAATAACCTTAAATAAATACTTTTTTGTGACCTCTCCTTTTATTCAGAATTCTGCGAGAGTTAAGTGCCTCCTGCAGTTTTCATCTTTATTTGGTGGTACACAAAACTGAACTACTTAAATAGCACATCTGTGCAGTCATACATTTTTTAATCTGATCTATGATTAATTATTGACATATTCCCTCTTTCTGCCTCTAAGTGTGAGTGTGTGTGTGTGCCACCCATACCAAACAAACATGACCAACACGACTGTATCCCTGCATCATGGCAACCATGCTGCACAGAACCAAAGCATACTTAAATTGGAACCCAGATGTGTTCCCCATGTCTTCAGCTGTTGTGCATGTAAACAGTACACACAAAAGGGAGTAACAATATTTCCCTGGAAAAACCTTCCTGCAAACCTTCCAGAAAAAAAGGTTTGTCAAAGTAAAAAAAAAAAATCTGAACAAAATGGACCAGCTAACCGATTTACAATGTGTTAGACCGAGATTAAATACAGTTGTTCTATGTGAGACTGATTATGTGTTTTGAACCATTTAAGTTAATCTATTTTACTACACCTTAAAAAATGAATATTGTGAAGAGTAAAAATAAGCATTCAGATTTGCTTCCCCCTTGACTATTATGATTGTTTTTCATGCAAAACATTCCCCAGTGGAATAAGTACAACTGAGAGAGAGAAAAGCACACGCAAGAAGAACAGGACAGTGGGTACGAGCTCTTCAGTAAAGTGCATTTCTGTGTTTCCAGTCACAGCTGTTCATATATAAACAGTGGCTAGTGTTGAGTGGTTTTGATTAGAGAAGAATATGTCACACTGTGTTCCATGAAAAATCTAATTAGTCTGTGGCTGTCGATGAGTGTCAGTGGAGGCAGCAGGAAAGGCTTCATCCCAACACATTATGCCCTGCTGTGTTCAGCCTCCCCTCGTTATCCACCTCTCCATTCTCAAGTGCCTCGCAACTGTATGGGGCAGCACCCCTCGGGTCTCATTCATTTACACTCAAAGCCTAATGTATGCTTGCCGAGCTTACAGCTACAATGACACTGACAGTCCAGCTTTCCCGGACTTATGGCACTGTCACTTGTTCTTTGTTTTAACATCTTCACCTCCTAAAGTCATTTGAAAACATATGGGAACTCAAGGTCATGGTCATACACAGCACGACGAATCCATGTTGATTACCTTAGTTCTCCTATTGGATTTTATACAATCACTCCACGAAAAGACAAAACAAATGTCATTCCTACAACTGTAGCTCAGAAATGCCAGAAACAAGGGACTGTGTCTCTGGGGTTGTGTAAGGACTTCTACCTGACTGAGGTAGTGGAGACAGTAAAGACTGTGGCCAGAGTTTGGCTGCACACTAAGCTGAAGCAAGAGAGACTCCCAGCCACTGCTGACAGACTGTAAGGGCTCTGCATTAAGACAGAGGGCTACAGTGTGTGATTAAGACCAACACTGTGTCCAAATCTCTCAGAGGCAGTCATTCTCGTGGAGTAAGCCCTGACTGCAGGATAATGCAGGACCCCAACACAAAGCAGAGAACATGCCAAGAAACAATAATACTTAAATTTTAATGGGAATCTTTAAATATTTTGTTGCCACTTCATGGCCTTTGCTGCTAAAAATAGTTAATTGAGAAAACTGAATGTAATGAAGTGTTGCGTAGCTAAATAGCTTGCAGCTTATTGTTGATACTCTGTTATGATAAGTGAACAGAATACTTGCAGAGTGATATGAAAGAAGCCCCAAACCCATTGCCATTGACAGCAGTCAATATACTTTTTCAGTATAATGCCAAAAATGTCACTCAAAAATATTTTACCCCCAAACATTGGAGTGGCCTATTGAAAGTCAAAGAGCCATATAATAAATATTTATACTATGTACTATGGATGGATGGATGGATGGATAGATGGGTAGATGGATAGATAGATAAATAGATAGATAGATAGATAGATAGATAGATAGATAGATAGATAGATAGATAGATAGATAGATAGATAGATAGATAGATAGATAGATAGATAGATAGATAGATAGATAGATAGATAGATAGATGGACGAATACACAGTCAGACAGACAGACAGGTCAATCTCCAGACATTTTAATTATTACTTCCAAATAGCAGATATAGGATACAATCCTGTTCGGCTTGCCATACTATACACAGTGGCCTATACATCATAAATAATAAAAAAGGTTTTGTGGGGGGAAAAAACTAATGGGCAACAGTGTGAAATAAATTCATAGCATGTTTTGCTAGAGGACCTGCACAGCTTTTCTTGGTGCTAGGAGAAAGCTAGGAGAATTAACCCCTACCCCAGCTCACTCTCAAGTCATCATGCACATGGTGTAGGAAAGCTCAAGGCCAGATTCATGCGCCAAATTGATTCCACCCCATGAACCACCACAGGATTTGAAATAAATAAATAAAGTTCAGCAATACGTCAACTGGTCAGCAAAATGCGAAGTACATCATCACAAACAAACACGCAGTGCTGAAAAACAACTGTGGCAGCCCAGGTCCTAACGAAGAAGGAAAGCACAAAGTGGAAATGACAGCAGAGGAACAGCGCAGGAAGCCACCGACCAAAGCAGAGTGATGACTTTGTTCCCGTGCAGTGGCACAGAAAAAGAGGACACGTGAAGATGATTAAACCCTGATCAAAGGGGCGCTTGGAGAGACGGTTTGTCTCAGAAGAACAGCAAGGCTGCCGCTTGCGCTTCTGATGCTTCTCTGCTCTCCTCTAAGCTGTGCTGCCACCCAGCTGACGCACCAGCTGAGCTTAGAGCTCATCACCTTTTACGGCTTCAAACAGCTCTGTGCCAATACATGGGCAGCGAGAAAGAACACATTGGAAACTATACCACACTTTCTCTTCTGCGTCCCTCTCTGTCTGTCTCTCTCTCTCTCTCTCACACACACACACACACAGACGCACACACACACACACACACACACAAACACATTCACTTGTTTATTTAAACAGAAAGATGTATGATAGACTTTCTTCCTTTCTTCCAGAGAGTGGTATGTTACATGGAGCTCACTTCTGTGTCATGAATAGTGTAGTTATTCTCAAGCTACGGACTTGACAGAACCATGGCACGTTTGCATGTTGAAAGCAGGTCACAGCAGAAACTCTGACACACAGCTAGAGTCTATGTAAGATGCACTCACATTGAACGGGCAGCTTAGTGCAGACCTGTACAGTCTTGACAGAAAAAAAGAGCATACACTTCGCTAACAAGCACAACATGGAGTGATTGCAGATGGCAGACAGCATCCAGCGTCCTCCATCCTCCTCAGACCACATTGAAGCCTGTGTGCCCCAGGTGCTCATCTGTATGGGTGTGCAGTGAGTGTAACAACACACAGTCGGATCTTGAGTTGCAACGGAGAGGGCTGCTGCAACTCACATTGCTCTTGGCAAGGTCTCCTGGTTAGCCTAGTGTCCATCATGATTAGAGAGCCTGCAAACCTTCACATGATCCCGCCTTCCCTCCATCGCAGTTCTAGCAGGCAAATTCTAGTCATCAAAACACACACGAGTCTTGTAGTGTGCGATTTCTAGGATTGATGAGGGCATTTGGTGAATTTTGAAAACTTCACAAACTCTGGAGCAACGCCTAAGGAATATAGATGTCTTTTTAACTAAATTCAGTGTTTTACTATAGGAATGCATTTGGGTAGGACCAACTGCAGAAGGTGTACAGACATTACATCTGTCCATGACAGATGAATCAACATGTGGCAAGGCTCTCCCTCTACCTGCCTACTGTACCTCACATCAGGGTCAACCTGTCAGATTGAGTAATTTACACTTTCCTCTTCTAAAACACAACTTCCTTCAGCACTAGGGTTGGACATGCAGAACCGACTCCAAATGTTGTGATTCAGCAGAACTGCATGACTCCACAAATCAAATCAAATTGACATGACATTGATGCTGAAATGGCAATTTAAAGTTATGTCAGCAATATTATGGAGCTGGCTAGAGAAAGTTCACATCCTATTTGAAACTTAACTAGCTACCTAGTTATCAACACTGCAGTTAGTAGAAGATTTATGGGCCTAAGTAATGTTTTTTGTTTCAAATTCAAATCATGGCGCACCCCGTTTTCAGCTCAAACTGATCCTAGCCTTTTATTGGTTATCAAAACTGGTTCAAAAACAGCCTCAGTATCTTGACATATGTAATGGGCAATCATTTTGGAAAAATTACACGGCCTTCTATTTTGTATTCTGCAATTTCGATTATGACAGGCAGTAAAAGGCTTACCAAGCTGTTTGATCTCTCTCTAAAAAGATCAAACTCCCAGCCAGCAAAGCATTTTCAAGCTTGCTGCACAAGGAGCGAAAATGAATAAACAAGGGTGAACGAGTGTCATTGAGAAGTAACATCCTTTCTCAACTTTAGAAGAATGGACGTTTCAGTAGGTGGTTACAGGGACATTAGTTAAGTGCCAGTTGACATACTGTACAGCTGGAGCCAGATACTTTAGCAATGTTTTGTTGTGTTGGAAATCATATTTATCATACAGTGTATATCGTAGACTATGGCTCTGTTCGAAATTTAATTAATTTAGTTAATTTGGTGCCTTGGCAGTTGCTTAACGCGGCAGCGAGTCATCAAGTGTCGTTCAAAAACAATTAAAGTTCTTTTTTCCTGTTTACTGAGTTGCCTTCGCACTATCCCCTTAACTGTCATTTTTGAAGACAGCTTTGATGTATCTCCAATGCTGCCTATTATGGCAGCCAAAATTAATCTTATGGTAGCTGTTCATATCAAAATGTCTTTTGTCTGGCACTATTTCACTTGGATGTTTACAAATCTGACTACAAATAAACAATGTTCAGTTTGGCCATTAATTTGTCAAGCCTACTACTTTACTGTGTTTTTCACTACTTAGCAGTAATTAGCTGGGGTAGGCATTCTCACTGTGGTTGGAGTGTGTGTCACCATCGACTTTAGCAAACAGTGTGCAACACTTTAATAGAGGAAAGACCTGTGTATTACAAGTGTGGTGTAATGATAGTCTACAAATGGAACACCTTTAAAGGGGAGCATTTTTAAAACTGTTATTTGATGTGTAAGGTTTGTGTGATAGCCATGCTACCACAGCTACGGTTCCATAGAAAAAAATAAGAACAGGACGATTTTTCCAACTCGGAAAGAACACGAGGAAGCCATGGCATGAGACAGTCAGTCATTCTATAAAGCACCGTTGAGAACTTGTGGCAGTAGAATGACAGACTGCCCAGAGTGAGGATACAGCACTGTCTTTAACAATTCAATCTCCAATGTGAAGCTCCTATATGATTAAAACTAAATGTAACTGTGGCTGTGCACATGCATAAAATATTCAGTCTATGCTGTCTAAATAACTGCAGATCTGTGGTTCTGACACTGGTTATCATGAAAATACTACAATGGCTGGTCTGTAATCATCTTTTAAGCAATGCCCTGGAGCCATTTTCACTTTGCTTATAGAACAAACAGGTCTGTCGACAATGCAGTCTCATTGTGCCTACACAACATTTTTCAACTCCTCGAGGACTCCAACACCTATGCAAAGGTTTTTGCTTGTTGACAACAGTTCAGCCTTTAAATCTTTTCTCCCATACACATTGTATGATATACTCTTACACATGGGAGTTGTACAGAGTCTCTGTGTTAATGGATCCTTGACTTTTTGTTGGAGAGAACCCAGGTAGTCAAACTTCACAACAAACCATCTAAAACCCTAAACTACTAGTTTACTCTCACCCCACAGGCCCCCACTCATCTACTCTCTGGGATAACAGCTGTGATAATGTTCAAATTTGCTAAGGACCCCACAGTGGTAGGTTTGATCTCCAAAAAACATGAAACAGCAAGCAGGGGTTAAGCGACATCTTTGGTAAACTGGTGGAATGCTAAAAACACACAACTGCATAAAAATGTCTCCAGAACCACAAAGCCAATAACTGACTTTCCTAGGAATTGCATCAACACTACTGCTTTTCAAACAAATGGCCGTTACAAATTACTGGGAGTGCCAATCTACTTTAAATTCATGTGGGAAGACAATGTCACTCCTATTTTAAGAAAGCCTGTCAGTGACTTGTCTTTTGCAATTAAAGTTCAAATAAAATGCTGTATGTCAAAGAAAAGGTATGGTGCAATTCTACAGAGCATTTTTACACATGCAATCATTGTTAAGGTTGACAACCTATGAGAAAAGGAAAGAACACTGATGTAGAATATTACCAAATTAAATTTTGGAGTGATACAGTGTGCGTAGGGCCAGATTTTGAAAGAAGTCCAATAAAGTAGCCCCACCCAGCCAATCTTTTTTAGTTTATTTCCACCTCACAAAAGGCCACTAAGCATTAAGACCAGCTTTCAGAAGAGCACATACCCTAAAACTGCTCACGTCCTTAACTCTTGTGAATGTGGTACTCTTGATCACTCAGTAGGTTTAAAGAAGCACTTTAATCAGTGGGCTGCTCAACATTTGCACAAATTGCCCTATAAATAGCAAATAGCAATGACTATTTTTATCAGGTTCTTAAAAACTTGTGTAATTTTGTTTTGCTTGGTGCTGTGCAAATTCTAGTCCTCCAGCCTCGGTCGCCTAGTGATGTTGAGGTAAACTGTGCAGTTTGAGATACATGTTTGTGATGATAGGCAGTGGTCTCTGAAGAGAAACCAGTATGGTGCTTAAAGTGGATGTTTAACGCTGCAAGTGTTCTGACAGACAAAGGTCAATTCCCCCTCACTGCACCCGCACACACCCACACACACACACACACCCACAGACACACACACAGAAGTGCTTTAAAGTCTCAGTGGCCTGTCAAGGTGTGTGGGTGAGCAGTTATTTCCCTGGAGGAAATGACATTTGTCTAAAGGGCCTTGATCCCTCTCTAATCTGATAATGACCTCTGCTCGGGCTGCCCTGGCTCACTGGCACACAGGGGAGGGATGTGGCACATGAAAGTGTTTTGTGTGCCTCATCTGAGCACACCAGGGGACGGATTGGTCTTTTGAGGCTGCTAGGGTTTGAACATACAGGCTCTGGGTTACAGTTTGAAGCTTGGGAGGGCTTCCCAATAAAAGGTGTCCATCAACATTTAAAAGGTTTACCTTGCCAAAGTTTTTTTCTGTGTTCCCTAAGCCATCCCTAAATAAGCCCTCACATGCTTTTTCCAAATGTTCTTGTTACTACAGTTTAGCTATAAGCAGTGTTATATGTAAAGTATACATTGCAACATTTGAGTAGCTAAATCCAGCAGATTTCAGCAGCAGTGAACAAACTTAACTTGACTTTCAACCTTGTAAATCATGGGAGATTACTGGGACAAAATGGGAGAGGGGTGGGAGTTTGTGGCTATGACATAGAGTGGATGTTATGTCAACTGAGACATCTTCTTCTTCCAGCACTAGGTGATGTCAACAAACCTTGCATACGTCCAGACATTGACTTTAACTCTAAACTAATAGTAGTAGAGATTAACCTTATTAAAGTATCTCTTTGAGAAATTATACCTAAGGATATTTACAGGGCAACATAGTAGCATGAGATCGCAATCCTTTTTCTTAAAATGATTTATTAGTATGGTGTCAAACCTGTTTGCGATTATTTGCACTGTATAATGTATGGCTTGAAGACAAGTGTTTGATTCTTTGAGTGTGCAGTGTAAGCAATCATCAATATCAGAGTTATACAATTATTTGAAATTACCGTTTTCAGAATGCTTAATGGAAAAACATGTAAAACATTGGAGGTCTGGTAAACTGTAGTTTATAGCTAATTTATTAAATTTACAGTCTATATTTATTATGACTTACAAAGTTCTCAGTGTTCAAATTTTGAAAGTCATCACAAAGGTTGTAATAGGTGTCTGTTTACATCACAGACTTAGACCTAGGCCATTTCCACAATTTAGTTTATTAAAAAACAGTGTTGTATTCACAGCTGTTTTAGGCCCAGGCTTTGACAAATCATTGTGCCTTAACTTTCCAAAATCTTTGTGGTCTCTTGGCATTTAACAATACATTTCTTAACATGAAAAATGGTTTGTTGTAAAATTTACTGATTCCATTCCATGATGGCCACTGTAATTGTTTGCTCGATATTACTTCCATTTCTTCAAGGTGGGAAGGAAAAGGCCACTGAAGAAATGCAGCCGATTCATCACCGTGACGCACTTATTGTCGGGCCACTGGTGTGCAGCCGGCTCCTATGATATAATAGATGTTTACTGTACTCCTCCATTAATGATCACCTTCAGGCAATGGTGGAGGCTTATGCACTAAACACTCGCAAAAAGGCAAGCAGGACGACAGCGCCCATGTTCCAGCCAGCTTCCCAAGATAAACAGCCGCGCAATTAGCAAAAAATTGCTAGAGCAGTGAGGATGGATTTTCCCCATCCTCATTGTTCTCCAGTCTTGGTATGTTGGAGTTACAAATCTGCTCAAAGTAGACTGCCAACCGAGAGGCAGAGACACTGATGTGTTCTACTGGCAGAGATGAATATAATGATGTGGCCTCAAGTGTACATGTCACCCTGATACATTCATAGGACCATGTTAAGACATTCTGATCCACTGAGATTAAAGTGAAAGAGTGAGCCTGCAAGCCCTCAGACACAGAAAAAGTGACACACAACTGAAGGAGCAGCTACACGGCAGCTGTAGCATTGTATCATACCATATCTATCACCAATCGTACACAGACTATGATCACTGGTATGATGGGAAAATGCTATTTAAAAGACAGTGAGAGGTTTCCTATTTTTCTTTTCTTTCTAAAGGCTGCTCCTTATTGTTTTGAAAAGGCTAAGTGTGAGCATCTCAGTAATCTGCTCGCACCCAAAGGCCTTCACCACATTATCTCTCGAAACAACCGATTCAGGGTAAAATTAACAGCACTTCCTGCCCCAGGTCAGTTTTGATTAATGATGCCTGGCTTTGGCCTTTGAATAACAGTGCACCTTTTCCAGCCTTCTGAAGTCACCCTCAAGGTTACAGCTCTTCTTCTCAATAAATGCCTTATGTGCTGCCCTTTCCAAAGGCGCCAGCAATTTAGAATAATGGGGTTGTGCATTCATATAACATTATGCAAATGTAGGGACACAAAAACTGCATACTCATTCTGAAATGTCACAACTGTATCTTCATGATCAGAAGCTCTCTGTTGTCATTATGTAAGGCTACTACCATGACACAGATGCACTTTGAGCCTCGATTAAAAATAGCTGGATAAAAGACTTGCACTGCAAATATTACTAAAATTGGTGAGTGCGCAATGCTTACGAGTCTGGAGTCTGACTGGGCCTGAGTAATGTCTGCTTTATTCACACACTGCCTCCTCCAACCCTTTTGGTAGGATGATCAACACGTCTTAACATCTGCATATTGACATTCAAATATTTATGTTACTACAGTGCTCAAACAATGAATCATGATTCAATTAAAACAAAAGCCATTATGCATATGCACAACATGGATTTATGTTGTCCACTGAATGTATTTGCATGGGCTTAATATTACAAGCACACAACACAGCTCTTTACCATGCAAGCCCTGGTATTGACCAGTAGTGAAGCATTTGTGTTCACAGCACGGCAACGGTTAATGTATCTGAGAGAAAAAGCTAATTTCCTGGATTCAGCGTAATAGCGTCACTGCCATCCCTACGGTTTTAGATCAGCAAAAACTCTAAATATAATTTTCCACATACAGACACACAAAAAATGACCAGAGGCTGGAAGTGATCATTCACCCAATCTGTTAAAGGGCTGCAGTGGCTTACTGAGGAGCCTTAATTACCTTCTGGCACAAGTCCAGCATCAGGCGTTGGACACACAGCTGATGTGCCAATAGGGATGGAACACCTGGGATAGGACAACACAACAGCTGTAGAATGCAGTCACACCCACCGGTGGTGGGCTCTCCGTTCAACCTTTTACTATCCTCTGATGGCATGAATGGTGATAAAAACAATAGTCACACAGTCACATGACCCTTTAGTCCAGCATATGCTGTATCGCAGAAATATCCTCAACAGCAGCAGGGGCTAGATGCCTAGCTTTTTTTTCCCGTCCTACCATATATGCGTACACACACACACACACACACACACACACACACACACTCACACACTCACACACTCACACACACACACAATTGTCGAGCACGGTTAAGCGTTGAGGCATCAGTAATGAGAGTGAGCATCTTGCACACAACCCAGTGAGCCAAAGAGCCAAAAGGAAAGCATAATAAAGCACCTCAGCCAATTAGGTGGATATGAAATTACACCGCCTCTCTCACCCTACAGCCACTTAAGGGCTCGTCTAATTTAAGAAACAAATAAATGCGGCGGGCACTTGCAGCGCTGAAGCGCTCTTAGCAGCCGCGCTGATAGCTGATTAAATATCAGAGACTCAGTGAGGGAGGCGCATCACATTCATTACTCTTCCCTTTGAGTTGCCTGTCTGTTTAGGGGATACATTTTTAAAGTAAATGACTGCATGCTCAGGGGAGTCCCTTTTCCACCTCACCAGATTCCGGGCTCCCCCCACCCCCACTCGCCCCCGACACAGACGCACATGCACAAATGCCTTGCAACATTAAGAATAACAACTGTTGCTAAGAGGACTGGGAGAGAAGGAAGACCTGGTACCGCACACCCGGAGAGAACATCAGAAGAATGGAAATGGGGAGGAAGAATCTGGGTCACACACTTTCAGGAAATGTTCGCTCTGTTTGAGAGGCAGCGAGAGGAGAAAGATAGAGGAGGAGAGGGAATGTGGGGGTGGGGTGTTGGATCGAAGGGTGTTGCACATTTGTTGAAATTACACGAAGTGTAGTAAAGAAAGAGGGTCCCTTTAACTCAGGCCTTCTTTCACACTGGGACAGAAAAGCTGTCGCATTAACATCAGTGGGGCGATTGTTACTGTGGGCCGGGGTTGAACAGCGGGGCTTATCAACCAGATATGGCCATATGCGGGATATGGGATGGGCAGGGGGAAGGAAGGGACTCACTGATGTTCTCAATGCTTCAGTGAAGAAACAGTGAGTGTATAAAGTGTATAAAGAGCACTTTTCTATTGGGTCTGAAACACCAATCTGGTGATTTAACTCAAGCTCTCTGGAGATGTAAGAGAGCTAGTGCAGTAGCCCAATGATGACACTTGTGTTTCTCCGTTCTCTCCGATGGCTGGGTCTAACATTTCCTTTCCATTAGCTAGCCATTGAAGGAAGACATCTGGATTTTTTTTTCCTGGGCCCCGACTTTCTCATATATTTTTGGATACAATTTTTTACTATAAACACAAATACTCAAAACTATAGTATGGTGTTTAATAAGTATCTCAACATTACATTTGTTGACAACACCTAACAACATGAAAGGCATCCCTACAGAGATACACTAGTAGCCATTTACCTCAATTGCTGTAAAAGTACACAATGTTTAATGGAAACACTCTTGGTTAAAAACTACAATGGCTGCGATTTAGTTCAGACATACTTAATTCTAAACATGAACTGATACTAAATGCAGGAAAGGAGCAAAAGAGAAAGACTGCCATGTAGTCACTCATTCTTCTTTCTACAGCATGAATGAGCTGACGACCATGGCTGATATCAGGTTGTTTGCCTTTTTTTCCACACACAAAATTGATGTGCAACTGATTTTCTGCATAAGAGCGAAGCCTTAAGCCGATTAGGGCAAGGTTCTATTGCCACAGAGGAGGGTCCCAGTTGGTGAAACTGGAGGAAAGCAACTGCAGTGTCTTACTGCAGCCACCTTACTCCCCTGAGGTTTTTATGCAATGCGACATGATAATGCTCTGCAGTGCCTGAGAAATTCTGAAAATTTCTTACCAACATGGTACATTGTGTTAAAAGGACACTGTGTAACATTTTAAGTTGTTAATTGGCAAAACTGTTTTTTTCCATTCATGAACATGTTCTATTTCATGTATAATTACCTCCACCAACAAACCAACATGTTCCTGTAGGCTTACAATTTCAAATTTATATATACTACAAATAGAATGGGTCAAACGCTTGTGTCACTATTTTTTTTTAATACATCCATCAGTGAGACACAAAGCTGGGAAATATAGATCTGCCATTCAAATGTTTACCTTCAGGGACAACATGATAAAAAGATTAGTTGGACAAGTTTATGCTCATCCCTGCCCGACAAATTAGAAAACATGCATTACTTTCATTACACTGCATTGTCTGTTTTCTTCTTGATAAATAATCTGACAAATTAAAACCACTTTTTTATTGTTTATTAATTAAAAGCACATGCATTGGATAATAACATAATATTAGAAGCCGTTCAACACTGTTTGAGCTAGGCCTACCTTTTGTTGTGTATGTTGTTACAACACAATGCTAGCCAACATGTCAGGATTGCATAGGCTACTTAGCCTAAGCAGCGAATCTATGTCTGGTGCCTATGTGAATAGAATTATAAGCTCTATTTGCATGGAGGAAAAGTAGGGTGTTTATTTTTCATCACTGTTAGGCTACTGTGCAGTGTGTCTGAATGGAATACCCCAAGGGTTGCTTGAGCACTAGCTACGTTCCATCAGTTATTTGTGTTAGGATACGGAAACAAAAAGGACCACCTTACAACTGCCCTCCAGTATTATAAATTGGTGTATTATCAGGTAACAGTGCTACAGATTAGTGTTGGTTTGTTGCACAACACAACCAAACCACTAGAGGGGAGATAATTGTACACAGTGGAGTTCCAAGGTGAGTATGCAGTAAACTCAGTAACTCAGTACTGCCAAACCCTGCCATAACTCATACCCATTCATGGTCAGTTTTAACAGTCTCTTCTTCCGAGTTCTGTGGCATAACATCATATTTAGTGCCAGTGCTTAAATGAACAGGCATAGCTATCAAGGCCAAATTCCTTACCTATATTGCTATGATTAGTAAAATATCTGCATAGAATGGCAAAATATTTAAAACTTGTGAGACAGACTTTATGATAATATATGATTTTCTCTTGTGTGTACTTTAGAAAACATCCACGTTCAATGATCACCTATAGGCACTAAAAGCAGTGCAGTGCCACATCAGAGGATGTGTCTATATGTACATGTTCCTGAAACACATCTTCTGACCACAGTGGGCGGATGCTTTCTGCTCACATAGGAAGTAGGCCAATAACGTCCTTCCAAGCATTGTTCTTCAGTCAGTGTATCAGTTTCATTCAGTGCTGCTCAAACTACACCGCACACTGAAGCTTGAACGTCATCACTTTCAGCCCTCCCTCTGTTCACTGATTGGCCTGTAAAGCTTAGAGTTGGTGTGAACCAATATGAACCATTCAGTGGTGGAGCTGAATGAGAAATTCAGCGGAAGCGGTAGGAGGCACGAGCCTGGCTAGGGGTTAACTGGCTACTTGGCTAATTTGCTCCTAATTAAGAAACCAAAGATCCCTCATCCCAGTGCATGAGGGCTCTTACTGTTCCTTACATTAAGCCTTTTGTAAGAAGCCTTTTGTATCCTATAAAGACTACACAGTGGTTTGTGATATGATCAGCATCAGCACTACATCAGTTTATATACATTAAAAATCAAAAGAAATATATATATATTAATGAGTAATTGGTACAGTCCAGTCACAGTAAAAGAGAAAAGTGGCTGCAGTGTCAGAAATATAAGTATTCATGAAATTCAAAACTTTCATTTCAGATGGTTTTAGACTCAAACCATTTGTGTTTGCAAAACAAGACACCGACATATGAACCTCAAGCACGGCTTACGTTTGCTCATTTTGATGTCAGCATACTCTGAGGCAAAAATGACAAAAATGTCATCTGCTTGCTGTAATTACATTTCTAATCCCTGTGCTGGGAAGATAAACATTGGGGCAGACAGACTAAATGAGTGTGTCTAAGAGGGAAAAACTCATCCATGAGAGTGTCATGTAAACACGCACAATAAAAGGACATTTGTCGCCCTAACAAATGGACTCGGGAGACCAAAAGAGGGGCCTCTCTGCATTAGTGGTCCACTGGAAATTAAGTGTCTCCTCAGCAGGTACACTTACAAAGGGCTCCACACATCCCCGTATCATTTCAATGGCCTCACTCTCCCAGTGTGTTGTTGCAAAGACAATTGAGTGGAACATTTGGTTGACAAAAGTACATAAACTCAAACCAGATAAAAATCATGGGGTACAGGGTCTACAAATGGAATGAGCAAAAAGCCTTCGAGGTGATGCTAGACACTACCACAAAAATGGCTTATATTCTGTTTAAATAAAAAAGATTATGCGATCACTGTCAACATTCCACAGTTTGCCCCAAGCACTTTCCTTTAAAAGGGCTGCAAAAGATGACTATCTGCTTTTCTGCTGCTAGATCTCAATGAAAGGGGGTTCAAAGGTGAACTGTTTATCTGTGGCTCTTTAATCACACAACTGTACCAAGTCCCAGAGGACCTTTTTATATAGTTAGACTGAAGTGCCTTTTAGAACATGATCAGTAGCTCACTGTTTTTGGTAACACTTTCTATGAACCGAGTCTTCATAAGACACTAGGTATTCACAGCTATGTATACATACTAATGACTGCACTCATTATAATGCTAGGTTACAAGCCCTTACAACTTTCGTTTAGTACTTGCTCTTTTTGAAATATGTCACGTCAAGTCAGAAATTTAAAATCAAGTCCCTCCTCCAAACCTCTACTGGTGTCATTTTTAATCTGACCAGATGAAGCCAAATTTTTGATTTTTTAAACTGGTCGCCAGGTGACGAACGAATCAGCCAACGAACCCAAATACGATAAACTGACTAGTAGATGCTCAATCACAAATCAGACAGTGTACAATAATTTTCTTCATGAGTATATTTTTAATCATTATCATAAGCACAATCACACCAACTTAAATGGAAGGTTATTATTGTACTTTCAGACTTTCTTCTTTTACTTACTTTGGTTCTAAGCAATCTTACAAGCTAGCATGTCGAGAGCGCTAGCTAATTAACATGTACATACCAGGCTAGTGTGTGGCTTAGCTTAGCCATCTTTCTTTGGACTTAATTTGCATAGAATGGTAAAAATCCATAAAGATAACGATCCCTCTTACAAAAAATACAAACTCCAACATTACCTTTGTGGGAAATGTTGCTGGAAATGTTTTCACAACATGAACAGAAAACTAAACGGCATGAGTATGGCTATAGCTTGTTATTCAAGAAGTACGCTGTATAGATGAGGCAGTGCACGCCAAAGTGCGCACCCACAACTAGGGAGCAGGTGTAAAGTATCTATAGTGTGTATGCTATACTATAGCGACTTACTAAAGTGAAAATACAAAGGAAGAAGTGTGTGCTCATTCACAGTTCTTCACCATGGAAACATCAAACATTTCTGAAACTGCCATTTCTCTGTTTACCGTTCTATAAATAGGAAGTATTTTCTGAGCCATTGGTAAACACTGAATGTTTTCTGAAATGGACTGATCAGGTACGGCCGTCCAAATGCAACTTGAAATTTGTGCACTGGCACAAACAATATGTCAACATTTCAACAATTATAGCACAATATTTTGCCCATATTTTTTTTAACATAGAATGGCATACACAAGGTAAACATAAAAATGCATAGGCGGTTTTGACTTATCCCATCCTATTAACGATTGCTCTTAACATCAGTCCCTGTAGCTGAATTTTTCTACTTGTGATATTCTGTAGTAGGTGAAGAGTTTCATGGTTTCTTTATGTGATGTGCCTGACTAAAAAAGAGAGACCCATTTTGAGCCATTTGGAGCAGAGTGTTGCTGGCAACATACATTTGTGAAAACGAATGCTGGGACTGACTAATTAGCCCAGGGGTCTCACAGATCTCAGATGAAGCTGTCAATCAAGCTGATCCTCACCAACAGGGAGAATGAGCACCCTGCCAGTTACAACAAACTGCATTTTGCTGAATGAAAAGAGTGTCCAAGTTAGGATATTCCGGGTATGGAAATATATGTAAATAAGATTGTTTACAGCTTACAGTAACAGGTATGAAGGTGACAGGTATGAAGCTATTCCTATGCACATCTGTTTTAAGACGGGATTACTCAAATCTATCTAAAACGTACATCACCAAGGTTTCTACTTCGAATACAGAGCCCTAAAGGATTATTCATTAAGTCTCCAAACTGGTTAGCGGAAGGTCTTGTGGCTCATGCATTTGTGCACAACACAACATTCTTCAAGAAACACAAACATTCAGAGCAGCCAAAACTGCATAGAAGTACTTTTTTACAACAGCCCCAAACTTTAAGCTTCTATATAACCAATATTCCCTTTCATTCTACCTTCAATGTAGTTTTCAGTTTTCTAGTTTTCTCTGCACCCATCCCCATCATGTTTGTGTGTGTTGGCAGCTTGTCAATTCAACCTCATTGGGCCTTATGTTGGACATAGTGATGGAGAAGGGGTGGCAGAAAGTCAGGAAGGTGGATCCTCAAGTGAAATACTTGAACGTGTATATACCCACAGCTGAGTGCCACAAACCCATGATATTTGGGTTGCATCTCGGAGGGTGAACATAAATAATATCCAGAATAAAGGGAAGCAAACATGTAAACAAATCACAGGCAAAGTGGCTGTCATGCGTTTCTTCTGGGATTGACTAAAAAAAAACACATCTCACACTGATATGAGTCGGTGACAGTCACTTGTCACTGAAGAGCCTTGGTGATTTGTTTTTCTTTGGGTCCTAATAACACTGTCACATTTTGTCTGTCTTTCCCCTTTGAACAAAGGACTTCAGGAACAATGGAGCTCCATGCTATGAAGAATTCATGTTTTGAAAAACACAGAGGGTGGTAGTCAAGATGCCAGGAGAAAAGAACAAAAGAACAGAAAGAAATGTGTGACTATCCAAGAGTTAAGACAACTACAACATTCTATTCCATAATTATCGCGAGGCTGATATACGCAATTATGTCTTCTCCAGATAGATAAAGGGCAAACAGGGCTGCCTCAGTGGCTACATAGGAATCAACCCTACACAAAAAAGTCTTTGTTTCTTTCCTCAATCAGCAGCAGAGACATATAAGTGTATTTCAATGGACTCCCTAACTTTATGAAATGTAGTATGCAGCATCAGTCATAAGAAGAGAAAAGATTGAGAACAAGGACCTGTAATGCCCACACATCATTACTGGACATAATTTATGACCTGAAGGATGAAATATGCTTTCTTGCAAAGACACGGACAGCAATTACCAACTGATTTGACCATTAGCACTGAAATGGACCCATTTTGAAGACTCATGTCATCAAAGGGCAGCTATTGCTGCAGCAAAACCTCATCAAGCAGACCCGTTTAGTCCAACCTTGCAGGTCAGTGTGATTTAGAAGGCAATGGGTGGTGATTGTCTGAAATTGGACATGACAAGACACAATTAAAAAAAAAAAAAAAAAAAACCCGATGGGACCATAAGGAAACAAAGTAAAATCTCAGGGATAAAAAGGGCAGCGGGTGGCGATGAATGGAGGGAAATGTGTGAGAAAAGGCCGCAACAGAAGGGGGACCAGCAGCCCAAGAGATTAAGCACATGGAATCGATGGCGGTGCAGTGACAGAGAGGGGATCAATATCAGGTCGTATTTGACTCTCACATTCCTGTCGGCCCCGCTGAAATAAGACTGAACATGCAGCAGTACCACATCACAGCGCCGTCACCCCATGGACCTCCTAAGCTTGTTAGAACTTGTGCCCTAAGGGAACGAAAACTTTCGTCTGGTTCCCCATCAATCAAGCGGATGAGGCAAAGGTAAACTTGGCAGATGCATCCGTCCGAAGCCCCCCATTAATCTTAATAGTAGCCTGTAATTAGGAGCGCTGGTGTGAACGGCCGTGCTCCCATAAATAACAGCGGAGCGGAGGGGCAGCAGACTGAGGAGAGTGAGCGGCTCTTCTCTTAATGACCCACAGAGGCACCGTCAAGCATCAAGCCACGTGCCTTGCGTCAACCAGCACCCTGATTTATGCTTCCGCTTCATTTACCTGAGAAACAAACAAAGTACCTTATTTCCTCAAAACAGAAGAGGCAGAACGACAACAACAGGAAAAATGGCATTAGGATTCACACCAATACACAGCTTCTGATATGAAAACAGCACTGCCTGCAGTGTCACTGGGAAGCCGAGCGTGGCTGATTTGCTTGAGACGCTGCTGTGAGCATTTTTTTTCCCTCCCAGTGTCGAAAGTAGTGAAGCTGTGAGAGTGGTGGCTGGGTGGATTTCGCAGGCCCCAGCAACTGAAGAGCACCACACTGACGGAGCCAATGAATCTTCACATCTGCCAGAGCAAACACAGTAGCCACTGGCAACAGAGTGCAGGGCTGTTAGCGTCAAACTGAGTAAGAGTGCAATGTATGACTAACTGTATTTTTTCTGCCAAGATGTGTCCTGTGAATCCAGAGCATTTCAACACGCTCTTGTACAAACACTCAAACACACACAAAGGATGGGGGTAACAGGTAGCAGGCAAGAGGAGTTGGAGGAACACTTGTCTGTTGCTGACCATGTGGGCAAGAGCAAGGTAAATGATGGAAATTAAATGATGGGACCTGGCTACACACAATTTAAATATCTTCCATTTTCAGTTCAATGACCAATCCAGACAACATGCGTTATGAGCATTTAGACCTTGATGTACAAAGGCCAACATACTGCCTGTACATTCATCCTGTCCGTTGACACAATTTTTGTTATGTACATATTCTCTATGGGTAAGATAGGGTTATGCCCTTCTGTCAGTATGACCTTGCATAAGAGTGTTTTCATGTAAACAAGCATTGTGATGTAGTGGATGGCGTAACATTTCGTGAGTCAGACAGACGGTAAGCCTGGCATGCCACGGGCTGTTTTTAAGCATACTGCCTCTTTCCCTCAAACTGTGTGAAAACAATGCACATAGCTGCCAAGATTACATAAAATGAGAGCTATAAGATGGCCCTAGAGGCCCCACCCCCAACCTACTCATCACAGGTCAGTTCTAAGCCCTGAATGTCTTCATCTTCAAGCAACTCCCCTGCCGATGGGGCTATTCTGTGGAAAATATGGAAGCTATAATGGATAACACAGTATGAGCTTTGAGGTGGTAACATGGCTATGATGTAGAGCGGAGTGGTCGTTAGTTCACAAAGTGCATTAAGTTGTGCCACTTAAATATCATTATCCAGTCCATTATCCCACTTCTGCCATAGCTGCCACTCTCATATTAAATTATTATATGGGTATATTACTTCAAAGTCACTTCAAATAAACTTGCCTGTAGAACTACGTCTTTTCATCATAAAGTGGCTCGTTTCTTGCAGGTCAACCCGTCATTAATAATTATGTTGCTAAGGCAAAGACACAGTGATTGGGTTCTATATGTCTAATAGTCAAGCTAGACATTCGAGGGTTCTGTTCTGCCTCAGCTTACCAAAATCACTTTGTGCATCCAAATACAACACAGTGGTACTAAAACTGATTTCAGATTCATTATACACATTGACAAATTTTGTTCTTTAATCCGAGACAGCATTTGGTAAAGCTGTCTCAACTGTAAAGTTCATCTGAAGTTTACAATTGGAAAATTGATATCGATTTATCTATTAATGCATAATCTGATCTTAAATTTGGAGGGCGGCATCCTAATGTTACGGGTGTGTGCAGTGCCAAGTTTTAGTGTTATTCGGGCAAAAAATGCCAAAGATATATCGGTCAAACGAGCTTCAATTGCCTTTTGTGTTGCGCACTGCCCTGGCCGTAGCCATGACAACACCAGGCTGATAGGATTCACAACGCTGGCTGCTACAATGTTGAACATAGCACGATTAACAACATAACTACAGTGTTGGACATAACACGACTAATAACTTAACTACATTGTTGGACATAACACAAGTGAACATTTGCCCACAGCAAGGCTGCTACGCAGGTAAGATACGCAACAGCAAACTACAGCACTGCACACGTAAGCCTAAAGTGCATACAGACAACACATAGAGGAAACAGAACTTTCCTAAACAGTCTAAATTCCGGTTATCCCACATCGCAAAACAGTGGCTAATGAAAATCTCACAAGTCACTCAGTGCAAATGTATTTAAGTAGGCCTCCTCCTTTCACCTGATATCACCCACTTAAACGTAAGGTAGCCTATGCAAAAAATATAATACTCTGGCACATATTCTACGGGCTCTGCACCAATTCATACAAAAGATGGTTATGAGACACTGTTTCAGTGGTTCACACACCACATGTGTTATTTTCAGTAGATACACACCTTGCATTAATAGATACATCATAACAGCTGCCAGCCTTGTCACGCTGTATTGGTTGGGAGGTGGGGTGACTTGCCAGTTTTGCATTCTGTCTCTTTGCTGTTACTGTCTGTTGTTCTTTCCCCCATACTGACATTACTTTTAGGCAATGCAGGTGCCTGCTGGTAAAGACAGTGTCATGGGACCAGGGGTATACTAGCCTATACTACAGAAAATAACAGACAGACAGACATAAAGACAGATAAGATTTATTATCCATTAACACAAAGACATGATTTGGTGCTTCCCTAAGTTATTACTATCCCCTCTATGAACAGATAAAATGTTGTGCAGTAGTTCTAATTAAATTGGATAACAAAATGACTCCAAATATAATGATTATACTTAAGAACTTCCCTTGTAATGAGGCAACAGTCAACTGCACTCAAGTTATATTTTTCCCATTGCCATGTGCATAATAAGCAGGGCAGTGGGGGTGTTCATTAGAAGTAAAAATAGATTGATTTAAATGCATCCTAGGCCATCACAGAATATATAGATAATAATAACTAAGCTCATAAATGCCAACACAAACCTGTTTAAAAAGTCATGTAGACATTCATGTAAAATGTAAATTTTGCATTTGCATTATTGCTTGAATTACTTATGACCATACTGTAACTGCAACTAGAATTAGTGAGATTTCTGCAAGTCATCCAAACACTGTAACCAACTGTTGATAGCACAATGTATGAAACTACAACAAATTTGAAACTAAAAACACACCTAAAAAATAACAATGGCTTTTAAAATTTTGACTAATACCTAGTCTCACACAGATGCTTCTGTACACAACTGTCTTTCATGACAATTGACTGCAAAAGCACTGTAATCTACATGGTAACTCTTTACAACAATTAACAACTGAGGAAAATGCTTCCATGACATAACTGACAGTAAAATGCTTGGTACCACCAAATTTTCACTTTTACAGACAAGTGATATTTCATTATGTCTCACACTGCCATTGATGTTATGTTTTTGTTTATACTGTAGAGTTGTTATCACTGTCCTTCTGTTTGTTTTATTAATGTGAATGCATTGTACACACCGTGGAGCTAAAAAAATGTTTTTCCATGCTTAACACTGGCAATGGTAGTAACACATATTTGTAACTAATTTCACTAGTGTCACTAGTCTCTCTCTCTCACACACGCACACACACGCACACGCACATACACTCACACACACACGCAAGCAACACACACGCGCACACACACACACACACACACACACACACACACAAGCAACACACACACACACAAGCAACACACACACACACAAGCAACACACACACACACAAGCAACACACACTTCTATGCATGGAGCCGTCTCATGATGCATTATAATCCTGGCCTCCACAAAATTGTACAAAAGCTTCAATTTGTAATTTTCTGAGAACAACAGCCTCTTAGAGTGCTCCAATGCCAAGTCTGTAAAGAGGCTTGTCAGCTCGCCAGGTCACTAAGCCCCAGCACAGGAGGAGACAGATCCCACACTCTTCCTTTGCCAATGACCGCCTTAGCATACTCTACATCCAACTCAGGAAACTAAGCTCACGCCTTATTACGAGGTATAAAATTGGAAAGACAAGGAAACATTCCAAGCAAACCTTATTTTGTGTTAGCATCCAACTGTCCTTGATTCCCTCAGTTCAATCAACTTCTGTCTGTGCACTACTTCCCTGGTTTCCAACTGAGAGGAAACTGGCCTCGTGCCTACCAACCAACCAGTAGTAGGCCTCTCCTCTTAGTGTCTCCACAGAGGCCAGAGACGTGATAATGAAGCCTCAGCGAGATTTAAAAACTCATATGTATTGATTTGTATTTGTGGAGGTGAGGCGGAAAAAGGGGAGGGTAGTGCAGGGCAGAGAGTCCCGCCGTGCGAGTGGCAACCACCTTACGACCAATCGAACGCAATTCAATTATGAGGCGAAGACAAACAAAAGCTGATGTGATTACACAGAGGAAGATGGAGCCAATATCACAGTGTTAGTCAATTAGGCACGAAGAAATGAGTCAGATAACAAATTATCGAACCCACTGTGGTATGATACATCACAAGCTACGTCAAAAGTCACCTTGACCGTTGAAACTTAACCAAGTCTCTAAACCGGAAAGAACAGAAAAAAGGAGGTATACTCATAGGGCTTTTTTGTTGACTGTTTCTCATAGTGTCCACTTCCGTAAGTCAATTGAATATAAACGTATTTTCTTGGGTGAGAACTAGTTTCCAGGTCAGGCTATAATTGCATAATTCATTTTTGTCATTTAGCACGTCACCAGTAACCTGCTGTTTGAAAAGTTGATTTTAGATTGCTTATTACTGAGGACGCTGAAATGACTTTATACAATTGTGTTGCCCTAATGCCCACACCCTCTATGAGGCCAGATTGTAAAAGTGACTGTCTCATTTTACTGCGGTTATGTTTCAGCGATGACAAATATCACCTTGTGCGGTGGATTTTAATGCCGTAAATCTGCACATGCTCTGCCGAGAGGAGCCATAAACCATGAGAGGCTTCACTCTCCTTGAATAACAATCACCCAAGTGGAGGAGTCTCTCAGCCGCCAGTCTGCACTGCTATACTCTGTCCCTCTGCTTACACATTATTTACTTTCCCCTCACACATCAGTTGCTCGTAATTTACTACAGTCGCACCCATAATCGCCTGTATTTCTAATCATCACAAAAAAAGTAAAAAAAAAAAAAAAAACACATGCAAAAAAATAATCATCATTGTCAAGTTGCAATTTTGCAGAGTGACGTGTCAAATGATAAGTCAAACCTAACTTTTTAAGAACAACAAAATTTAGTTGAGACCCATGTTTTTGGGTTGTTGCGTAATGTGTAAATCACACTTAGGTCTACAGCATGGAAGTGAATGTGTAAATCACACCCAGGCCTACAGCATGGAACAAACAAAATGAGCATGTGAGAGTTTAGAAGACAAAGAGCATTTTGACCTCTGTGTCAAATAAGTTTACAAGAACTTGTGAGGCTTTCTTTTTCACCTTGGCATGGTTAACAAAATTATCAAAACATCATACTTCAGCATTCCAGCTCATATCCTGCTTTGGTTACGGTTTCAGAATGCGTCATATTCCAAGTGCCATATGAAAACCCAACACAAAACTGTACAGAAATTAGTAACTGTGTCACCTTCACTGATAAATACCGGAGGAAATTGGAAATAAGTGGCTCTCAGGGGGCATGGAGCCTCATGTGGGAGTGCTATTAGTTTAATGGAAGTGCCCGGTGCTACAAGCTCAAATGGGTGCCTATCCTCCTTTGTTTCATGAGCCGGTAAGTAAGTGCTTTTATAGTGCTGCGCTCTGGTATATGGTCCTCACTCCATATCAAATGCTTTTTAATCTCCAGAGACCCTCAGAACAACCTGAGACACTGCTCCCCCTGTACATGAAGGGACGCATGAGAATAATCAGGTTTAAATTGCCTCTCTTCAGATGGGTCACAGAGTGCAGGAACTGAGGCCCTGGAATGAACAAGTGATTGAAGCCCCTAATGATGAAATGCTGAAAAGCAACAATTTTGAACATGGCTGTCTGACACACCATTTTGTGCATGTGCATGTGTGTGCATATGTGTGCGTGTGTGTGCGTGTGTGTGCGTGTGTGTGTGTGTGTGTGTGTAAAAGTGGGTGGGGGGTTGGGTAATGTATTTGTGGTGTCTATGTTCCTGTTCAGTGCCATTTCAGCACAAAGTAAAAATGGGAGAGGAGGGTGCAGAATTATTTCTGACTCCCTAGGTCCAGAATGAATGCTCATATATTATCCCTCCTTTGTGGGAAAGTAACAATTACAGCACAACAAACGCATCACCACAGCAAAATAACAGTGATTTCAGAGTGTGCAGATGCTTTCATCCCTGCAATGTTTAGAGAAAGACACTTAGCTTGTGAAGCATGAGTGTGGCTGCACTTAAAACATAATGACAAAAAACATATATGGAAAGATGTCCGTTCTCTTACTAGACAGTCACCACCTGACTGAAATTCCACACCACCGATAAAACCTATGACTGATTAACTGATCAAACTTAAGAGTGCCACCCCCTATCACACCCAATTTGAAGCTTCAAGAAAAGCTACGCATGCCTTATGACAGGGAGTGGAACTGATGTGGAAAATGGCTTTGTTTTACCATCCAACACCCATCAGAAGAGACAACTGCTTCTAAGCATGCTTTTGTGGAATTTAGTTTTTTTGCCTCCATGGTCCATTTGCAATTCCGCTGAAATAATTTGGTGCCCTGTTCACCCAATGCTCCTATTGTAAGCCTGACATGTGCATTACCATAATGCATCTCTCCAACATGACACAGAGGGTAATTGCAATTACAACATCTCTTTTCCCCCTGTCACTTTGTGGCCAAATGGAAAGCAACGATAACACTCACCCATTTCTTCCAGGCCAAACACCAGAGAGTTCAGCCTCTGATTGGAGGGGATATATAAAGGTTTAAGAGCTTTGTGTTGTGTCATCCTCACTCTTCTCAGACAAATTTACACCACCTCTGCTGTCAGAGCTGTGACAGACAGCTGGACTTCAAGACTGGGTGCGGCTGATTGTGTGTGTGAGTGGGTGCTCCGTCACACGCTGCCACCCCTGCACATCAATTCTGTTTGGTGCGGGGACATTTTTTCAATCCATCTACAGCCGTTATCTGTCTTTAAGTGTCAATAGATGTCCATCAGGCTGGTGGCCTCTATCGTAGTCTTCTTTTGAGAAAGGACAGTGTGTGCACACTATTAACTTTGTCTAGATGCTAACCCTGGCACTGTCATTGCTAATTTCAGATCATCTCATCATACAAGTGCGAAAAATTAGGTGAGCGAAAGAGAGAGAGAGATTTTTTACCAGTTCTGGTCAATCTGCTAATACAAACATCTCTCACTGTACAATAAAAATCAGCTTCATTGAGCACTAATGCTGGGAACAAGTCTGTCATTGGAAATTCTCAAATATCAGCATAAATGAAAGCATCAGAAACCCAAGCCTCAGGAACCAAAAGGGGGACTACAGTAATCATCTGACTGTAAGTCAAAATGAAATGGAAAAAAAAGAATGCTTGGGCAGTGAGACTGAAACATTGGCTCATATAACAACACCAATAACACCAGGTTTTTTTTCACCTCTCCAAACAGTGCCACACAAAAGGACCTAAGATCTTATTTACTCCTATTCTGTCCCTGTGGCTGGCAAACTTCTACACGTCTGAGTCAGAAAATTTGTGACATGCGGATTTAGCCTGATCCGAAGGACTGTTCCCATTCTTCTGCTGCCACTACAGATGAGCCTCCGCTGCCAGCCTGCAGTTTGTTTACTGTCCTAGCTCATCTCGCTGGAGCTCCCTGCTCCACATCGAATGCCGTACCATCTCTGTTAACTCTGCACTAAGCCGTAAACTCTCATCAAACTTGTTTGTCACAGATGACAGCTGCCTTTTACAGTTCAGTCTGCGCTGAAAATGAGCCAACGGGTAAAAGGCCAGCTTCGCAGATCAGAAAACTGGCTACTGAAAAAAAACCTCCATCAAATGGTCCCTCTGTGACATATGGACTCAGTCTCTCTGAAGAGGGCCTTGCAAAGTGAACTGACTTTCGAAGGATCTTCAGACCAAAAAAAAAGATGTTCCTTCAATAAATTATAGCTATGGAATGAGCCTCTTCCCTTCAACCACCCCACAGGACATTGGTGGGAAGGGTCACACTTGAAAGACGGCCTTTCCGTACAGCAGGAGACATTTTGAGGCTGAGTGAGAATTAAGTGTAGGTCAGGAAGGAGGACAGGACCCTGATGTAAGGTCCCCCCTGATATTTGTGTCCCTGTCATTACTGAGGCGTCTTCCTGCTGCTTCAGCAGTAATGGAAAGACTGGCTCGGTGCAGAAAGGGGGCCAGCCCAAGGGCAACTGCATGCAAACAAGATGAATCAAATGGGAGTGAAGCAATTACATGAGACAATAAATGAACTCCAGCAATTCATCCCTAAGTACTGCTAAAAGCTGAAACTGCCCACAAACCTTGTTTGTGACTGTGACTTTGTGAGATCGTGTCTGACCACAATCATGACATGACTACAGGATGCCTGCTATGAGCCTGCTACATAGGATAACAGAAACACACATACTGTACACATACTGTAATGTGGATATCTGCATTGCTAACAAAGGCCTGACCATGTAAGGAAAAAAACATGTGTAGACCTTAGGCACATGTACCATTAAATGCAGGAACTCAAACTACCCTCCCTCATAGATATGTACCACTACAAGTGCTTGCTTGGAAGACCACTTCAAGTATGCACAGACCCAGCACAAGAAATGGATCAAAGAAATAAAAGCACACTTTATTGTGCACTGGCTGTGCTGATTAAAGTCATCTTCACACATATATGAGACAATTGTCATTGCAAATTATCATTAATACTGTGCAAAACCTCATTTACATAAACACACAAGAGTAAAGGCTAAAAAAAACCTTTGCAGAACTACAGTGGTATGACCATAGACAAAAATTCACTCCTTGGTTCACAAAAGCCACACATGCTTGTATGTTCCATACAGTGGAATATTGTGGGACAAGCTATAAAGTTCAAATCCTGATTCTAATGGTTGTCCTCCTCTGAATATTTACATCTGTGTGTGTGTGTGTGTGTGTGTGTGTGTGTGTGTGTGTGTGTGTGTGTGTGTGTGTGTGTTTCACATTGCTGTACATGATTTATTTTGAAAACAGAACAAAGGTTTATTTCAGCACTTCATTTGCAATGTAATCACATGATTATTTGTCATTGTGTATTTTTGTTTTCAAGGTTTCAAGTTCAAAACAAACAATAGGTGACCTTTTAAAATAAATTACAACAAATTCATAACAAATGAAAAAGCCCTCCATCTGCCCCGATGTCTGTGCCAGGTATTAGCATAGGGACTACTATTTTAAAGATGATTCGTGTAATGCACTAGTTACAGTTGAGCAATGCTAGCTGGTTTGGCTACTCATCAGTTATATGGTGCCTTGCAAATAATAACAATACAATGCATTTGTGATTTGCTTAATTTTATCTTGTTTCCCTTACTCTGGTGCTTATACTTGTATTTTTATATTGTCATTTATGCTCAACCTGCTTGTGCATGTCCAACACTTTGCTGTCACTATTATAAAAATGTGTGTCTACTCCAGAATCCACTAACTTAGTCCATGGTCTTTACAGTGACTACATTTTGTATTGCATGCATCTATAAGATGTGCAATACCTTAAACCGCACGATGAGTTGTCAAATGCTTTCAACTCCGGCATAGCCCAATTAACAAGCATATTAACAGAAGCACAGAAAGGGGTAGCTGCTTATTCGGTGGTATTAAATGACATCTGAAAAAGTTGACAGTTGTGAGAAGGGGAGTGCAAGTTATTTTGCATTGTAGGTATACGACACAGTGTGTTACAGTAGGCTATAAGGCAATACAGTTTATTTAAAGTAGGGCGTTTTAAATGTTGTGTATTAACAGCCAAACAACTTCCTTAGGCTAGTAAGCGAACACACATTTGGGTCGGGGAAAAAGACCAAGTGGGTGACATGCTAATAGTTAATTGTACATGCAATTTGTTAATATTTTTAAACAACAGTAATAGTAGCCTACACTGAATGTATGAACAATGAGCACCGATAAGCACAACTGATACACAACTCCATAACGTTAGGCTACCTCTTAGCACAAATGGGGATGCAAAATCCACGTGTTCCACAAGTTAACAGGGTGATCGCTTTATGTTAGATTTCTGGCAGGGATTCTTAGCCGAACCCCTAACTTCTTTTGTAGTATGCTGTATCATCCCCACCTGAGACCTGCGTTACACATGCCTCACCCGGTTTTGATTTACTATCGATTTCCTCTTTAGCACTGGTTTGTTTCGTACGCGGAGATCAGGGAAAGGGGGACAAGCGTTTCTGTCGTCTGCATTAAGTTCGCGTTAACGTCTTGCCAGCTTTTCGAACTAGGAAACTCTCATAGTGTTAGACAAAGTTATGTCCAGTGCAGTGTTCAGTGCAGTCTTCGTTGAAGACAAACGTTTTAACAAACTGACAAGAGGACAGCTTACCTGTTCTCCTGCTTCGTGTGACTTCATCAGATGTTTCTCTCTGTAGAGGGACCACAAGCCAATGTTTGGCAAGAATATAAGTGCCACCATAAAAAGGAAAGCCATTTGCAAGACACGCTTTTGACGTCTCTTCATTTTGAGTGATCAACTCTTGACAGTTCTTGTGCAGACTGTGGTGGAGTCCGTTTGTGGAAAGTGGAAGACTAAACGAAACAAAAGCCAAACGATGTTACTCCACTTCCCTCAGAAACTGCAGGTAAAGTTTAACCTAAAAGAAGAAGAATGTACGTTAGTGCACTGTTGAATCTGATACTCATCCAATGTTTTAAACTCTTGGCAGCTGTTAACCTTATTATTCAAGCAAACACGCACACTTACAGACAAGCAAAATGTGACTAATCTAGCATGCTTCTTACAGACGACAGGCGCTGTTGTCAAATCTCCTTTCAGGACTGTGGTAATTTACAGCAAGTGCTAATCAGTAGCCGCGCGAAAATATCCACATGGTATCGCCTACAACATCGGAAACTGGCTCACAATGCATTAAACCACTGAAACAGACTGTCAGTGTATGAAAAAATACTCACTGTTTGGGCGTATTTTCATGTTGAAATAACTGAGATGCATCTGTTGTTTAACCTCTAGCATGCCTTAAGGCCGACTTCCATATCCGATTAAATATATTTTGGGGCACTACAATGAAATGGAACCTCTAACGGCTTTATTTCCACCAAGGCGCGCGCATGGGAATTCGTCTTGATCTCGCGCTCCTCACAAACGACTGAGAGAAAACCTTGGCGAACTGCATGTCTCGCTTGGAGGGGATATAGAATAGGCTTTCTCTCTCTCTCACTCTGTCTGTCTGTCTGTCTCTCTTTCTCTCCCCCTCGATGGTGCTCTCGCTGTCTCCGGTTTTCTTGAATCTCTTCACACCTCCTCTGGGTTTGGATATTACACGCTTACGGACCACGCGCACTGCGCAATAGACGGAAAATAATCCCACAGTTGTTTAGTTCATGACATATGCCACCGCTGTTAGCTAACATGATAAACACCAGAGGAAATTACATTGGAACGTTCTGGGCAACCATCAGATGACCATTTTCTTCCCAACAGGGATGTTTAATGTGGTTAGAGGGTTAGGAGGACTGCTCAGCGCTAAGTTAAACTACGAAAGTACAGACGTAGATAAACCGTGCATGATTACATCGTAAACTGGCGTGCCTGGACCGCAGATGAATCCCGTCTACTATATCAACCGCCCTGCAACCAATTTAATGTAAATACTGAACATCTTCGTGTATTTAAGTTTAGGTAGGCTTATTTTTGTTGTTGTTGTTGTTTAGTCTCACGAGGCTTTTAGGAAATGCACTCTACTAGGCTAGCCTACAAGATTTTCACTCCGCCAGGTCTGTTCTATTATTGTTTATGATGGTGGCAATGGAATATTTTGTACATGTAAAGTTCTTAAGACCGGAGACAGCCACTGGACAACGTAAATCATGGGGATGCAATGCACCCCTTGATATGTGTCGTTTCCCACGTCGTGGACTTTGGTTAAATCCTTGGTAAACTTAATGCACATGAATAATTCCGTGATCACTGTCACACACCACGTTATCTTTAGTAAATAGGTCTAAAATATTTCCATTCTTTTCTGGTGTCACCAATAGAGGGTGCTCAATTAACAGACCGTGGTGTTAAATTAGGTGCCGTTGTATTGTTAAAACAAATGAATTAAGGGGCAATTGAATGAAACAAAGATGTGTCCACATGCCTGCAACGCAAGGAAGGAGGCTTGTTTTTGTCCTCTCTCTGAAATATGAAGTGCTGAATAGGCCTATTGGAATCAGCCTATGTTTAGTCATTCAGTCTGAACTGAAACCCAACGGAACATACAACTGTAATGCATGAAAGCTGTCCATTCACAACTGAAGAACTTACAACTTACAAGTATAACGAGTAAGTCACAGCTAACTCTTGTTAGCAGGGTCAAGCTAGAACTTCATCTTAGAACATTATTATTTCTAGAATCTGTGCAGGTACAGTTTTACAAAGCCAATTTCGGACTGACACCAAATATATTGAGACCGTACTTAAATGGAGAGTACAGTAGTTAGATGTTTATGTATTATACTGCATAATCAAGTGCAAATGAAATGCCATGGGTATTTTAAAGTCCCTACGAAAATCGCTTGCTGTGTAACGAAGGCCATTCAGGACCTTGGACAGCACCATGGTGTGTCGCAGGCTTTACTCCAATTCACTCATTCAGTGCGCTTATACGTCGCTATGTACAGCTTCTGACAGATGACAAAATGACACTGTTGTATCTATTTATCTACTAGGCAGAAGAAAAACATTCAAATATTTTAAAGGCCCTACAGAAATCGCCTTCTGTGCCAATAGTACCATGCAGGACCATGGACAGCACCATGTTGATTCTCAGATATATAGATGCACAGCTTCTGGCATATATTTGACGTAATATGCCTTTTAGAGTTGTGATGTATGGTGTATTGAAATAAAATGAATTCTGTACACCCTTATTCTGACACTAATAAATACTATAGGCCCTCATGCTCATTACAGAGCACATAAGTCCAAAACAACAAATGCAGTTTTGGGTCATATCAGCACTGTTGGACAAATTATGCATAATCATGTCATTATACAGTTGCTTTGTAATGATTCTGTTACTCTTTAAGGTTTCTTGACTGTTTATATGTTCTCAGGTTTATTCCGAATTTTCTGTAAACATTTTTAGGCTGCATTTTTTGTAACTGATGAAGTGTAAATTCAGAATTAAAATCAGGAGGAAATGAAAGTATGGTTTATATATATATATCCCATAAAATATGGGATTTTTACCCAATACTCAGGCTTGTCCTTAATAGAGCAAGTAGTGATCAAGCCTTATGTACAAAGTTATCTAAGCCATGTACTACTATTACAATAGTTGCTGTGTCCTAGCCGAGAGTACATAAAAGGTGTAGTACACCACTGAGATTGTCTAAGAGTAACATTTACAAAGAACAAGAATATACAAGAGGGGGGGGATTCACAAGTTGTGTGGAGTTTGTGATCAAAGAACTTCAAGCTTTGTATATGGAATATCAAGCTATTAAGAAACCACCCATCACAAGCATAAGGGACTACAATCACACAAATCACAGATGTGCACAATAGTTGCCATAGTTCTCAAATACCTACATAAGTAACTTTCAGGGCACAGCATTTTCATAATTTAAAAGACTGATGTGTAAATTAGTTTTGCATTGACAAAACTCTTTCAGCATGTGCTCCCTGACAGTTGACATGTTGACAGAATAAGTAACTTGTATATATATATATAAACAAACCTCAGCCCATGAGGATAGAATGTTGTTTTTGCTAAACAATGTGGAATGTGTAAACTTGAAATAAACTTCTGGACAAAATGCATGAAATAAATTGTATTTATTCAAATTCAAATAAAGGAAAAGGGAAATACTGCAGGTGACATCTTTCTGGAAAGACAGAAGAGATTCATGTTACAACATTTAGTTAGAATGAAACCTTAAAGTGGTAAACCTCTCTTAAAGGCTCCTATCTGCAGTCTCCTACATTTCATGATAGTGAAGTATACGGACGATTCTCAGTTGCTCCCCTCCTTCGTATTTGCAAATAGCTAATTTAGTATGACTACTTACCTGAAGTCTTTAGTCAAATGCTATATTATCATCATCGTCGTCGTCGTCAATGATTATCGCCGGTTCCTGAGGAGGCATTGGTGACGTGGGCCTTGACTGTTTCTGTGGCTGTGCAGCAAAGAAAGCAACTGGCAAATAAATCCCACAAAGACTACGGTCATGAAGGGTGTCCGACACCCAAAATAGCTTTCAGATAACGTAATGTTAAACCAAGTTGGTTAAAACATGAATGCATCCATAACATGTAAACCTTTTTACATAAAATCATATCACACTAGCAAAACCGCAAGAGCAACAGGCAAACTAGTCCCCATCCTTTTTTACCTGGGGTGAGGATTTTTCTGTAGTTTTTGCATATTTGTTAAATAAAATACTTACGGTACAGTCAGTAGTCTGCATTGGTGTCTTCCTCTTTTCGCCGACTTCTGTAGATCTTAGGACTGGAATATCAACTGCGCAGGATGAAGTTGAAGGCAGAGCCCAGGCGGGTCGATATGGTGGTACATATGGCGTTTTAGATTTCTTCTTATCACTGCTTGAAGTTGCTTCTGCCACTTCGACTTTGCAATGTCTGCGCCGCTGGCTTGAGGATGAAGTACCGCCCGACTTTTCTTCAGCCTTACGACTTTTGTCTGAAGGCCCTGGTCTTGGCTGGATAGAAAAAAAGTTAGTAAAATTTCACTCACAGTAAAAAGTAATGTTAATAATGGTTATGTAATCCCATGTCATTGTTCGAAGCCCAGGAAGGCTCATGTTCGTAAATATTTTTAGACCTCACTTTTGCATTCCCTTGCAATAGTTTTTGCATTCCCACGCAATAACTTTTGAGTTATAAAGTTTTGCGAGGAACACAAAACTATTGAGCGGAATGCAAAACATGGAGGCTAAAAATATTCACCAATATGACCCTTGGGCTATGTACATTTGTAGCCTACTTACCCTCAGATCCATCTGTGGGACTACGGTGGGTCTTCTGAAACGGAGAACTAAATGTAAACTTCATAATTGAAAGGTAGTTATTACACTTTATTAATTAATAATTTGAATTTGTTAGCATGTATTAGACAGGTATGCCCCCACCCCAACCACTGTCGTTACTTTGTTTACCTCGTTTTACTTGTTGGTATCCCGCTCAAAATGACATGTCAGAGTCGGAGTAGTATTCAGCCACACAGACCCAGTTAACAGTGGCATTATTTAGAGGTAACAAAGCAGATCTGAGTCCTTGAATACCAGTCTCATTTGGATCAATGAGGTCGACTAAAAGTGAACATTCTCACCGAGAGCGAATCAACCTCTGGGTGGAGATTTTTTAAAAAAAGACACAGGGACATGTCCCTCAGGGTTTACGAGACAACAGTCGGCGCTTGTTTACATGGTCTCACCAGCCAGCTGTCACCATCAGTTCTTCACATTTAACACCACTGGAGAACTTGGTCTGATAACGAAACCAGTGCTGTCAGTTGCATTCAGATGCGTACTGCTGATGGAATGTCAGGCTGAAACACAGCTAATGTGTACCGAAGATGGAAGAGACGGGCACGGTGAGGGGGTTTAATTAGGATGCCACAGAGCTAAATGTCATGCCTTGGGCTAATTGTGAAACGTGACAAGTGAGTATTCATGTGAAAAGAACTACATAAATTGTTTGCCCGAGGGAGTGCATTTTATTTGAAGTGTTTACAGAAATGCTCCCTCTCAGATGGATTTCAGAAATTTTCATGTGTATTCACTGATTGAAAAGAAGTGGTGCATAAAGTGAAAACACAAACATGCACGCAGACACACATACATGGACTCACATAAAAAGCACACACAGCAATGCACTTCTACAAGAGCGCGAACGTGCACGTGCAAGCGCACGCACAAATACAGGCACGCTATACGATAAGAGGTCATCCGAGCTTTCACAGTAGACTGCATGGCGTGTACTATGTAGTGTGGTAACCGGTGTTAAGCTTGTTAAGCCATTGCAGATACAAAGGAAGCCCAACAGGTTTAAAGGAAACCCAAAATATCAATTCCACAGTCTAGGCACACTACAAACTCACGAGCCTGTGTCGCTTTATGTCGAGAACATACATTTGGAACTGTGTCAGAGGTGCATGAAAAAGGCTTGCAACAACATAATAGAAAGGCCGCAAGAAATAACCAGCTTACCGCGTTTCTTCAATTCTTACAACTGTTAGTATCGGTTGCACATCTAATAGCATTCTTCGAACTGAAAGACTCCTCTTAGGTCAACACCTGATTTAAAGTTTTAACCAATCAGCTTAAAAAAAAAAAGTCTATTGAAAGGAGGAGCCCACTCCTTTTGCATGCAAGACAGCTGTGTGGTAGTGCACCCAATTAATTAATCAAGGGCGTGGGTTTGCACAGACCATAGCGACATGTCACAACAACCAGTACTTTGGGAAGACAATCGTTCCTACCAATATTTAGCGTTTTATTTTTATATAACAAAAATATGAATTTATCTACATATTTTGAGCTAACTCAATAGTATAAGTTTAGTAGTCACGTTAAGTTTTTTTTGACCTACCAGCATTTTGTATTTCAGAGCTAGAGCGGCAGCTACATAGATACACAAAGAAACGCCCAAAACAGCGCAGGCCCCTGTGTTGTGCTTAAAATGTAAGTTATCTGTGGTCGCCTGCAACTGTATGTCCTCAGAAAAAGGTAAACTTTAACATGTTATCATGATTTTCTGCTAGATAGCCTAGACAATGCCACCAAAAAGAAGAACATATATACAAAGTTATTTCAACACCCTGAGAGCAAGTAGCCAAGTTAACATTAGCTACTGTATATTACGCAATGCAATCACCCACCATTGCAAAGTATATCACCAGTATTTGTACTTTGGGAAGATGCGAGCAATGTCATAGGGTAATAAATATTAGCCATGCATTTCATACAAAAATGCTAACCATCTCCTGTTTTGCCATAACAATTGGTAGTCTAATTAGTGTTGGTGTAACCTGCTAGTAAGGCTACTTTTAAATGAATCATTTGTGTGCAGGAAAGACAGGGCAGATGCAAAACTAGAACAGGTTAATGAAGAATCTGTGAGGATATGTCAAGTTCATAATTTATTTGGATGCAGCATGAACTCAGTCAGGCCATACTTTCTGTTGTTTTATACGTAGCCTGGGCCAAATACATTTGCAGGGCTCTCAGGGCATTTCAACCCTTTCACACTCTGACACGCCACACCTTGTATTTCTCACTTAGAGAAAATTTCAGGATAATGCCTGGCATTACCTTATAATACGTAGTGGAACAGGAATTAAGTATACTGCTGACCAGCAGCTGGCAGTAGAGTGCAATGGATGCCATGTTATTGAAGAAGAAATAGCACAATCTGAGTACTTTGAGCGTGAAAACCATTATTATATGTGTAGACGGCAGTGGCATGAAACTGTAGTTGTAGAAAATAAAGAGCGGTTAAAAGTGAATGAAGGGGACTTATAAAGTTGCCAAGAAATAAAATAAACCAACGTCAATTTTGAAATCCCCTGATTAACTCGCCTTTAGACCCCTTTTAGGTAGAAGCTTCTTGTGTGTGATACATCGACTAATTTCTCTGGACACCACTCTGGAAGCGAATTAAAGTCTCTAAAATGTAAGGCTAGATTTGGGAAACCAGTTTTCAACTACAGGTCAAGTTACAGACCTGGATTAAAAATTATGAAGTGGTCATTGAACATTGTCAATAGAAACATTCCCCAGTCAAAATAAGTGAAATATAGGGAAACTGTCAATGATTGAAATTTATCGCATGCAGCTTTGCATGTGGATCCCAAAGGCAAGCCAGAGCTTGCGGTTATTCCACAATTCCATTCTGCTGCCACTGCTGAGATTCTTCAGACCGAGCTGCATGCAAATTTTAATCATTGACAGTTTCCCTATATTTCACTTATTTTGACTTGGAAATGTACTCAGTGAGTCATCTCATCATTGCTGTGGAATATTGTCTCTTTTTTTCTGTCTGTGAATATTGTGTCTAGGCAGCTGGTAATCAGTAATGTTAGCTAACAGTTTGTTTCATTATATTTTATCCAGGCAATGCATAAAATGTCCGGCTTGGAACCACAGTGCTTCAAATGGGAGCCACACTGCTGAAGGCCTCAAAACATGCCACCAACACCTACAATAAACAACACTAACTCAACACTCTCTCTCTCTCTCTCTCTCTCTCTCTCTCTCTCTCTCTCTCTCTCTCACACACACACACACACACACACACACACATGCACACAAATGCTTTTGTGAATTTATGTGGCATAATTTATGTATCATTTTTCAGATCAGACCCCTGTCCCCACCCCAACCAAGTCCACCCCACTGCTGACGTCACCAAAATCTCACTTCAAACTGTCTGACAGGACATGTGGGCTGCAATGCCTTGTCTTCTTCTCTATGTTAGCCAAACATACGCACCACATACAGTAGACCTACATACCTATTTAAAACACATACAGCTTTATATACAAATCTTAAAAAGAAAGGCCACAATGGGATTGTAGAACAACATCATCTTTCTAATTCCAAATTCTGATTCATTCAGGGATTTTAGTGGATTCACCATTAGCCTGATGTTGAGGTCATACTGAGAGTGCTTGCAGATGAGGTGGACTTGATTTAAGTATATTTTCCACGGTGTCACAATGAGACTGGGAGAATAGAGCTTCACCGCTTAATCCCTCTTGACTGGAGACATGGATTTACTCTCATGCTTGTTAGCTTGACACAGGTCCGCACACCAGTGTTACATGGTTCAAACCACATGGAAAAATTTCACCTTGACACAGTCTCACCTCTCAACACTGCACTACTTGAAATGGTTTGGACATTACATTTCAATTTTATATAAGGAGACTCTAATATTTTTTCATGTTTTTTTCTTTGCATGCACATAATTTAAGGCTGTCTGTTGTGTAGATGTTTTGAATATGAAAGGGAAGAAATCAAATAAAAATTCAAATCAAATATCAAACAATTCCCACTGTGGAATGTTAATATACACAGTGGAATATTCCCTTTCATTGCTTGTGAGTCTAAACACTTCAACTTTGAGATGAAGCCAGCAGACGTTGTTCAGCATAACTCATAATTACGCAAATCCCCCTGAGAGTACAGGTTGACCATGCAGGGACAGATGAAAGCCAAGGATAAACCTCAGCAGTTGCCATTCAAATCAATGCTCCAGCAGCCTGCATTCACTGCGATAAGAGACAGAGGACACTATACAGCCCTCCAGAGCACTGTGAAAATAACTCACAGCTTTGGGCACCAATCAAAGACGCATCCCTTTCCTGTCTTTTGACCCTCCCCCCCCCCCCCCAGACAGTCTCCAATCAGTGCTTTTAAACCTCAAATCTCCAGCCAGAAGGGGGAGGTTGAGGTCATCAGTCTGCAATGGCAGCACACTTTCAGAGTCGGCAGCGGGCTGGGATTCAAGGCGAGCGCTGGGACAAAGAGCAATCACTGCCTCTGATATGAGTTACTGCTTTCTTATTACAGTAAACAGGAGAACCATCTATTACCTCGAGATCCATGAAAGAATCTTGACATATATGATATATTTTTGCAACCATCTTTTACAGCCAAAGTAAAGCAAGAGAGAAAAAGAGAGAGAGAGCATGCTATGGTGAAATCAAGGTCAAATAACCTGCGGTTAATTTAGCCTGTTTAAGTGTTACTGCTGACACAGCGAGATGGTCCTAATGCTTTAAGGTCTCAGGATGTGTTGAAATAAACCTACAGCAAACTTGCCATCTGCTGTGAGGCAGCCTCAAAAAGCAGAATCCCAAGAGCAGAAGCATTCTCACGGTGTACTCCACTGAGAAACTGTTCCATCACAGTGTGGGCATGCCACAAGCTGTCTGCCACACATCCTGCCAGACCAAGAAAAAACAAAACCTTACCAACACTAGCAGCCAGAAGTTGGCCAAAACCAACCTCGCTGTTAAAAGCTGAAGTTTTTAGTTTTCTGTGCCATCCATCAATTAGGTTTCAGATTGTAGCCAACTTAAATCCCCCTCCTTTGTTATTCATTTCTATTTGGTGTAGTACATTTGTTAATGGCCATAAGGAGCCAGGGTATTTTCAGAGAGCCAGCCTTAAATGACTGAATGGAGTGTTTAGACAAGTGACCAGGCACCATAACATTTATATTTTGACATAATTCATTATCTACCTGTCTTACCTTCTATGTATGTTTCTGTATCATTCTTCTTATTAGATGCTTTGGTGCTGTATAGTGTGAAAGGTGGAGCCAGCGTGTCCATTTGCAATGCATAGATGCATTGATGGAGATAATAACTAATAAACATATGGATATAGATGTTATATTTCAAATGTTTGCAAAGAAATACCTGTGAATCCCTTTACATTGTAGTTTAAAGATGCTCCTGAAAAACAGGTTTGTAATGCTACAATACTACATGTTCAAAATTATTTGTTACGCATGAATGTTTTTTTTTTTTTTTATCTCTGATTAAAGCCATTTTTAAAGTTTCTCAGACTTTATTTAGCAAGAGGGTGAGAAAGGGAAGAAGAGAGCAAGCTTTGCATCATTTAAAAGCACAAGATGGCTGAATTTACAACTTTCTTGCCCCATCTGTGTGTATTTCTGTTGCGGAAGCTCATTGCCTCTGGGTACACCTGAAGTAAACCCCCATATGGGGCTTCATGTACTAAATATGAACGTGCTATTTTTTTTCTCATAAACACCATAACGACCACAACTACTCTAAATGGTAGGACCTCTACTGTAGTAGCAAAACTGCCCTTGTGTGACTGACCAGCTGAGAACATGCTGCCGGTCCCATGCGTGCTGCCTTGCATTTTATCTGTGGATTATATTGGCAGGGGTTTTGAGAGGATGTGGTTAGATATATTAGATCAGAGTTTGATGAAGAATACAGTCGCAAGGAAACCTTGAGAGGATTACCCAGAGCTTGTGAAGTCAGCATATTTGGACAGGCTCTGCTCTTCCTTGTGTTATCCATCCTGTCACTTTTGCTTATTAGAGAGTGTTCCTTCATCTTTATTGCATCTGATATTGTGTGCCCAGGACTGCCAGAGTCAAGCAGTGAAACAGGGCCGGGTTTAATTGTCACGCCAAGGGTCATGGGGAGTACTTTAGAAAAACCAGGCAATTTCACTTTAACAGCCCTATAAAGAAGAGCAGAGCAAGCAGCAGTAAAGAGAAAAATCCACAACTCCTAAATCACTATAGTTTCCTCTAACATCCTGGGAAATAATCTAAATATATCCTGTGCCAATAAACTTGATATAATGTGATTCTTTATATCGAGTAATTTAAGTGTTTTGTGTGATTGGTGCTATCCAGGGAAACGGCACAAACAAAACAATAATGGAGGACTTCCTTGAGCAAAAAGAAAGGATGAGAAGACATACCAAAACAGCCTTCCCTTTGTAAGTTTAAAGTGATAAATTACTCTGCCAAGGGGATGACTTTAGAGCACACTAAAGAAAATGAGATGTTGACTTAGTCTTGTTGAACGCTCTAAAACATCTTTATGCCGTGTGAAAAATTTCTCTCATAAAACACACTGCGTCCTCGATGGAGTAAATGCTGAGAATGCAGAGTGTTTCTCCTTCACCATGGGACTGTCAAAAGGATCTTTTGTGTTTATGTGCCACTTTATGCAGGAGGAAGCCTAAACCGTATGTTTAATCGATGGCCATGCCCAATAAATATGATATGGGTTTTAAAAAAAAAACAGCGACTGGCCCTCATACATTCAGAGGGAAATGATAAATGTGCAATAGACCACATTGTGAGCATATTTTTAGATCTCCATTATTCATGCAAAAGGTGTGGATTGCCTGTGTCGGACAGAGAGTTAGACAGACAGGATGTGACTCTGATCAGTGTTTGGTATAAGAACCATCTGGTCATGACCCCTAATTTTAAGAGAGAAAGTGGAATTTGAATAAGCCTGGTCTGGCATCGCTCTCTCCCTGTGAGTGACAGTCCTCTGGGCATTTTCTCTGTTACATGCTCAGTTCAACCTTTTTTCGGAGGTGGCAAATCTATTGAATTTCAATTTCTCCTTCTTTGGGAAAAAGGGCCCCTAAGGTAGAATATATTTGACATGACCACATCCGTGAAATAAAATTATATCTATAATAAAGCCTGGGCTTCCAGAGAGGGCAGGGGGAACTCTGTGCTTCCATTTGCTCCTGAAAGAAAAAAATGATTCTTAGATGAGGGAATTTAGATTTGATATATATATATATATATATATATATATATATATATATATATATATATATATATATATATATATATATATATTTACAATAAATAACTTTTAGTCACAAATAGGGTACAGTGTGACGGAGGAGGTTTGGGGTATATATGTGACCACATAAGTATTTATTTTTGTGTTAGTGTGTGTGTCAAGTTTGTGTGTGTTTGTGCATAAGGTGTGTGGTAGTGCTTGTATATACCTGTGCATGAAACTATATGTGAAAATAAAAGCTGAGCAGGTCTGGCTATCACCGAAGCCATCCCACATAGTATGGCCGTGATGAAAATATGAACTGACTGCCTGACCTTCTTGTCACTGTAAACAGGTGCTGTGTCACTAACCTTTGTCCGCTGTGGCTCCAGGCTCATCATACACACATGATGGGGGTCTCTTGTCTCGTCTCCTCCTCCCTGTGACGGTGTAGTCCAGGTGAGGGCGAGTGGTGCTCTCATTACTCTTCATTAGAGATGGTTGTAGCCCTCAGTGGAGCTCTGAGCTGTGGGAGAAGGAGGCGAGCAGTGGCACCCCTCATCTGCTCCACAGCGCTCTAACCTGCAGTCTGATAACAAGCCCATCACTGGGACTGTGGAGAGGCAGCCATGGGTCAGAGCAGCCACAGCACTCCTGCCTCAGCTAACATGCTCTACTCTTTCATTTCTCTCTCTCTCTCCATCGCTCTCTCTTTCTCTCTCTTTCTTTTTCTTCTCTCTCTCTCTCATTATATTTCTTCATCCAGGGATTGACTCAGTAGTGATACATTTGTATTTTCAAAATACACACATACACGAAACATAAAACACACTAAACACTATTGATCGGTGTAATATAAAGGTACTTTATTCTATATTTAATGTGTCGAATAATAGTCATAGTGTAAATCAGGTATTGATTCTGAATTTGATAAATAGTCATCTTCGGCCAAATGCAAGCAAAGCATCTCATAATAAAAGTCCACAGTCTTGAAAAAACTTGCTGAAGTTATTATTTTGGGAGAGGTAAGATCTTACAAAAGAAAAACAGGTTTCCCTTCAAATTGCCCACAGTTCAACACAGGAACCACTTAGCTTTGCTATTTATGGTTGCACACTGATTCAGCACTAGTACTTTAAGTATTGCCTTGGCATATCATTGGACTTGTTTCAGATAGGCTAAAGACACAATTTCCATCCACATATAAACATAACTGTGTGTTGCACAATTTTTTTTATGTAGTAAGTAGTAGCAGACCATGTGACACATTTTCTCAATGTTGAATATATGACGGATTTGCACGTTTGTGATTCCTGAATTAGCTCAGTAAGACACATCACTTGGTGCATGTAATGTCATCAGCTTTAATTCAAAGGTACAATGGACAAATTAGCTACAGTTATCTATAGTCTGCATTGGAAATATGAGGCACACCAAAGTGTTACTAAATTCAAGGAAACATCAAGCTCAGGTATGTCAAAGATGCTAGAGGGAAGTTTATCCAATATAAAGTTATACACCGCTATTATTGGACCCCCTGTAGACTTTTTAAGGTAGGGCTCGCAAATAATAATTTATGTTGGAAATGTACTAAAGAGGTGGGAACTTTTTTGCATGTCATATGGGAATGCCCTATGGTGAAGCCATTTTGGCACAATGTGCTGAAATATATGGAGACATGGGCAGGTGTGACCCTGCCAGTATCCCCGCGTTTATGTCTTTTGGGAGATAAAACAGAAACCCCAACGTTAAATAGGGAGGCATATTCGGTTTTGATGGTAGGAATAACTTCATGCCTCAGAATTATATTAAGGTATTGGAAATCAACCACTTGTCCTAAACTCCAAGAATGGAAAATCTTAATGGCTGAAACCATTAAATAGGAGTAAAGGTCCTGTGGAATTGGGGCTCTGGGATTTTTTCACATTTTCACATCTTGTTTCTAACTAGTGTTAAGAATGTGACTTAAGAACTAATATTTAAATTTATTTTATATATCTATTTGCTGTATTATTGGTACTTGTTTATTATTGTTTATATTCCTTTTTATTTTATATTTAATCATTGTATTTTATTTTATTGGACAGGGACTACCTAAGCATTTGAAAATGTGTCCTTGTAATGCTGGCGTTTCTGTACTTTTAAGCAATGTACCACCGAAAGCTCTTACTGAGTGTGTTTAATAAAAATTTGAATTACAAAAAAAAGGAAACATCAAGCTGCCAAGGTTCACATGTTTATGAACTTATGGGGGTGTGTGTGTGTGTGTGTGTGTGTGGGGGGGGGGGGGGGGGGGTTGGTTAGGAATCATCAGAATGGTAAGTCTTGCAGAGGGATATGATTTAAATGATTCCATTACATTATTAAATGACCTCTAATATTACCAAGCAGTATATAAGCTAGTGACACAGTGATGGTGTGGTATGCAGGGGGATATATTAGCTAACTGTAAATACATAAATAATGTATTATTCATATAAAACCTAAGTGTTACAACTACTTGTCAAACTAAAAGAAACAGGAAAAAACAAATAAAAACTATTGAGTGGACCCATTGAATGTCAGTTATGCAGTTTGCATTATGGCAAGATCCATTACATATATCTGACGCCCCTATCCAAAGCTATCTACAGTTAATTAGAGCAATGTGGGCTTAGGTGCCTTGCTCAAAGGCACTTGAGCAGGACAGCACTGATTATTCATTCCTCAACCCACATTTTTCCTACTGGTACAGGATTTGAACCTGAGACCCTTTGATCCCACGACCACCTCCTCAACCATTAGGCCACAACAACAGTCATGACAAAAACTCAGCTAAGCACAGAGATTGACAGATTGCCTGGATTGTGGTTAAACCATAACTAGGCTGCTGTCCACATATCGATGACTAAGTAAATCTAAACATGTTACATTTACAGCTATCTTGGAAGTCTCACACTCATTGAAGTAGTCTGTGGTGGGGTAGTTTACCAGTTCCCATATGTCAAAGGAGTGTATATGTCAGGTAGTTACGTTGTGGCCAGGCAAGGTGTGTCTTTATAAAATGAAGGCTGGATCCACACTGTGTCTTTTGTCATGAAAATATCATGGTGAATGATCATATGGTGCCCCAGGCCCTGGCTGTCAGTGGGTTGTTTAACAGCTTTTTGAGTGTTTCAGACCACTTTAAGCCTTACATAGAAACTATATGCTGCAAGAGTCAACCCACGAGATATAGCTATTACAAACTCAAATTTTACCAGAGACCATAAGGTTAAACAAGATGCAAAGACATTGTATAACAGTATAAATAAGCTATGTTAATGTTGCAAGTACAACTATATGCTGTGCTCATTGCATTGCTTACACCAACTACATCACAGTTTCACAGATGTGACTATGTATTTATTAGTGTACAGGAATCTAAATAGTGTGTAGCTGACATTGTTATTAATAATAGCCTTAAGTCAAGGTGACATGATCACAAATAATATAAATTAAGCACTAAACATACAGTACATATTTTAAAAGGTGGACCTAACTGAGTAACGTCAATACAAATGTATTTGTATTGAATGTAAGTGAAGCTCACACCTGATGCCTCCAGGAAATATACTACAGGTGGAGCTAGCTGTCTAGCATTTAGCTCACTTGGCAGTGTGTCTCCAATCCTAATTTAAGACGCTGCCAGTTGAAGTCAGGGGCCATTGTGTGGGGCTGAATTGCATAGTCAACGCAACACAGCTAGTATAAGCAAAAGTAAATCCTGCTTCATATAGGAAAAGTGCTGTGTGTAAGGTAACTGTGGACAGACAGAGACAGAGGAAAAGTGCTGTCCGTTTCAAGCTCAAAGAAGAGATTACTAAAAAAACTCAACAATTGAACTACATACACCTGTACAACACATGGAGAATGCAGACAAGAGGAACAGCCAGGCAGAACTATGACAAATGTGTGGAAAAACAACTGTGGTCTTTTAATCCATGATTAAGTTTCAGTAGTTTCTCATTTCCTCTGTATTTTTAAATATTGGTTGTTTGATCTTTAACTGACCTACTGGTGTCAGGAAAATTCATCTGACTCAACATTATGCTGCCTGGTACCACAAAAGAGCATTCTGGCTCAATTTCCCTCTCTGTATTCTAGTGGCAAGGTATTTTACAAAACATTGAAACCCTAATAGTTTACTTCAGCTGTTAATCAACCTTTTCACTTCACAAATTCATTCACTGGTTCATTAACATTTATGAATGCAAAATGCAATTGCGCAATAAGCACTGTGCATCAGATTCATGTCAGAAAACTTTACAGAGTTTTCTGACAGCTATTTCATTGCATGTGTTAAGACAACCTCTGTACTGTTTCTCCCTCTCTCCATTTCTCCTCTCTCACCCCAACCCCAGGCTCTCATCCTGGGCAGGGTAAGGCAGCAGGTCTCTGGCTTCTCCGCTGCACTGCTCATTTCACATTCCTGACTGCTGAAGTCTCGCCTCATTTCTTGTGGCTCATTGCTCTCGGGTCATTTGTCTCAGTCAGGCCAGGGAGACCTAATCACTCACCTCCTGTACAGGAGTCCAGCACCTTTGAATTAATTCAGCCCCAGTAATGCCCTATTCCAAATGCAGACAACGGCTCACAGTTTGAAATTCAAGTCACAGCTAATACTCATGTGCTCTGACACACATTTGGAATAGTCAGCGGGGGGCTCCAACAGCTTCAACTTAGCGAGGCTCACCACAAGCTGGTGATTCACTCTGCACTTTATTACAGCTGCAAATATTTGATGTGCCATCTTTGTCAACCTCAAAATGCAGCCCTACGGCGACTGCATTCTGCGGTTATCTGTTATCTTCAATGCTGGCAGATTTAGATGGATGCTTTGCCTGCCTATGCTGTCTCTCTCTGATATCACGAGTCTTTGTCTCTTACTGCCACTGATGAATCAAGGAGCCATGTCCCTGTAAATCAGACAGACAGAGATCTACAGGGGTCAGGTCTCATGTAATTACAGCTAATTAAAATGTGCCACAACGACAGAGCCCAAATTTACAACCTCTCATTAAAGATTAGGTGACCCTGTTAACTGGACGTCAATCCACCGCAATTCATTGCTGCCCCCCCACCTCACTAACCACCAGTGTGAGTGAATGACGATCTTGTGAGTTATTATCTATGTTAAATAAGCAGTCGGCCATTTATATGAATCTTGTTCATGGTCTGCCACACACAGCAGGGTGTCAGCTGTATTCTAGACACAGGTGTGGGACAGCAGGGCAGGGAAGTCTAGAGGTGGGTACAGAGAATGTTGCTTGTGAAATGTTTTTGCAGTGGTGAAGCTGAGCTACCACAGCACAGAAATCCTCTACATTCACCCCTCTCACACCCGCAGCCGCACCCATGATGTTTTATATTAGTCATGACAAATCTGTAGGGAATTATGGGATTTTTTGTTCCCCGACAAAGTAAAGCCTTCCCATGATCAGCCATCTCTGACAACAGAAAAACTTTTTGTGATGACAGCTCCTATAACCTCTCCTCATTTTTTTGCATTTCTGCTCTGTGATACTGCCTCAGAGTATGTGGCTCTGCAATGTAATCGTCTCGCTATCTGCTTTTGAATCTTGACAACCGCAATTAAAGCTCCCTTTGGCTGTCATCTGCCGGCACAGAGCTCCTTCACTTTCTTCTCCTCATTTCATTTTACCCCCCCCCCCCCCATCCACTCCCTCCCTGAACAGTCAAACACACACAACAGATACCATACTGTCAAACATCCCTCAAGCTTTCTGTCCCTTGCTAGCACGAGAGAGAGATGGCATCCTGTCACTCAGTAGACCACATCAGACCATGGTGGGTTTTTTTTTTTATCTTAGTCTTCTTTCTGTTTCTTTACAATCTTTATCATGTATTTACCTATACACAAACATAATAAAGAAAAGACTAAAAAAGAAAATACAATACATAAAATCACACACACACACACACACACACACATACACACACACATGTATATATATGTATATGTATATATTATATTATATTATATTATGTATTTATTTTATATATTTTTTATATTATATATATATATATATATATATATATATATATATATATATATATATATATATATATATATAATATATTTATTTATTTTGTTTATTCCTGAGTCATAATTCCCCTGAGTCAGCAGATTTTTGTCAGCATTCTGTGTTCTGTGTATCAGTCAGTCCTGCAAAATCAGGACAAGTCATTTCAGAAAATGACATGCTTCAGTTGTGCCTTTTGGGGCGTCTGGCATATGCTTATTTCAAAGAGTTGCATACTGATTGTGAGTTGTTGGGTTGTTTACACATTCAGACTCCCACTACAAAGGACTCCTTCTAATAGCAGCGGGAATTAAATATTATTTTTTTCAGAATTATAAATGAAAACAAAAAAACACAATAAAACAAATGTGGACACAATGCAAGGGGGTTGCACGGATGAAGTCAATAAAATGTTTCAGTCCTTCAGTTTCATATTGTTTCTGTGGCACTTATCAAAATTGTTTTTCTGTGTTTCAGCTTAGACTGTTCCACGGTTCAATTAAGATGCAGTGTAGGTGGCTAGAGGTGTCAGCAGAAATGACATCTAACTACATCAATGCATCGCTGTATTTTCATTCTCATCCTTGAGTAAGCACAATAAAAAGAACAACAGAGAGGTCTGAAAACAGAGTCAGTGCAAAATCCATCTGTTCTTATTCTTTCCTGTCACATCCTCAGAAACGACACATTGGTTTGCTGTATAGGCATGTGTGTGTACTGCATTATTGGATTATTCATGCATTCATACTGATGTCAATGTATTTTAATGCATGTTCATATATACTAACACATATAATATTGTTTAAAATAATACCGGGTCAGGGTCAGAGGGTAACAGGGTCAGACAGCATGTGCTGGTGTCAAGATTACAGTAGGCCTATTGCATATTAAAATATGCCCGATCTATTGTTACATATATTAAAGCTGCAGTAGTTAATTTGTTTTTAGTAAAATTAGCTGGAACTGTCATGATATTCTGGAAGTAGTACATGAAATAGGGTATTTAGGAAAAACCCCAAATTCTCTAGCTTCACCCTGAGGCTGTAATCAGGTTGGCAAAAATGCACCGCTCCTGGTTCTGTTCCATCAATCAGGTTAGGGGGGAGGATTAGCTGCCTGTGAATCGAAGCTCGTGCACCCGCTGTTGACCCCCCGACACATCGTCTGGCACGTGCACGAAAGTTCTCCATCTCTACTCTCCAATCCATGCTGCCAATGACTTAATTCAAAACAGATTTGGCCAAATTTCTTCTTGAAAAGTAATTGTATTACAGTTGTTCTACGAATCTCTCTTGATTTATGTTAAGAATTACAGTAGACAATAGTTACACTCTGTAAAAAGCATGTGCTCTGGCAATCATCTTGTTTGCTGTCCTGACTGACTGATCTGCAGCTAGCTGTATATTGTTAGAACAACTACAGGTGACTGTAGCAACTTCTTGCTAGTAGCTTGTTTAGGATTAGCTATGCTTACGGTGGGTAATTCTGATGCAGCATTGTATAACAAAGTAATTGTATGCTATTGTGAAGTAGTTGTATAGTCGTGTTGGTTAGGATTCTGTGTTGATATGAGTATGATTCTCACACGGTAAGCTGCTTTTCTGTGTGAATCACTAGCTAACAGCTTGGAAGTAGTGGTACTGACTAGGCTATTACGTTAGCCTCTATGCATGCCAACATGGAAGCACTGAGCTTCAACGTGCAGTGGTTCTGTTCTAGCATCGCTGAAGATTACAGTACTGGTCAGGAGAGGAATTTTAGGTTTTGCTGGCCATTATCCTGGGCATATTACAACATATTTGTCTGGCAAAAGTGTAACATCTTGACTGTCAGAATAGCTTCTATAAATTTGGCCTGCGGTTGCTTTGGATACTTTATGCCTGCTCCCTAGCTTGGGGACATGCACTTTGGTGTGCAGATATACACTAGCCTGGCTAACGCGACTTATCAATGCTCTGCGAACATTGGTCTGGCCAAGCTGTGTTGTAAACCCATTTCTCAGAGGGCGGGCTTAACCCACATGTGTGAAATGCCTGTGTTTGCTACTGGACGAAGCTTCGACCAATCACGTTACTGTCCATGTATAAGACAGAGAATAGTAACGTGCATATGAGTAAACAAAAACGTAACTGCACAAAAGCTCAAAATTCCATATGCTATCACTGACAATGTAACGTGCAGCTATTTTGTCAATGAAATAGCTCCACAACTTTGCAAGATATTACTGTGTTGTTCTGCTATTTACATACTGTAAACTGGGTTGACTTGGCAACACTTACCATTTATAAGTCAGATGAACCTCGTCGACAACAATGGCAAGGAGATTTTCTTTGTAGACTTCGTTGGCTAACATGTTCATCCATCTTCCAAAACAGCAGCTACAGCTGCATTGAAATCTTGCCGTTGCTCCACATTCGTCATGTTGACAGTGACTGAGGTAGATTTCCGGTCGCTAAACTACCGCGTCATTGTCTTTTTGAAATGCTAGATTTTCATTGGTCCCAGTTTCTCTGTTAATGTAGAAACGGTGTAGAATGGGAGCTTGGCCAGACTGACTTTGCAAGCGAAAGTATGGGCGTGCCCAGGCTAGATATACACCAAGGGGGCAGGAACATACGCGGAAGTTGAAACACCTATGGGGAGAGAAAAACCCGGAAAGGGCCTAGTAGCCTTTAGCATTCCATTCACTTTTATTCAGTTTAGCGTCACTTTGAAACCAAATAACTTCACATGAGAAGCGCTCAGAACCTTGATTTTGGCATTGTTGTACACCAGAGGAAACAGAACACAACATATTTGCTCCAATCTGAAATGTGTCATGTTATTGTCTTATAAGAAATGTTTCTCTGAAATTATGCTAAAATGGCGTAACAAATTAAACAATTACAAGTGACTTTGTGTCTCACAGGAGGAAATTTACCATACTTTTTGGATAACAAGCCATAGCCATACTCATGCCTGTTTAGTATTCTGTTCATGGCGGGGAAACATTTCCAGCAAGTTGCAACATTTCCTACAAAGGTAGTATAAGTTTGTATTGTTTTGTAAGAGGGATCATTATCTTTATGGATCTTTACCATTTGATGCAAGTGAAGCCCAAAGAAAGATAGCTAAACTAAGCTACACGGTAGCCTGGTGTACATGTTATCTAGCTAGCTCTCTCAACATGCTAGCTTGTAAGATTGCCTGGAACTAAAGTTAGTAGAAGAAGAATCAAGTCCCAAAGTACAATATCAGCCTTCCACTTAAGTTAGTGTGATTGTACTTATGATAATGGTAAAAATATATGCATTAAGAAAATTATAGTAGGGGAGACCGGGGACAGTTGCAACACTTTTTGCATTTGACCCTGTTACTCAGAGGTGGTTTGGGTTAGACCAACCAAATTTTTATACAATAAACTTACATGTGTCTGTTAATAGTCAAAACAGTTAAAACATAATTACATAAAACATATTCTTCACAATTTGCATTTGAATGTAAGGAGTCAGATGTTGCAACTGACCCCAGGTCCGGGGACAGTTGCAACATAGTATGGGGACGGTTGCAACAGATTAGACATAGGTATTTTCAGTGCTAATTAAATGTTTATTATTAAAAGAATGTATGTTATCATAATATTACAGTGTATTTATCTACCAGCTTTGATCAAATGACAATTATAGACCTGGCTAGCTTAAATAGCCCTAATGTTATATATTCAAATTAATATAAAACTACAGTAAGTTTTTGGTGATGCAGAAAGAACAGAATTGTTTGTGAAGCAATTCACTTTTATTTTCCTTACTTAGTACATGCATTCATTATGCAAAATTTACTTTATTCAGAAAACTGGGCATCCAATAGCCTTACCACCGTGGAAAACACAACTGATGAAAATGCATCTTTAAAAAATCTAGGCTATTGCATCTGGTCAAAACACCTTGAACGTTTTAAGAAAATGTGTTAAACTTGAGAATAAGTTGTATTCAAACTGTAACTGATTTGTTTTATATCATGCTCCTTTAAGCACCACAGTTTTTTGGGAAAACTACGAGCTGAAACAAACACAGTGTGCTCCGTGAAAATGTGACCCTATTCAAAGGAGCGGTAAACATGCTGAGACGCACCGAGAATATAGCGATCATTAGATGATCCGTCGTTACCTTCTTAAGCAAAATATGCAGTAGGTAACATAATAACAAACTCAATACTGCATTATCCGTGACCTTTTTATTCACCATATAATATATTTCTGTTTGAATTACTCCCGTAAGGCAGCTATTTGACTTCCGTGTTTTTTTCCGGTTTACTTTCTTCCTCGCGTCTTTCCGGTGGCTGATTGCTAGACACCTGATGTAATTTTGATCTAACATCAAGTACTACGTGCCTGCTAACTAGTGCAAAGAAATTTAAATGAAATTTGACACCCTATTTGACAAAATCGGCCATTTTATTCAGTGCGACTGTGGTGCCATTATAAGGGGACAATTGTTGCAACTGTCCCCCTTACTGTCAGGCATGATAAAACCTCATGTGCTAGCTAAACAGGGTGACCTTGACACATGCTAACTGTATTAGCTAAAAGTCAACATATAACTTGTCTCAACCAAGTAAGTTTGAATTGAATCACAAAAACAGTGACAACACTATAACAAAAACAAAGCTCAAGAAAAAAATTACTTTCATATCTCAAAATCAGTTTTTTTTTCGTATAATTCCTGGTGGAGCTGTTGAATCCGCTTGCTTTTTTTCTGAAATGGGGGGCACCCTACTGGACATGTGCGGTGTGAGTTTCATTACTCAAGCTTGTTCCTGATTGGAGAAAAAGGCTCTGTTGCAACCGTACCCTGTTGCTACTGTCCCCGGTCTCCCCTATGCCATCTGATTTGTGATTGAGCATCTACTAGTCAATTTATCGTATTTGGGTGCATTGGACAACGTCACCAGGCTGGCTGTCGAGCTTGCACAGTAGCCTGGTGAACAATTTGAAAAATCTGGCTTCATCCGGTCATATTGGAAACAATGCCATCCCTCAGTCCATTTCTTTTACTGTCTATGAGAGGGACCAAGGGAGCAAGCACATACGCGAAAGTTGAAACACCCATGGGGAGAAAAAAAAACGGAAAGGGCCCAGGAGCCTTTACTATTCTGTTGACTTCCATTTATTTTACCGCCACTTTGAAAACAAATAACTTTACATGAAAAGCACTCAGAATCTTAATTTTGACAATGTTATACACCAGAGGAAACGGCACAAAACATATTTGCTCTGATCTGAAAGCTGTCATATTATTGTCTTCTGAAATTATGCTAAAAATTATGTCAGAAATTCAGCTAAAACTAGTGACTTCATGTAGCACAGGAGGAAATCTACCATACTGTTTGGATAACAAACTATAGCCATACTCATGCCCATTTAGTTTTCTCTTCATGTCAGTGACACACTTCCACCATTTCCCACGTTGGTCAACGTTGAGCTTGCGCCGTAGCCTGGTGACCAAAAATAAAAAATCTGGATTCATCCAGTCACATTGAAAACGACTCCGTCCGTCAGTCCAGTTCTTCTACTGTCTGTGGGAGGGACCTGATTTCAAATTTCCAACTTGGAATTCAAATTAAAGAAAAACTTGGGTGTAAAATGAAAATTGGCACATTAAAACATGATACCACGTTGGTATGCTTTCTGAGGACCAAAATTGCGCTAGCCTATTGCATTTACAACTTCACTATTTTTTACCATTTTGGCCCAGAAGGCTAACAGTGGTAGTGCTAAAGCATGAAGATTACGCTATTTTTAAACCATTAAAAATGGCTCAAAGAAACTCCACATTCCATTAGTAGTATAACAAAGGCCCAGACATTCAAAATGAGACACTTTGTAAATGTACACATCGTTTATTAATAAGACAGTTTTTACAAGAAAATACCTTGCAGTAGTTTCTTGTTGCCTCCATGAGGAAAGTACATACAAGTTGATTGAGTTCTGGCCATCTCCCTCTGGTAGCCCTTTCATCAGCTCTGCATCTGTATATTCCGGTTAGAACAAGTATGGATGTCCATCAAATATAAATGAGCCTTCATCTTCCTCAAATTCTTTGTAGACACGCTCCCTGTTCTGTATTCTGGAAGCAGCCACTACGTGACACTTTCACCTCCGTTCATCAATTGACTTGTATGGACTTTCCTCATGACGGAGATAAATAACTGTAAGTAGAGAATCAGCTCACAACATGTTTATAAATATATTTCAATAAGTTTAGATTTCATAACATCAGGGAATACTTTTGGGGACACCCTGTACTTTTGCCATAGAAATGTTATACATAACCATTGATTCAATTCAAGAAAGGCAAAGAGTACAATGTTAACGTGCATGTGAGGTGTGTGTTTGTGTGTGTGTGTGTGTGTGTTTGGGGGGGGGGGGGTCTATGATAAACTACAAAGGTTGGAAGCAACCTTCCACACTAAGATTGATTTATTAAGCTTTGTATTTCTTACTGGTGAAACTGGTAAGCTATGTATTTCTTATTGAAGTATTTTCAGTTGTATAATAATGGAAGTCTGTGTGTGTTTCTGGGCACAGAAATCTAAGCACAGATTCAGTTACTGTTTAGGGTATTAGTGAGATATGTGGAGACTCACAGAGGAGAAATCCCTCTTTGATGCAGTGACACACACAGACACAGACACAGACAAACAGACAGACACACATACACACACTCACACACATTCACACACACAGAGGTCCCTGCCGGAGAGGTATAGCCCGTGGGATGGTGTAAGAGCAGGCTGTTGTAACAGAGGCCCTGCTAGAGCACTTGTTATCTGCTGCAGAGCATGGCTCCTCACACACACCACATTCATCAGGCCAACAACTCACACAGAGCTCTGCAGCCTGAGGAGCTCAACTCCACACCTCGCGCCTACAACACTTTCACTCCCATACCTATTTTGTCCTTTGCTTCCCCTGTCCTCTGTTACCCTTGTTTCATCAACTCTCTTGTCATTTCCAATCTCTCTCACTCTTGTTTATTTTGTATTTTACTCCTTTTCTGTCTTTCTCCTTCCTTCTTTTTCTCTTATTTTCTCCTCTCCACTCCCCTCCTACTCTTCCTGCTCTTTGCGTGATGCCACGGCAGATGTCAGGCAGAATCTGGGTTGCTCTGCTCTTGGCAAGCAGAGCTACTCTGTCCTCCGGCCTTCTCCAGTCTAAGGTGCCCAGGCCTTAGGGGAGAAAAGTGTTCTGCCAGATATTTCACACATGTGTCTGTCTGGCTGTTTAACCCTGCAATATGGCATTTATTTCCATATGGGAAATATATAAACCAGACAGAAGTTACAACAGATCTTTCTTTTTTCTTTCTTTCTTTCTTTCTTTCTTTCTTTCTTTCTTTCTTTCTTTCTTTCTTTCTTTTCCAACACTGTATTGCAACTGACCAACAAAATGCTTTAACTGAAAACCACTTATCAAATGGAAATAACAGAAAACATAATGACACACCACCTCATGTGTAATTAAAACAAGAATAAAGATTTTGCATTTCCATTCTCTGTGCCAGCTGTGTGTGTGTGTGTGTGTGTGTGTGTGTGTGTGTGTGTGTGTGTGTGTGTGTGTGTGTGTGTGTGCGTGTGTGTGTGTGTGTGTGTGTGTAAGCATGTGTTTTTCATATTTGGTTGTTCATATTTGTTTGTGTTTGCACATGTTTTCATATTTAGTTGTATTGTATTTGGTGTGTGTGTGTGTGTGTGTGTGTGTGTGTGTGTGTGTGTGTGTGTGTGCGTGCGTGAAAGGAGCTGTGTCTGCTCACTCAGGCGATAGCACATGATGGTAGGCCAGGCAGGGCTGGCTGGGTTGGTTGCCGCATGTTTTCAGGGCCAGCTGACAGTGTGATTCATTCCTCTTCTGCAGTCAAACAGACAGCGCGGTAAGAGTCGGGAGTGCAGCCTAGGGATGTGGGCTCTCTCCCTCTCCCTCTCCTTCTCCTCCACACCTGAGCTCCCAAGACCAGGGAGGGGAGCTGTGAAGGTGAGAGCTGCCTCCAGCAAGGTGAGACAGTGTCATTCTTGCTGCAGGCAGTGATTGTGATTCAGTGACAGCTTGAGAGAGAGAGAAAGAGTCAGAAAGAGAGAGAGAGAGAGAGAGAGAGAGAGAGAGAGAGAGAGAGAGAGACATATTTCACAAGTCTGTCTAATATTTGAAAAGACAACCTTAGCTCATGCCTTAATTTTCTTGTGACAAAACCCACTATGTCACTAATAGTTAGCCTGCCGAGAATGCAAAAGAGAGAAATGTCAGATGTTTGAAAATAAACAGCATGTGCAAGTACACACACAGTAGTATCAGATACGTATAATCTGCAGCAGTTGACATAACACATATGATTATAAAATATATAAAAGAGAAGATGAGTAAGTCAGTTGTGTATGTTATGTAAGAAATATAAGAGAGCACACAGTATTTAGGCAGCAGAGTTAATGCATGATTAGAGTGCCGATGAGGACACTACCCTAACACCTTTATCCCACTTATATTAGGCTACTTCTCATATATTATGCAAACTACTAATTATAATTTCCACATTGTGATCACTAAAACTGACTGTGATGAACTGTTTGCCACCAAGTTACACCTACTTTTTCAGTTATAAATGACTGCTATAGCCAAAGCCTAGTCATTAGTCCCATACATTCACATGTGCTTTTTCAAGACGGCTGATCTGTAACTCTTCTACAAAGCCAAAGTTCATTTGAACTTCAAAGCCAACCTTGAAAAATGGTGTGCCTGAATACTATGGTTTAAAAACTTGAACAGCTTTACAAGTGTGCAGGATTCTGGCATTCTGAAAAATGTCACCATAGGAAATTGAACTAAGCCATTAGATCAAACAACAGTACATGTCATAATACTGGAAATCAAATGGGTAACAAAGGTTTATTTTTCAAAACCTTGACATGTCATTGGAGTCTGCTGGAGTTATTTTGGAAGATGTAAGAATAGCAACTTCTGCCACTTCACCCAACGGGACCATTGAATCTGGCACCAAACACCAAATCTGTTCAGGCTGAGTGATTTATTTGTGACCGCAAAATAATTTGTCAGCATCAGAGGACAATTTTGTAAAGACACAGTGTTTTGTGTCTGTGCCTGAAGTGCAGCACTCTCTAATCACTACAATTGACTGAGGTGTTGCCACGATGCCATTACTTTGATGGCTTCCGGCACAATTCTCTGCACATCAGATGTGGTGTGAGACTTGCTAATTCATTTTCAAAGTGCCAATGCCCCATTACTGTACCTCCGTCCTGTCTGAAAGAGGATAAAGCACTCAGGCCTCCCACATCCTATTATCCAGATGACTAAGCATTGTTCATTTATCTTAATTATGGGGCTTTGCAATCAGGACTGAGAGACTCCTTCTGATCACAGGGAGGCTTCCATGCCTCTGCACTCACCCTCACTCCCTCCCTTCTGCGGACACTCTTGATGCATGCTCAAGGCCAATGCCGGCTTCAGAGACACTGTGCAGCTTTAGAGCATTACTGAGACAGGAAATCACTCATAGAGGAACTGGAAACTATGCACTGTGAGATGCTACTGGGGAAGAGGGGAGGCATACTGCTAACTTCGTGAGCGTGATACTTCACAGATGTGGTGCTGTGATAAAGGGCCTTGATGAATATAATAGCGTTGGCACTGGAGTAATAACTACTAGCGGTGGCATTGACCAAATGGAAAAGCAGAGCTACAGATATGATTTGGGAAGAAGTCACCAAATTACTTTTTAAAAAAAGCTTCAAATACCTTCGGAGTGAGGTATTCACTTCCTGACTCATCACTATTTAGTGTCAGCTGAAAATCTAAAAGGCTTGGTTTGTTTGTTTTTAATAAAAATACTATTTGTGAATGTGGAATGCATTACCTTTCATGGTTCTTTTTGAGTCATCTGATGATGATGTGGAGGAGTGCGGAGCATTGTGCACTTTCTTGATTTAAACATGTGTCTAATAAAAGGCTACCTTAGCTAGAGGAATGAGGTTGATATCCCTCGTGCCTTGGCTTTGTAGAGGAGTGTGACCTTGGGAATAATGTGGGAACACCATGGAGTTCTCCTTCATTATACAACCCCCTGATTATTATAATCTATCCATTCAGAGAGAGAGAGAGAGAGAGAGAGAGAGAGAGATGGGGGAAGAGAACAGACATGAAGAGACACACTAAAAAGGATAAGGTCCATTTCAATTCCAAATCCGCTTTGGAAACCAACAAATTACTTAAACTGAGAGGATGACCCTAACTGGGTGTTGTAACTGGCTTTAAAGCTAACTTAATTGCATGTGTTTGTAACAAGGGATGCTTTGCTGTAGCCTGCTGGTTCTGCACTAAATCCCCTTTAAAGCCATCAGATAGTATATGCAAAAACAGAATAAAGGTGAAGGATAAATCTATTATCTGCCAGCTTATGCCTTGCAGGAGGCATCTCATTTGCACTAAGCCTATCAGACAGAGGATCCACTTTTACCATTTGTAATCAATTACAGGGAGTACATGCATGACTGCTGCTTCACAAAAAGAAACTGTTGTTAGCTGTTGTGGCATGCTATGATCAATACATTTACCCATTTTTGACCACTATTATGCCACTTGAGAAAGAATAGTACAACATTTGTTTTTACTTAATTTAAATATTTGAGCAAAAACTAAAGTATAATGTTTAATATAAAATATATATTTAAAGATTTTGTTGAAGCAGATGTTACAGTTTATTCTTTTCTAACTTCAAAGGTTTGCAAAGTATTCATTTTTTTATTTTCCATGCGCAGGCACATATGCCATGCAGGCTTTGATGCAAGCACACAACATCGCTCCAAAGCCAGGCCATGAGGTCATGGATCCCATCTGTCCCCAATAAGGGAACGCCGTCCTGGGGACTCGAGCTCGCCGGCTGCAGTTTATTTCTGTCCTGCGCCAAGTCACCATAGCGAGGTCAGACAGCACTTATACTCAGCAACAGATTCACCTGCCTGTTTCTTCTATTTCTGTCAAATTAAGCTTGTGGTGGAGCGGAGGAAAATTACAAGGTTTTAGGTGTCTGAAACACAAGGTATGCTGTACAGATTTTAAAAAACAAACACATTATTGGGCATTAACCTTTCATAATTTCTTTTGACCTTATATAAAGGTCATTATTCATTGGTCCATAATATGCACACCTGGTTTCAGCGTGGACCTGGCCCAAAGCTTGATATCCTGGCACTGGGTCAATGTTACCATCTTGCTCTATGAAGACCTATGTTTCCATCAGCTTTTTTTTTCTCCGTTAACCTAATCAAGTGTGCCTGGCAAGAGTAACCAGATGCTCACAGAATCCATAATTACCTACATGTGGCGTGTGGCCATATTGTGGAGGGGTTTGAAAACATGCACTGTAGAGTCGACCACCAGGTCTGTCCTTCTTGATTTTCAGATGCCCTAGTCTACAGTCTACTCTATAATCAATACTTTCAGCCCCTCATTGCCAGTGTCATGTGACATGCATGTAAGTCTTTTATGACAGCAACATACAAGCTCTTACAAAAATAAAGAAAACACTTACTGATAAACAGGAATTAATGAAGGCAGGCAATCCCTGAGTTTGTACTCTCCAGAGAAAGATTGATGAGATTTGGACATGACTTTGCCATTGTCAATGTGACTAAATGTGGCCTATGCATGCAGAGTGACTCATCAAGGACATTTCTATTCAAATGCCACAACATACACACTGACATTGAACCCTTTTCCATAATGACGGAGACATTTTCACAGGCCACAGTGGGAAAGTGCACATGGCATTAGTACCAAGCGTTGATGAAAAAAAAGAAGAAAGAGAAAGAGAGGAAAAAACACTCTGCATGTCATTCAGTAAAGAATTGGTGAAATCAACCAGTGGCCAATTTGTTTAACCTCCTGAACCTTGTTAAATGGGTTTTCATCGCATAATGGTGACTCGGTGTGTAGAATCTGAGATGTGGAAAATGAAACATGTTGTGACAGCTGTAGAATCATCAGTGTGTCACTGTGCCTCTTTGCTCAGGCAAGCAGCCGCTTTTTAAAATGAAGATGATTGCAATAATTACACCCTGACATATTTCTGCAATTAAACACCACTGGAGTGCGACAGACTACTAATGAGGATGCAAAGCTAGAAGAGCCATTTGCTGCTGACTGAGAGGTGTCTTGATTTGGTCGGCTGGCAAAAGTCCTCGACTCCATTTGCCTTTGGTGTGATGTGCAAAAACATACAGACATTCATCCCACTGACATTCAGCGCTACGCTGACATTTATGATGCATGTGTCAAAGGAGGATGCTACATCAAAGCTGTCTGATAGATGATCACCAGAGAATGGGGCCACTGGCAGTTACTAGCTACTGCTCCTGCATGTGACGGCTTCTGTGCACTACATCTAACAACAAAGCTATGTGAACAACTGCTTGTAAATTTTGCATGTATGTGACATGCATGTAACATTCATGCCAATGTCCACCTCAATTTTGCTGTTCCATGTGTTAACCAAAAAGCAAGCTAAAATTGCTTACTTTCAATACAGATTAACCATGTTTAACTTAAAGTCAGTGGTTCATAAATGTATAGCTTTTGGAATGTCCTTTTTAGATTGTAACTAGCACTTTTTTATGAAGCATAAGATAGTAACTGGAGGGAGTTATTTCTGTTTGATAATGTGAGACATCTTTCATTTCCATAATAAAAGGTGTGCTCTTATTTCCCAAAACAGTAGGCATAAAAGCAACAACAAATGTTTTATTTTCATCTTAAAAGATGAAACTGATGGGTTTGTTTTTGCCATGTATGCATCATTACAGTGTCTCTACCCACTGATGCTAAGTGTAAACAACATAAGTTCTGTTGTGGTTAATTCCAGTCCAGCTGCTAATTCCATACTGGCATAGAAAATTGAGTTGTGGGCCTAACAAGTCTTATGCCGACAAAAAGAACAGGCTCTACTGGGTGCATGCAGCAATAATAGCTCAATATTATACTGCAGAAGCACAGCATCCCAAAAGGGACAGCGCCATGTTAGATTTACATTGGCCACTCACAAAGATAATCACATACACGACAAGGCAGCTCTGTGGTGATTGCTTTCTATCCTCTGCATTGCCGGGCTTTTATCGAAGTCCTATTGTCACAAAGCCCTTATTAAGCATGGATTTCCTCTTGTTTTTGGCTAATACATTCTAATGGGACTATGCCTCTGTTCATTTGGTAATATGGGAATAAATCAAGGGAATTGATCTTGACATTGTGTAGGATTTAAACAGGGTAGTGGGTGGTTTGTGTGAGTCTGAACACTATTACATTCATAGACAGTGGATTAAGAGTAGTAGTTTGCCAGTGTTTGGATTTTTTGACCAAAGCCCTCTGTTTTTAGGCTGTGTTGTTAGACATCCCAACAGCGCTACATATGCAGGGGTGACCCATTATATTCACATTATACAGGCCATTGTGATCATGATTAATAAGAAGGAGAAACTAGGCTGTATGTGGGCCTAAGTGACCACTGGGGTCCAGAAGATACAGCAGCAGGTTGAGGAAATAACCTGGCCACACTCCTCATCTCCTCCCTGCTCATCCCCTAAATCATCTCTACTCTATTATCCACCTAGTGCTCAAAAAAATATTCCATATAATATATCCAGTGCCCAAGCATGTGAATTTTAAGAAGCAGCTGCTAAAAGGTGGGTGCATTATCTATCTAGAGCCACTCATCTGTGCTCAGAATGTCTTTGTAATAATAGTGAGGGTTGCGTAATGGAGGCTTCAGTACCCCACAGGCATAAAGGTGCTTTGTACAACTGGGCAAGGAGATAGAAAACATGGTGAGCATTTAGACTACATGGGTCAATCAGATAGGGAGAGTCATTCAATGGAAAAAGCAGCTCTCTATCCAAACAGGATGCTGTTTACACCAGAAGGGAGAAAAAAAGAGAGGTGTTTTGCTTACGCTGGCTGATGAAGAGAAGTCGATCTCCTGAGTTGTTGTGTGCTCTGGCTTTGTTTAACGTCCGTCTGGCAGGCCCATGTATTATTCATCCGGACAGGTTAGCAGCGGGATTATTCCTGCCACAGACGCTCTCTCTCTGTCCACAGGCCCTGCCGACGGCTTAATGATGGGACGGGTCTCAGGGAGACGGTTGCTGCATCTGGTGGCCACTGGCACCTGCCAGAGAGGGGAGCTCCTAATGGGAGGACAGCAGCTGTCCAGCAGACGCAGGCCCATAAAAGCAGCACTTTACTGGCCTCTCACTGGCCACTGTGTGCCAGAGGTGCAGGGGGGAAACTATTCTTTGTTTTACTCCTCATTCTAATGGCTCGCCTTTGGTGATGAAATTGATGAGTGAGTTGGAGCCCTTCCCTGCTTCTCCATGATATTTCTCCCACGATGGCTCTCACAAGGACAGCTGCTCTTCTCGCTTCCCTCAAAGCAGAGCAGGGAGCGGAGTGTGTGTGTGTGTCAACAGTGACTCTGTGTTAGAAGAAGCTGGAAGGGGAGAATGGCCAAGCTTGTCATACATGGGACGACAGTATCATCTGCAAGGTCTTGCTTTAGAAATAATAGTTGGCTAAAGCATTGGAGTGCAAGAGCAGCAAATTTTCCCACCTGGACTTGTAAAATATTCATGTCATACCTGGTCTAATGTGGCATCACTAATGCAGCGTGATGCCAGATGGCATTTAACTGTGCTGGGTGGCAGCGCTACAGAGGGGCCTGTCATATTTAATAGCCCACCAGCCTGGTGACTCCACACATTAGTTGTAGCGCTTACTGAAAGTTTTATGTGAGCCCTTCCCTCACTTTGGCTTTACATGAAATATCATGAGCAAAATTGTGGCAGAAAATGAGGTCACAGTCGTCGAATGGAATCTCCATGCCTCCCGGTCAGAAAGCAGTGAGGCAGCCAGGGCTGAGAAGCACATGCTGACATAACCGTAGTATAACATGTAGTTAGGATGCATATTATACTACTTCTGTGATCTCTCTGAATAAAATACCTTGTAATGGGCAGGATTTGACTTAAGTATGTAACAAACCTGAGTTTTAATATAAGCCTAAATCTCATTTGAAAATTCACTTGTTCAAACAGATGTTTCACTAGTAACCATTACAATCATGTCTCCTGCAGGCATTAAAGTGTTCAATTATGCCAACACACTACAGCTGCCAAACTTTACAAGTAACTTAACAATGGAGCTCTATTTATAACAAGCTTTTCATCATGTCTCTCCCATGAACCCATGTTAATTTGAAACCCAGTATTATAGAGAACTATGAGATTTCAGACAACTTGTGTAAGGGTGTCTAAGGGTTGTGAAGAGTTGTACTGGTGATCTAAAATGTGTATAGACATTATAGATTATAGATATTGTCTGGCTTGTAAACCACATCAAGGTGAAAACGGTAATATATAAAAAACTACATTTAGAAAGGAATCATTAGAATAACAGGAAAAACAAGTGTCAGTCTCTACCATGCCTTCTACAGGCAGACTAATTCTGTGAGTCTGTAGACCCTCAGATGATTCCACTACCCCAGCCGGATCAGTGGGGGTAGACTGTGACGCAGCAACCATCATCATCCTCTTGAATTATGCACCATTTTAGAGAGCTGAAGAGTTCAGGGCCCAAAGGAGCATTCTAAGCCAACAGAGTACTAGTCTAGTCTGGTTGTAATCACATAAGCACAGGCTGACTGACACAAGCAGGCTTCCAGAAATGGGTTCTCTGTGTGAATGGAAAATTACAGCTTTCTATTTAGTGCTTATTGCCATGTTTACCCTCTGGATAAATGGAGGGTTCTTAAAGGGAGGAGGAACATGGAGAAGGTGTTTGGGCATCACCATATGCTCCACGCAGTCACTGACAGGCAGGCCAGCAGGTGCTAATGAGAACATCATGCTGGTCTGCCACCTCAGATGAGAGCCTCTCAGTCTCTATTTCAGTCACGAATACATCTGACGAATGTTTGTACACTGCTGTGAATGTATTAGCAGGATGGAAAATTTATCTGCACATTAGTAATTTGTGAGTGTTTTTTTGTGTGTGTGTGTGTGTGTGTGCATGTGTGTGTGTGTGAGTGTGTGTGTGTGTGTGTGTGTGTGTGTGTGTGTGTGCATGTGTGTGTGTGTGTCAGCATGTGTGTGCGTGTGAGTGTGTGTGTGTGTGTGTATGTCTTTGTGTGTGCGTGCATGTGTCTGCGTGCACATATTTGTGTGTATCCAAGAGAGAGAGAGAGAGTATATTTTCATGAAAGAGCAACATGTTTTTGAACAATCCAAAAGCAATTAAGATTTTGTGGAGGTTGAAGTAAATCAGTTCCCCATGCTCTCAGAGCACTTTGGCTAGCTCATTAATTGTCTTTGTTTTCTTATTAATGGATTCCACGAGAAACAATGAGACAAATTAACTGGTGCCTCTGCTGCAGACAGCACAGCACGTTACTAGCGCTGCAGAGCTGCAGCCATGCCTTCATTCAGACTCATTCAAATGGATTATTAGTGCCTCAGAACAAGGGTCTGTGCTTAACAGAGAAATTAATGTAAGCCCGTGCTAGTTCCTCATGTCCTTGTCTTAAGCCAGATGTGCCCTCATGAGAAGAGACTCTGTGCTGTTAGGTTCCATTCCACTTGTTCTGGAAACTAAGGCCACTTTTAAATTCAGTTTTTTTTTCCTTGAAAATATTGTGTTTTAGTTGGAATGTCAGGGAGGCACGCAAAGATATTTCAGGTGATTTATATATTAGCAATGCTTTACGCAGCATAACCTTAGGCCAAACTAGACCTCATGTGATTCATTCATCATCTAAGGAGTTCATGTTAAGCTGTTCATGGATGCCTCTCACTCTCCCTATGTCTGTACTGGGAGCTAGAGACCTCATACTTTCATGTTGGCCAGCCCGCTGCTGCCAGTGCATTGTGCGTGATGCTGCTGCCTGACAGCCGTGCTGTTCATGTTCAGCTGTGAGGGGCTTCGGTCTTCATGGACCACTAGCCCCTGCAGCTGCTGTAATCTCATCATGCCAGAGATGGGCATAGCCCAGGGACCGAGACCCGTGTCTGTACTGTTTATGGTAATAGCTAGGAGTAAGGGGTTTGTGGAAACACCGAGGTTGATAAAGCTCCAATAATAAGGCTTTTTTTTTTTTTGACGTGTGATCATGTTATGATTCCAACTACATGAGAACAGCTCCATTGAGGATTTGCTTCCACGGGTAGCTATGGCCAAGCTCTGTTTAATGACACCATTCCCTGACAACCTTCACTCACCATGGTAACCATTACTCTGTGGAAGCTTGTACCCAGACATTCCATGGAGAAACCATAGTTACAGCAGAAGCCCGACAGAACTCCACCAAGCATAAAATGAGCCCTGAGAGCTGTAACAGTCACTTACACTCACGAGTAGTTTGCAGGATGTTTTGCATTACAAGAATGAATGAGAATGTCAGAATGCTGGTAATTAAGGTCAAATGAAAAGCATTCTGTTCCTCTTGGGCAATAGTACTCAAGACTCACAATCTAACAAAGGGTCCTCTATGATAAAAACAAGGTACAGTTTAAAACAGAGTATCTGGAATTGTTACCTGCAACAATCATCAACTAGTTCAGTGCTTTATGTTTCTCAGTAGTGTTACGCCTTGACTGCATGTTTGATTCAGAGATTGACATTCAGGTGGACTACAGGGTATTTGTTCAGCTCTCTTTGGTATTATGATATGTACATAATTGGACATTCTCCTCCTATGCCACTTAATATCGATGATAGTTTTACCACTGGGCACACCTGTGGCTTTATCTGTTTGTTGCCACATTTGACTTGGCACACCAGAAACATTTGGTCTGTGAACACAAACCACTTTGCATTGTGTGATCTGATGTCTAATCTCTCTGTGAAGCATTTAATTTACATTTGCTAGCTATTAGTTAACACTTCATTCATCATTTGTTGACCATTGCTCTTACATTATGTCTCATCAGTAAATCATTTATAAACACAACTACAAATGTTAAAACAGAGAAAGAAGATCATAGATAGGCAGACAGAAAGACAGCAGGCAGAGAAATAGATAGCAGACAATATAAAGACCTGCAGATAAATACACAGACACCCAACAGACAAATGGATGTGGATACGTTTGTGAATGATTCACTGATGATAAATAATGGTTAACAAAGTGTTCCCTGACAGCTAGCAAATACAGAAAAAATGTTTCATAGAGAGTAGCTATAGTGCTGCCTGAACAGCTATGCTGAACGTTCACTCTACAAATATGTATTTTGTAGCAGTAATAATACTTAATTATTAGCTGATATATTTCATTAGCATTTCTGTATATGTAGACTTTGACTTCAATCTTCAACAAATAAAAAAGACAAGTGGATGTGATCTGTCTTATCTTCAAATCAGACAACCTTTGCCAGATTAAATTTAAGGTGGATTACACATTTTTTAAGTTCATCTGAGGGTCCACTCCACCAGGCCTGGAACAGCTGTTCAAAGGTACAACATGTTGTTCACCTGTTTGTATGTCTGTGGGGGCTTTGTGATCGATAAGGAACTGCAGCAGTTCCAACTCCATTAATCACACTCTGCGTGTCTGAGTGAAACTTTGGACAGTAAAGTGTGGTCGCAGACGATAAAACACTGTTGGTGAGAAAACATGGTGTGGCGCTTTCACTGTCATCAAACTTGTAGAAGCACGCAGAGAACTGCTTCCAAACTTCAGCTACAAATCAATAAAGCCAAAGGTCTAGCTAATCGTGGGGAGCCAAGGAGAAACAAAAGGCTCAAAGGTTAGCGTCAGCTTGGCAACAGAATACCACTAGCATAGAAGTCCACATTCACAGCCCCATGGAGAACCTCTCAGTGAGTATGCAGTGAGGTCGAAGATCAAGCAGTAGGCGTTAAAACTTGAGGTGTGGACAGAAATGTAAAAATAACTTTAAGGAAAGTATGCTGAATGAACTAGAGAACCATTGAGACAATTCATTTAATTCAGTAATGGCATTTAAGGAATGACTAAATCTCTCTCCTCTCTCCTCTTTGTGACTCTGCCACGCTGCTCATCTGCCCCTCTGGATACCGTTCTAAGCAGATGAGGCTACTCAGGTCTCCCTGGGAGGCAGCTAAGGGCAACAGAGATTATTATGGATGAGATATGGAGACATGATGGCATAGGGAAAAAGGAGTAGGAGGAGGAGGAGGGGGAGGAGAGATGGCAGGATGGACTGGAGGGAAATGACACAATATTGTTCTCCTGAGCACTGCATGCGATTTCCTCACCCTCTGTTGGTCAGTCCTGTAAACCACCGGCAACCATCGATACTTAGAGTGAGGGCTGTATTTCACATTTTTGTGTATCCCTTACATCAGTCCACTGCAGTTTTATACTATGCTTTTTGTAAGATCTAAAGTCTAAGATCCTGCTCCCCAACTCACTGTCATGCATTTCGATATGCAAGACATAGAGCTGGCTCCATTGTGTTACATCATGTCGACAACATTGTATGACATTTTTTGATAACTGAATCACACTAGAATCCCCAGATTTTCTTTCAGCTTGTTCTTTCAAGAATGTTAAATGAGATGATTTCAGAATGTTAATGTCAGAATGTTCCCAGCATACACTATCAGCCTTAATCAGCCGACAGGCCTGTGCTGTTGCCTGTGAATGTGCCTGTGCCTCCCTGGCTGCTCCTGGTAGCCTGGGGCTAACAGAGTGTAATGTGCCAGGCCCCTGTGCCTGAAACTCTTGTGTTTAAGTCATCTCCTGGCACACCTCATCAGGCTGTCACTAGCTTACACCACCAGCTCTCTCCTGTCTTTCTCTGTCTCTCTGTCTCTCTCTCTTTCTCTCTCTCTCTCTCTCGCTCTCTCGCTCTCTCTCTCTCTCTCTCTCTCTCTCTCTCTCTCACACACACACACACACACACACACAAACACACACACACACATACACACACACATGCACACATGCATGCAGAGCTCCCAGCTTGTTGTTACCTGCCAGCTATGCTTGCAGGTAAGGGGAATTTCAATGATGTCATGCATAGTGGCACTGACCCTTTTAGTGATGTGCTAATGAGGGAGCTATTGTGTGTTGTGTGCGCTGTCTGAAGCAGGCATGGGTTCTTTCTGTCAAGCACCTGTCTTCAGCTTTGATTATCTGTCCAAAAATAAAATATGTAGGGTTGGAACAGCAGAGCCTGTTTTTGGTCACACAACACTTGCTTGGCCCACTAGAGAAGGAGAATTAGGAGCGTTGTGTGCTAAATCTGTCATATTCAGCTACGAAATTTTAAATCTGATAGTGAGTAATTTATACACGTGATTTTCATACAACTACAGAGGCTTGCCAAAAGAGCCATCACAGTAATGATAGCTCCAGTTCGGGTTTATTCATTTAGGAAGACAGACACAGTTCACTTACTTATCTATATGTTCCAAAGCTGTCTAGAAGAGACCAAAGTCACTTTTAGAATATCAGAAACAAAGTGAATCCTTATAGGCCTTACATCTATGGATCCACTTGGAAAAAAAATGTGAAATAGTTGGAGAAGAAAGCTGGGAGGTATTGCAGAGTGCACACATATTTTTAGAGAAGTTCACCTTAGAAAAAGTAAAATCAACATGTGGGTCTGTTCTGCGATCTAGTTACTTCAAAAGACACAGAGTGGGGGGCTCTACCCCTGTGGGAATACGATACTGTATCAGCGTAAAATAAGGAGACTGAAAGCAGCTCTGTGCATCATATTCCACAGACTCAATACTCCTGGGTTATGAGGTATTCTTATAGTCCCAGAACTCATGGCACCAAAACTTCAAAAAGTGAGCAAACCCATTCGAGAAAGATGCACTCTCACCTTGAATATTTCATTGTCTTTCTCAAAGGCAGACTTTAGAATGGTTTTTCATGTGTTAAATATTGATGTTCCATATATGCTGTGTGATTTGGCAAGCATGAGGAATATGGTCTCTTGAATTTAGCAATTGACAAGGTTATGTTTTTTTTTCAAGCAAGGAAATAAAAGTGATTTACCGTAAAAAAAAACATGTTTCTTTAACGACAGCCTATCAATATTTGTTACCAAATACAACGAACTTGGATAAACTTTTATGCAGAGCCATGGAACAGTTTGCCATAGTGTCTATTGGTGTGGTAAATGTGTGTAGTTGATAAATTGCTCTCATTAATGGGTGATGCCTGTCACGTCTGAGTAATGGCCTTTGATTTCTCAGCTCATGTTGCTTAATCTGCAGAGGCAGGAGGCGCTTGCCTGTGTGTCCCATGCTAATAGAAGCCAAATTGATATTTCAAAACAGAGAGAGCAGGCCCAGGTATTAATATGCCTTGGGGGGGTGGGGGGGGGTTAGTCCCTCCCCCCTTCTCTACTTGCTTTAACACGAAAGATCAAATGAGGAACATGAAGTGAGTTAAGTCACTCCGTCTAATGAATTGGAGGGTAGAGTGGAGGTTTGGGCTGGCTGCTGATATCCCCGGGGTCTCTCTCAGGGGAGCTACATGTTTCCACTTAAATTGGAGGAGACTTTCATAAAGAGTCAACTATGCCTGTGAACACACACCACACAGCCACTGTATGCGTGATTTGGCTAAATTCTCTCGAAGCAGGAGTTTGCCACATGATTTGAATGAGTGCTTGAGTGCTTAAGAGGCTGTTGAAAAAATTTTCTCCAATCAACACCTTCCACTCCAGTGTAGGGTCTATAAATCTGCGTGACTAATGGAGAAGAACAGGTTTGGCGCCGAGAACGACTGCATATGATGCAGTACTGTTTGTGTTTCCTCTTTAGCCAAACAGCTTAAAGGGAAGAGAGACTGGAAGACATTGAATAGCTCAACAATTTTAAAGATTTTGCGCCATTTGTAGAGCAGGTAACCTTTAAAATTCGTCTCAATATTACTGATTTTAGATGTCATTTCATCGATGTCATTTAATTTGTTGACTGCATGCCTCTGCCAAATTACACAGTACACTAGAAGACCTATTGGCAGAATATTTTGGCTGAAGCTCTGTCCCTCATGTCATAAACCACATTAATGAAATGACACTTGCACACACTAGTATGTTACGTGGCACACTGCTGATAGAGCATGAACAACATGCCAGGCCTCTCCGTCTGTGTGGAGCATGATTGAGTTGGCCATTACCACAGCAGCATCACAGCAGCAGTTGGACAGCCTCCCAAGAGGTTGTGCAATTTGATATTCTTGGCCTCCACCTTCGTGAGCGATAGCAGCTACTCCACTAACTCCGTGCGCTTTGTAGTAAAGGCCAGACCGCCAACATTTCCCAAACAATGAGTGTAAAAATAGATAACATTTTAGAACTAATGATGACTTGGACCTTTTCCCCAGCCTCTGAGCCACTGAGCTCTTGCTCTCCCGGCGTAACACAAATCAGCAGTAATTAGGAGATTCTGGAGTCAATGGTGCAACAGAGGTTAATGAGAACCTCTATTTACAATTAATATGCCTTCCTACGCACAGCCCAGGGGCTAATGCTGAACATTTAACGCAGAGCTGTATCATATACATTGAGGCGCTAACTGCACGAGTCACACTGGGTAATTTGCTTCCTCCCATCTTGTAACACCAAATGGATAGTCAAGCTCAGTATATACACTGTCCTTTTTAAAGGGATTAAACTAATGTTATTATCATAAGTCAAACTTAACAGCTGTTGGCAGTTGCTGATGGAGTCACATGTGGTCTCCTTGCATTGGCAGTCAGCTGTGCACTGGGATGTGCTGTCTTATTTGATTTGCTCCGAGTTTCTCATTTTATGTTGTCCAGTAAATCAGACCCTTCAGCCACTGTCTTCATTTCCAAACCTTGACCCCCAGTGAAAGCAACTGTCATTTCAGCTGCAAATCTAGATTAAGCACCCAGGAGCCTTTAATGTGCAATCAAACTCAGAATAGACAGCGTCCAACTGACAGCGTATTGATTTCTCACACAAATGAGACTGATATTGACGGATCACATTCAAAGGCAGAAATATCAGACTATTTCATCATTTAAAAAGGGAAGAACAGTATGCACAAGGCTCCACAGTCTCTTAGCTGCATTTCTCTGCTCAGCACCCATTTTGGATTTGAGTTAAATTTGTCATCAGGCCACCGCCTTAAGGAGCTTTCCAGCCCACAGCATTAGCATCTGAACCTCCACCCCTGCTTGTGCTGCTGCTGACTAATAACTCAGCACTCGCCTCCTGAATAATGGATCCAGTTCAACGGGGTTATGCTTAGGGCCACAGCAAATTCACACAGAGCGGGACATGCAGTAGGCAGTGCTCTGCCTGTGGCGACTAAGAACCCCTCAGACTTATTGGAGAATTGGATAACTTCTCTCTGGGAAAAGTCTGCTTGTCATCACTCCCTTTTTTAAATAGCTTGGCTGGAGGATAATACAATGAATGTAAATTAAAAGTGATACATTCTAAACTTCTGAAATAGCTTAACTGGGGCCAAAAACCTTGACCATTCTACTCATTCTATTAGCACTTTTGCAGATATTCAGCAAAAAATGGAATAACTCTATAACCAGCCGCAAGCCTGAGAGTTTCTACTGGTCCCTGATAATGCCATGAGTGAGTCAAAGAGAGGAGTCTCCTGCTATCACAGTCCATTCAGTCTCTTAAAGATTTTAGAGACAGACCATGGCAGATTAGCATGAATAAAATGTTCATTTTCAGCTGGTCCATAATGTCACAGCATTATTAGACACTGTGACTGAAACAGTGTAATTAAATATAGCTTCAAGTCACGAAGAGCACACATTCTATCAAAGGCCATCTATGAAATGATTCTCACCAAGCTGAAAATGAAAGTAAATATGGCAATCTATATTTTTGACACCATCATAAGATGTGGCTTGTTCATACTGAAAGGAATGGATAAATGGGTATTTTTTATTACACATGCATAGAAGGCAATTGTGCTGACAGCAGATTAATAACCTCTTTTATTCCCAGCTTGGTGACATGCCATTTGGATTTATTGTGTTGATAAAAATAATTACTTTACATTGATCCGTAAGTCTTTTCTTACATTGCAGGTCGACATAATGTGACTGTGTAAATGCCAGCCACCAGGCCATTTGTATGGGTTGGGCACAAAAGAGTGCGGGATGATTGTCTAAGGGAAGAAAAAATCATTATATTGACACAGGGGATTAATAAGACTCCTGCATCGTCAGAAGATATGTGGCCTGTCCACTGCAGCTAGACTGTCAAATTAAAAACAAATCTTGTACACTGTACACAAGCTCCCAGATCCAAATAGTCACATCATATCTTCTGAGAAAATATGCTATAGGGGCAGCAATTATATGAGGGAGAAGACCTGAAGCAGTAAGTCATCTTAAGAGAACACATCAATCTTGGACAGATTAGGAGTAATGATCACATTTCTGGAAGAAGGAAAAACATGCTTTCCTCAAAGCTGTTAGTTTATACCGTGGCAACATTACCTTCATGTGTAACACTTTAGAATATGGGTATGTGAATATAAATTTATTAATATTTTAACTACTGTATAAACCACCAAAGTTAATGATTAGTAAATACATGAATCATGAAAAAACTACACTATGCATTAATGTTTAACACATACTGAGTCGTATGTGATTTAGCATTAAGTCATGGTTAAGGAACACTGGTATAATTTAATTAATGCCAGGAATTGATGCGTTAATTAGTAGTACTGTATGTTAGAATTTGGCATCGTAGATCAGTTTCTATTATACTAGAACCTAATTGATTTTTTAACTAATTATTAAATACCTAAGTAATTTTTGAAGGAGTAGGGGCCAACGCTAGCCACATCAATCGGCACATGCTACGCTCTGGTACCAGGCGCGTATCCATAGCGCTACTCCATAGACTACACCTGCGGATCTGGAGGAACACCCGAAACTGTAAAGGCAAATACGCTATATCCTATAGCATGCTAGTTAGGCTGGACACCAAAGGGTTGTTGGTTTGATCCCCGACCAGTGGAGCACGGCTGAAGTGCCATTGAGCAAGGCACCTAACCCCACACCGCTGCAGGTAGGCAGCCCACTGCTCCAGGTTAGTGTGTCCTTCACCTCACTGTGTGTTAACTTTGTGCTGTGTAATTTACTAATTCAGGAATTGGGATAAATGCAAAGAACCTATTTCCCTTGCGATAAAAAAACATATAAACTTAAAAAAGTATAACCTACTGTATATAAATTGTCCATACTAAAATGAGGAACATTTTTAATAGGAGGAATGAGACATGTTCAGTGTGGCCATGGAGCACTGCTGAGTGGAATATAGGCTACTCATCTAGCAAGGTGTCGCGTTTGAAGGTGGCTTTTGAGGTTTGAGGTTTAGGCTATTTATTAAGCCCACATGTAGCCCTGCCTCTGCCCCATTCTTTCTTGAAGTGATTTTAGCCCACATCGGAGACCTGCGCAGAGCCTGCAGGGTCGATAGACAGGACCATCTCTGATCCTGGTGACCAGAACGAAGACGCCCTTCGGCAGTGGCCTAAATGCTGTGCCCTGAATCCACACCACTGTCACCTTTTGCCTTCACAGTTTCAGGTGTCCCTGTAGCTCTGCACGTGTCGTCTAAGGAGAAGCACTATGGATGTGTGTCTGGTGTACTTCTTGAAAAATTACTTATTACTAAATTAGTAAAAGTAATTAATAATAAATTATGTGCATAGTTTAATTTTTAATGATGCATGAATTTATGAATCATTAACATTTTGTGGTTTATATAGTAGTTAAAACATTAATAAATGTATACTCATATGCCGTTCTTGTAAAGGCTCACCCATTCATTATATACAGCTTATGAAAAAGTTCAGCGCCTAGGTATGCATTCATAACACAAAAACCAAAAACAGGAGAAAGGTTCTTCTGAGGATGATGCAATATGAGTGTTATTACCTCTGCCACGGAGGATCTGTTTTCAGTGTGGTTTGCCTCTGTCAGTTTGTCTCTAAGCAGGGTTACACAAAAACTTCCCAACCAATTTCCATGAAACTTTGTGAAAAGGTGAAGCATTAGCTGAGGAACCCATTAAATTCTGTAGTGGATCTAAATCATGTGGGACATTCCTAAATTAAGTTTTTATTTTGCTCACGTTTCAGAGATATGACATTTCAGCCTTGGTGGAAGTTTGTGCTCTTGAAGTGTCCTTTTTACTTTTTTATTTATTATTTATTTTTCTTCTACATGCCATGTTTCTCAGATAAACAAACCAGGGCAGGAGGCAGATGATCATGAGAGGGACCATTTGCCCACCTTTTGCCTCTGCTGTTCGTAAATATGGCCACAGGCTTTGGGCAAACTCTGATTTGCAGCGCCAAGGTTTGGAGTCTCATTGAGAGCACATCTGTGTGGACTGCGCCTGCATCCTGAGGCAAGCTTTGATCTCTGCATTCAGCAGTATTGAACGAGAGTGATAACCCACACATAGAGATCCTGGAAGGCATGCACTGTATCTCCAGATCCAGAATGCATGAAATTTCAGGGCAGTCCATGGACCCTT
>CM059265.1:22549852-22584852 GCA_030347295.1 Setipinna tenuifilis | reverse complement strand
TTGGTATAGGAAAGAAACCTGTGACCCTCCAATCCCAAGACCAACTTCTCTGTTGCAACTGCTACATGGTACATTGATACAAGTGACTGTTATGTCCGGGAGCAGCTTATTATGTCTTGCGTCTAAAAAAGATTTATTTTAGAACAGCTAAGGGGTGTTGTTAGGCATGACACGAAGCTGAGTGCCGTTAAACCCCTCAGCTGTTCTAAATACAGCACAAGCCCACGGACTCGAGTGGCTTATTGCTTTTCTAAAACTATTACAACTAATGTTTGATCATACTTCATTTAATAAAGTCACACAAATGAATAAAATCGTTTATAAATAAAAAATCATTTTTCCGCAAATACATATAGTCCTTTTGGGGAAGTGATTGTCGGGCAACACGAAATGCTACAACGGTACTTTTTGCTACTATGTAACTGTTTGTTCATTGAAGTTTGATGCGGAGTGACATGGAATTTTGTAATGAAATGATATGAGGACAACTTGTGTGTTTATGCTCGATTTACAATGGCTTTCAGCCAATCACAATCAGGGAACCAAACCAGCAGTTTTTGAATTCAGATTAACACAGAGCAGATTAACACAGACTAGTAGCAGACATTAAAATTTCAGAAACATTAAGCAATTACCGTTATGAGTATTAGCATTAATGATAAAAAAATATATATTTCAGTAACATTTTCATAACTACAAATCGATGACAGTGCACCTTTTATACAGAATTTACAATATAATAATATATGTTTGCATAGCTGGTGCTCAGACATTAAATAACCCTGATGTGAAAGACACCTGCTAGGCCTATTACAGTGAAATAATTAATAGGGGGTTGTTGACCCTAAAACCCCTTTTCATTACAGAGAAAAATCACACACTGTCATAAAGGGAGATTGTGAGATTGCTTATTTTCAACTAGTCCTCCAAGGACATATTTACAGCAACCCCCTGGAGACATTTCAAATTAAAACTAAGGGCAACTTAATAACTAAATACTTCCTGCTGTACTGTTAAGATGAAAAGGGTTCAACACTCATTACGTGCCTGTGCAAACCACAGTCCATAAGGCTCATTAGATTTACATAAAATAACCCTAAAGTAGTATATTTATAGTAACTATTATGCATGGCTCAGTGCTATCATTTGCTTGATACAAATAAACAAACAGGAAGACTATATACATTATCTGTAAAGTATATAGTACTATAGAAGATTGACATGTTTTTAGTTGTAATATATCATCAGTTTAACAAAGATCATTAGCCAGTGGCAGAGGCAAACTGAAACTCACAATGTCATAAACACAATGCTCATATCAGCCCAGCCCCCTTGCATGAAAACTGACCCTGACATTATAGCTTTGTTGCGTGGCCATTACTCCTCATACAGCTGGGTCTTCTGCAATGCAAACAATTTCCCAGCACCTGAAATTACCCAACATCTCATCCCCGCTCTGCCACCACTGTCAAAAATCATTGGAGTCATTGATTCTGGTGCTACCCAGGGAAATGGCACCCATCTCTCCCCTCGAAAAAAATCAATGTAACCTTTTCAGCGATGAATAATGAATCTGCAGAGTGAACAGAGGAAAAAAGGCTCCGTGATTCACTGGATGTGGCCACACGTGACCCTCAGCTATAATTAAATGATTAATGTCAAGGTGCGAAAAAATGCCACTGAAGGCATGCCATGGAGTGGGAGCAAGCGTGACAACCTGTTTTCTTCTTATATCATGTAATTTCTTCAGAAAGAACCATTTCATATGGCTCTAAAAATAGATTAATGTCCCAACTCAAAACAGTTCAGTCACTGAAATGTAACCTACACTACTTGAGAAAGAAACATCTTTACATCCTTACAATGTTGACAGCTTAGAAGTCATTCTACATCATATGGGCAAACGTGAAGTTAAAAAAAATGACAATCCACAAAAACATAGACACACACACAGAAAAAGAGCGCGGGTGGGGGGGGGCACAATGACAACATTGAGGCGAGTGTCGAGGCCTTTGTATTTAAGAAAAAAGTAGAAATCTTTGAAGCTCTCCAATGGTGGTGATAAGGAACACCTTGGCTCTAGGCACAGGTGGTCAAGGCTCCACTTTCCTAATTAAGCCCACACTTCCAGAAAGAGGCTGGCAGTCAGACGAATAAGGCCCCACAATTTGTTGTTTAATAATGCATCCGGCACATAAAAGCCAGGGCTTATAACCATACTCTGGCTAATTCATTCCTTTTGGCTAACGCATTACTCCGCTAAGGCAGTATTGATTTAACAGAAGGGGTCCCTACTGACAGGATGGGGCATAAGACATGGACATTGAAGGAGAGGGGAGAGGAAATGCTCTTTTTTTGCCACCAAAACAGGAGAGTAGAGGGGAAAAAAAAAGAATCACCCATAAAAGGGAGATGGGCCAATTTACATTCCAGACAGATGTAGAGGGAAGCACAGGGGCAGGTATAATAGTGCTCTGCAGTGGTGGTGATCTCTTCGGGTCACACACTGCCTGTGTGAAAACACAAAGAAAAGGCATCTTTCTGGTGAGTAATTGGCTGGCTAATGAATTGTATTGGCAGACACTGGCATGGAGTGGGAAGAACTGGTGACACAGGGCATCTTCACTCACCACCCAAGGCCACCAGTTCATTGGTTTCCTGTCTGTGTGTGTATTTAGCGACTCCAAAGTATCTACCAAACCCAGCCAGACTCTACGGCCCTCAGATTTTTAATGAACTCTAATTATAGAATTAAATAGGTGCCATTGTAAACGGGTAATGAGGGGTCTGTTTCTATGGTAACCTTACTGCCTAGTTTTTTTCTGAAACCCAGGTGCACTGTTGTGCAAGTCTTGCTAGTGTTGCCCATTCTGTAAACTTTCTCTGTCTTTTAATCGGTGACTGGGCGAGGAAGGAAAAAAACATACACACACACACAATCCTAGGTTTAGCAAAACGGATGTGCAGGGATTTTGCCTTGACTTTGTATTGACTTTGCTCTCTGTCTTTTTTATCTCCATCTCAAAGTATTCCAGTGGAAAGAGGGAGAGAGGGGGAAAGAGAGACAGAAAAAAGAGAGAGACAGAAAGAGAGAGAAATCCATTAGTAAGGAGTGCAAAGTTATTCTGTGTAATAACCTCATGCTGTCAGAACTATTGATAATGACAGAGGAGAGGTTTGCCTTGACAGACTCAGGCTTTGTTCTTGTGCTGGTTGTGGGGAGTCTGCGTGGGAGGGATGACAGCTCAAAGGGAGTGGTGGGGCCGAGCATGGCTGTGGAACATGCCGCGCACAGACGGTGTTTGTTTTAGGTTGGTGCAGGCAGAGAGGAGGACGAGGAGAAGGGGAAAAAAGGCTAGAGAGAAAGAGGAAATGCTCTTTGTCACTCATTATATGACTGACCTTGCCTGGATCCTCATTAGGGCCAGGAAACAGGAGATGGGGAAAGGAGAAAAGGGTAGTCAAAATCAGAGAGTCCAAGCCATCACACACACACACACACACACACACACACACACACACACACACACACACACACAGACACACACATCCCTTTAAGCCCTGTGATGGACAGAGAAAAATATGCACTTAAACTGATGCATGCACTTTTTTCTGCAAAAAAACAAGTTGCTGTTTTTGCAAAGAGAAAGAGAGAGCACAGCACAAGATTTTTTACCACAGCTTTTTCAGGTGTTTTTTGCATCTCAAGGGAGAAATCTACATTAGGGCAAGGACAGTACTGAGAGCATACATGCGAGACTCTGAAAATGAAGTCCACAGTGGCACTTCATGCTAGGCAGATGTCTCTCGTGGAGTGGATTGCTAAGGCTGTCCCAGTTTGATACACTCTATAAGTGGCTTACACGTGCCTACTAAATTGATTTAGGAGCCACCTCTGGTTCAAGGTTGGGGGGAGCAAGGCCATTTGTCATTTTCTGTAAATCAAATCAACTTTCAATTTAATCACGCCCACTTGTACAGAAAGGCATTAGGCCTCTAACCTGTGACGGCGGCAGAGCACAGATGTGAACATCCCTCGATCATCTGGAACATGTGGTCACATGCTGCAGCCAGGCTTGCCCAGAGAGATGGCTGGGCCCCTGAAAATATCCAATTATTGCCCCCCCCTGGCGGCTGGGCCCCGAAAAAGCTTTCATGTTTATCTCCATGAGGGATAGCTAGCTAAGCACGCTCAATAGAGCTCTAGACATGATTTATTCTTTAATGGTCCTGCTCAGTATACATGGGTACGTGACAGGCTACTTTTATGGAAAAGCTCACAACTTGCTATTCTCTGAGCCAATATGCCCGTGGGACCATACTTGGTTTTAACGTGTTACAGGTTCATTGGGCCTATACAATATTGTAAGGTTCCTGACAACAATAACTAGTCTGAGTATTTAACTGCTGATGCTTGATGCAGAACACCAACAGTCTAAAAAGGATTGTTTCACCTGAAGTGCTAACTATCACCACAGGCTGTACCATCTTTTAGAGACATTAAAAAAGTGTGAAACAGGTGAGGATTTTTACTTAGTTTGCAAATGACTTATTAAATGCCCTCGATACAATAACAAAGCCATTCGTTCAGTTTGATTCTAAAAAATGAGATAGATCCCTGATGCCAAAATAGTCCTAAAAAACTTTCCCCCGTCTTTTAACCAAAGCATACACACCTTTATTTTTTTCTCTGAATAAGATTAAGGGCCTTATGCAAACGCATGGTACAATAAACGATAATATCTTACTCATCAATTTGGGAACCCTCTATTCTCAGCAGGGGCGATGGGATGATAAGGAATGCATAATGAAGGGAGAGATAGCCGCCTACTAATAAGACTACACAGTCCTTCAGGCTCCCTGTGTAAAGTAAACACACGCAGAGCACCCTGGTGTGGCTCCTACTGCCACGGACATCACCAGCGTTTGAAGACTGCGGTTGGGGATGGTGGACTGGGGGATCCTCAAGAGATACAAGAAGAGTACTAGGACAGAAATCAGAGAGGACACTCAGGAAGCTTCTGGCTTTGACAAAAGATAAGAGAATGGTGTGTGTGTGTGTGTGTGTGTGTGTGTGTGCGTGCGTGCGTGTGTGTGTGTGTGTGTGTGTGTGTGTGTGTGTGCATTCGTGTGTGTTTGTGTATGGAACACATCTGTATGGCCATGCCTAACGTATTAACTACATTTTGTTTCTGCAGTCATATCTACTGTCAGTCATATCTGGTGTTGTGCCACTAAGGGTAGAAAGGACAATGCACAGGTGCTTCTTGCTAAGCTTTAGCTCATAACCCTGCACCTAAAAATACAGTTACATTCTAACACAGCCTGAGGTATGTTGGGTGGGGGATGGGAAACCCCTTGAGAGTGTAGAATTAGCCTAAGGTAAAAGCTGCCTGAATTTAAATCCACCCATGATTCTTCCTGCCTGGTTATCAGCAAAAGGGCTTGCGTCATGTCACATCCCATATTTAACAACATGCTTAATCAGTACATTTTAATAGTTATATCCTTGTAGACCCTGTTATTCTGTGCACTCAGTAGCTCTGCAAGCTTAGGGGAAGGCTCTGTGTAGGCTACGGTGTGCGTGGTGTAATATTGGCAATTAAAGCTCTGTGGTCAAAGATGAGGATAGCAAAGACAAGCTATAACAGCTAGCTGCCAGTGAAGTTGAAAAGTAGGCCACGAAGCTATAACAGCTAGTAATGTGGCCAAAACAGTTACCGATGAAGCTAACAGCTACTCATGCAGCTAACAGTTACTCATTAATCTATAACAGCTATTAATGAAGCTATGTAAACTGCCCATGAATTGGCCATCATTGTTTTATCGAGAAGTTGTGCCCTATGCTGGGGACAGTAGCAGAGGCAACTAAGACCCTATTCTTTACTTTGCTAGCAGGAAATCCTCTGGAATCAAAGGAGCAAAATGAAACCCTGTTACGGGAGGGTTCCCATCAGTTAACATAACACTTGTCATGAACAGGTGCAGTAACATCTTTGAGATTTATCAAATAATGATATTCAAATGTCATTTTTTATTCCGTGCTGGGAAAATGTTGAAAGACTAAGTTGCCATTTTTTCAGCAAATGTATCTGTTAAAGTGCTGCATTATTGTCCTTAAATCTGCTGGAGGCCTTTGCAGAGGGTATATTCATCAGCAAGCACAATATGCAGCTCACTTTGTTCACATTATCTTGATGAAGAGCATAATTATTGTTGACAGTTTCCCCTGTCTTGTATTGTACTCATTGACTCACATTGCATTTGTCTGATGAGCATGGTGGTTTCTCAGCTGAATGCCACACACACACACACACACACACACGCACACACACACACACACACGCACACGCACACACACAATCTTGCTGGCTGTATGTTTTCTCTCCCTAACTCCACCGTGTCACAGCTGTATGGATTTTGTAATTGCAGCTAATTATGTGACAATGGTTACTGCAGTGGAATTTATGGTTGTTGATACAGTTTGCTAAACAAATGTTAATGGAATGCTGTTCAGCATGGCATAATTAGAGCAGTGTTGAGGCAGGGGAATGACAGGCCAACCCGTCTTAAGCACCAGAGGTTGCGTCATTGGTCTGATGTCACCCTAGCCCATGAATATTTCTTACCCTCAGAGGTGAGTGCTGCTAGCCTGGTAAACCAGGCTCTCGTACCTCATTTCATTTTGTTCAGAGGGTCTGGCTGTGGTTTCATTGACATGGTTGTCTCAGGCAGCATCTTGCCTGACCAATCAGCGAACAGAGGGAGTCACGACCAGATGTTAGCGATTGGGTAAAGGCAGATTCAATCTTTTTAAACTTAAGCACTGTCTATACCTTCAGGTAGAAATTGTTTGCTGATTGTTTAGGCAAAATGCTGCCTAACCAATCAGCCAGATGCTCACTGATGCTGATAAGGTTGGTGGTGATAAGGTTTGGTAAACATTTGTGTTTCCAATGACAGAAATTGATGATTAGCTATACAGTGTGTTCACTATGTTCTGAATATCCTGTTAAATAATAACATTTTATTATTTATAAAGTAATGATTTTCTGGTAATTTTTAAATGACCATCTTTAGAAATACAAATTCACATGGTTTTATTCTTTTTTCTGAAGGAATCTGAATAATAATAATGTGTACATAATATTTGTTAATGTTAATGCATTTCTTTATTATTATTTTGTATTCCTAAGTTATTTTGTATTCTTATAACTCTTATAACTCTCAGAGCTTTGTGAAGTTTCCTAAGTACTGGCAATATGTGTGTCTCTGCCTTCAGAGATGGGATGTTATCTGCACATTGTGAGATTGATTGTTTGTCTGTCACATTCCACTAATTAACATACAGACATTGTTTGGCACCTGGAGGAGGCCCCCATTTCAGCCATGCCCCTACTTCACCCATGTAAATTTAGGGTGCGTCTAAGAGTTATACACCCTGTTGAGCATTTACTGTTTGAATATCTCTGACTAATTCAGAGATACAGGTGAATCTTCATCGTGAAACGTATGTCTTTTCATTGATGCATCCTGATTCTCTGACCACCATGCTGACTGAGTCTCTGTGTTGACAGAACACTGTTTAGATGACTATTATTTTATACTGATTGTACATTGCTAGAATGTAGGCGAAGTCCTTAAGCAAAGCTTCTCCTGAACCTTGTTGGAAATTGGTGTACCGAGCTGATAATTCAGCTGAAGTAGGGGCAAAGTTCCTGGTTCCAAACATTCTTTCTCTGTTCTCTCGACTTTGTCTGGTCTGAACATGGTTTGTCCCCGACAGGAGATGCAGGCAAGTTTTCTGGTTGCGGACCGGAGCTTTACTCCAGGACTGCGGTGCGGGCAATGATAATTTTGCCATTGGAGCCGTAAAATTGATCCTGCTGAAATAATATGGAGATTATTGGAGATTGCCTATGTAGTTGCCTGTCTGACAGGGAGTGATGTCTGTCAACTAAAGGTGTGCATGAGATCAAACTTCAGCTCCTACATTCTGTGCAAATTAATTGGATTTAGTTACATAAACAATTCAGATTTATCGATTTTGAAGACTTGGTTAGTACAGTGGCAAATCAGGCCCATGTGTCTGTCTTGAGATTCATCTCAAGTGTCTGCATGTTTGTCTTTGTTTTATGTCTAAGCCATGGTTCTACGTGTCATTTCTTTACACTTTATGTCTTGTGTTGTTGTGAGTCATGCCATGTCTTTAATTTGGTGAATGTGTCTATCTGTGGCAGCTGCACATAATGTAAAAGCATTAGCTATTGACATATAATAATAATAGGGATACCTATTTCGAAAGTATCCATGATTGATTAATGAGCAGCCAATGCCCCAGACTGGAATAGACTTTCTATTCTGAGAAGTAAACCTATTTTAACCTAGAGGTGTCACAACTAACATGAGCATGTTGTCCTTTTGTTATGGCTGTATGTGAGAGTGTGAGTGAATGTGTGAATGCTGGCCAGCTAGAGTAAGTGTTTTGTGTTGTTTGTGTGAAACCCCAAGAGAACATTTCCACTCCCATTTATGCACAAGATTCCCAAATTAGAATTAGAAGACTTTATTTGTTTTACCCTTTTTACCCATTTCTTTCGTTTTGGTTTGTGAAGCTATGGCTAACAGGGAAATAAGAATGTAATTTTGATTTCATGTTTGTTTTTTTAATCTCATTCCAGATATTATTCAATATGTCAGATTTATTTTTCTGTCACTGCCAAATCTGTTTCCTGATGAATTATCCTTGAGAATATCTGTGCAAGAGATTTGCCTTGCCATAACTTCTTTGTGTTGTTTTGGAACATGTGAGCTTGTTTTCATTCCTCTCAAGCAGAGTAAATTCAGGAGACCTTAAAGCCACCCACGAAAGAGTCCTGCTTAACCTGGTTGTTATGCAAATCAATTGTCATTTGGTTGCCTGAAGAAGGTGTTTGTGTGAATAATTTAAATCTGGACCTTCTCTGCAGAGTTCGTCATGTTGTTTTTATGCTGTTTATTTTGTCTTATATACTCAATGTAGTGGTTTTTCTGTGTATTTTGTTTGCCTATTTTATTATTGTGTTATTTTGTTATTTGTTTATGTTTTAATCCACTAATGAGACTTATTGGTCCTCATGTCTTTAGCATTGTCATCTCTATGTCTATATCTGGTCAAATTGATAGAAGAAATTAGAGGAGTTTTATGTGTCATTGTGTAGTACTGTATATGCTGTATATAATGAGTTCGTATGATGTTTTAACATGCCAAACGGTATTTTTTACCGTTTTGGCCCAAAAGGCTAACAATGGTAGTGCTAAGGACATAGGGAAAGCATGAAGATTATGCTATTTTTAAACCATTAAAAACAGTTTGAAGAAACTATACACTCCATTAGTAGTATAACAAAGGCCCTGGCATTTAAAACGAGGCACTGAGAACTTTGTAAGTGTATACATTTTTTTATTAATAAAACAGTTCTTACAGGCAATACCTTGCAGTAGTTTCTCGTTGCCGCCATGAGGAAAGTACATACAAGTCGATTGATGAACCGGAAGTGAAAGCATCACATAGTGGCTGCCTCTGGAATATACAGTAGAACACAGAGTACTACAGAGAATTTGAGGTAGATGAAGACCTATTTATATTTGATGGGTATCTGTACTTCTTCTAACCGGAATATACAGACGCAGAGCTGATGAAAGGGCTGCAAGAGGGAGACAGCCAGAACTCAATCGATTTGTATGAACTTTCCTCATGGCAGCGACGAGAAACTACTGCAAAATAAAACCTTGTTCCTGGTTCTCCAACCCACCATGCTGACGGAGTCTCTAAATTTACCTTTAGTAAATTATTTACTATCAGTTCTTGTGTAAAAATCCAAGTAATCAGTCCTCTTAAAACAACAAGAACAACAACAGCACATACAAACAAACACACAAACACACACACACACACACACACACACACACACACACACACACACACACACACACACACACACACACACACACAAACACACAGTCACATACACAGTAACATACATATGATGCACATTGGGTGGGGGGCTGCAACAATCAAATTCATCAAATGGCCAGTAATGGTGGATGTGGCAACAAGGAAAATCACTGAAGTCATTTAAGCTAAATTTGCTGGGAGAAAAGCTGAGCATGTATCTTATTTTGTTCTAGCCCTGTGGATAGGTAGCCATTTGTCATAAAATGGACCTGTGAAAGAAAAGCTCTTTATTTCCTACCATGTACACTTTGCACAGGTGGCCGTGACACACTCTTCTATTCATTTGGCTACCTGCAATTATAACAGCTTAAGCTGTGAGACCTTCCAACATTATCTATTAAGGTGTAAGGAAACACACGCACATCCTGTTGCCTTGCTGAACAAATTTTAACTGAGGCTAAATGAGATCAAGCCAGAGGCTTAGCCTTTCCAGCAATCACTTCTTCACAGCATCACACTCTTACTGATGATTTCATCAGGGTCCTTTTCGTGCTCTTAATTTGTTGACTTTGCCAAAATAAAAATAAAAAATCGCTGTAGAGAAGACTTGAGTGTCTAGCCAAACTCATGTGGTTCAGGTTATCATTAGCTAGACTTTGCTTTTTAGGTTGCAGGAGCTGTCATGAGCTAGTTGGAACTGCTTTGCTTGTAGGGTGAGAGACGCAGGGAAGATAAGCTAAACTATTTCCATTCTGATGACTACCAAACTCGATAATGGCCTCCCCCTGACATGGAACCAGTGCTTTTTGTCTTACTAGCATTTGCATTCTGTGTACAGCCATTGCATTCGCTCCCTTTGTTCTGACTGGTTCTCCCCTGGTGTCCCCATTTCCATTGCCTTTAAATATTGTGCTCTCAATCAAAAGGGCGCACTGGCCCCTATTAACTGACCCTTCCATCACATCACAATGCATTATTTAAGAGAATGGTATGGTGGTTGCTTGTAACAGAGCATTGGTTTTCTAACCAAAATGCACAGAATCGTTACAAGAGATGAAACAAATGGACGTAATTAAGAGCCAGTGCAGTGAGCCAGATAGCGACCCATCTGACATGCAGGATTTAATTAAGTCCCAGTAGATCCTTGCTCTGGCTCTCTGCTGGGTTAAGCACACACTTTAGCAAAGGACAAACAAGTGCAAAGACTGGGAAATGTCTTACTTTTTACATTGTTCTGTAAATCATGTTCAGTTTACAAACCTTTCAACGTATTCTGACATACGGCCCCAATATGGCTACAGTATAGTATTATGTATACTGTAGCTATGTACTTTATCTTTATATTTAAATACATTCTACCATAAATTAATTGCATCAAACATAACAATATAATGGATCTGAATCATGTGCTGCTCAATGTGTTTTTCACCTTTTCTGTGTATGTGCATGTGTATAAGGTACAGCATTTGGCTCTGGTGGGAGCCTGCACTTTTTTACCACAATGCACTCAAAACAAACTAAAATTCTCACACAGAGTCAGGGGCGCCTTTCATGGTTTTTCAACTGCATAACATAATTTGGGAAACGTGAATTTGCTGAAGTGGCAGTAGGCTGTAAACATGCAGGAGAGTACAAATTATGACCATGTATAATAATAACTTGCCATGAAAAATGTACAATCTTCAACCTGTTCTCCTAACCACCGACAAAACTGTCAGTAAAGCAATATGAGTGCAGCACCATGATTGCTGATTGTTTTAATTTTATCCAGGGATATTAGACTATGTTGGCACAACATTTTGCTAGCACTGCAAAACACGCCACTTGCTATTCTAGAATCATTAAGATGTCCTGGCAGGTAGGGTAACTGTCCTCTATGTTTTTTAAAAGTGTACTTTATTAAAAAGGCCTGTGCAGTGGCAGATCTAGCCTTTTAGTCAGTATGAAAATAATTCAGGAAATACAGAATATTTCTCATTGAAATATAAATATGAGTCAAACATCCTACATAGCATGGCATCAGCCTACTGCATTACGTTTGGTTTAAACTTTGAAGTTAGGAATAAAATGAACCAAACAACAACCCTGGTTAATTCTAGGTGAGACTCCCATATGTTATAAGGAATTAGCCTTGATGTTTTCAGATTAGCCAACAGCTTTGAAAAGTTACTTTCAACTTTTACTTCAGGATTAATCAACACACGTAGTAGTTCCTAGTCAGACAGAGTAGCATACCAGATATTTCACTAGGGTCTTACTCTGGTTATTCCTCATTTTGAACTGGTTAATCTAGGCTGTCCAACTCAGCATTCTGACCTAAGGTCAAATTTAATATGAACAGCTTTCCAACTATAAGTGGGAATAACCACAGACATTACAGTGCAGTACCAATACAATATTTAGACGATGTTGCAGTATTTTTGGGTTCCTACAGTAAGTGTTGCAATGCAATGCTACAGTGCACAGCCATTTATTTCTTTTCAACAAGTTGTCACGTCTCTGCTGACCGCCGCGATGTCTGTGAAAGTCCAAAAGAGATGGTTGTCGACATTCATTTGTGTAAATGGTAACAGAAATGATGTGATAGCCTGCTGAAACACCTGTTATTAGGGGGTCATACAGCACACAAATCATCCATAGAGGTGCATATAGAGGTGTAACTCCAAGATAGTGGCTGTCTGCACATATCCCATCCCTTCTGCTGCCAAGGCAATTATCTGCAAAACTGTATGAACGGTGTCCCAATCATCTTGCTGTGTCGTGCTATGCTGTGCCGTGCTTTCTGTGTTAGACAGCATGGCACATGCACAGTTCAAAATAATGTATAATTATTTTCATACAAAAATGGGTAAATGTTTCCGGTTATTGCGGTCAGGTTTTCATAGTGGTCTCAACCATGTGGATTGTATGCCCGATAGTTATAGAAAGTGCAGATTTAGATAAGGTCCTAATTTTGTTAACCCAAAATCACTGCCCGAATGTATCATCAAGATACAGTACTGCCAGGTGAACAGACATAAGGACTTTGGTTAAACAGGCATCACATATTGTGATATATAAGTGTTATATTTGTAAGGCATACTGTTATCCTGTACATTTTGCAGTCCTCTTTGACAGTAGAAATGATATGTTTGATATGCCTGACCAGCATAACATAAAGGCTTTTGAAACATTAGTCATAATGAGAAATATATAGGGGAAACAAGGTGGCTTATTGCACAGTGCACTCATTTTACAATACCTGATATTGAGACAAATAGTAGAAGTAATATTAATTTATGTTGTTTCACAAGCCTAATGGTTAAAACAGACCTCTTCTGCTTCATATATTGAACAATATGTAGCTACTCTGACTTGATAGAGTACAGAATATCTTAATTGGCTTAAATAAACTCTGTTATTAAGAGGAAAATGTTTTTTTTTCCAACATATGTTAAATAATATAACACCAAGGCATCATTAATAAGAGGTTGTTGCTGGAATGCATAAAATAGTGTTTAATAGGATGTGCCAACAAGTTCTTTTTTCTTTCCAATATTTCATTACCAGTTCTTTTTTCAGAACTTATTATATTAATTCCCCTACACAGGCACAGCGAACATTCATCATTGTGTTTATGGCTTTTTCCTTGAACGCATACTGCTTCTACTTCACGTTCAGTAGCTGTAGGTCTGATGAGGACTCAGAACAAAATGTTCTTGTTTGTTTATTTGTCAACAGACATTTGCCCAGTTGTTTTCCTTTTTAAGCTTGGTTGCTTCCACAGGGTAGAGATGTGGTACATTTGATTTGTCTCATAATAAATATAATATTGGGTAGCACCTCAAGGGTTTTGAAACATTAGTCATGATGGGAAATATCTCAGGCTGAAAAAACACACTCTGGTCGTGTGTGTTGAACCGCCATAAATTGCTCAGTAATGGTATATTTGATGGTAGCATTTCCCAGTGGACAATTTGGCACTTGAGATGAAGGGGTTTGGATAAAAACATAGTGGCCAGGTGTGTGTGTGTGTGTGTGTGTGTGTGTGTGTGTGTGTGTGTGTGTGTGTGTGTGTGTGTGTGTGTGTGTGTGTGTGTGTTTTTACAAGAGAGAAAGCGAGAGGGAGAGAGAATGTGTGTGTGTGTGTGTGTGTGTGTGTGTGTGTGTGTGTGCGTGGATAGAATATACTAAGGGAAACATAGTGACCTCTCTGCCCTTTTGATGAAAAGGTTTTAAGGTACCCTAATATGAAACCCTTTCAGAGCTCAACCTTTCCCCTGTCTAAAATGAACATGCAGAGGACCTAATAGAAACTTTCAGTTTGCTTTATAGCCTTCGACTGGCTGCTGTTATCTAGTTTCTCTATGATGTCAGTGCAGTTCAGCTTGTAAAAAGTACTTTGCAATTTGTTTACAATAAGTAACTTTAAAAAGTGTTGCTTTTTAAGATTTAATTTTATTTAGAATTGTGCAAGAGTCTTGAAAGATCCATCATAAATTCGATGACACTGGTTGTCGAAACTCATATTTTCTATGATGCATTAATCCTGGCCAGACCACGGTAAAGATATTTATAGTCATATTTATCATCCCAAGGGAATGATGCGTAGTTGAAAAATATTCTATATATCTATCTTTCATATTCCCAAAATCCAAGCAATGAATCATATGCAAATAAGTAAGAGGTAAGGCCAGACCTATAAATAACTTTAGACTTGGTATAGGAAGACGAAATGCCTCCTGAGAACATTCATTTATGTGTCCATTACCCACAAAAACTGTTATTGCAGTATTTTTGTTAAACAAACAAATGATCGCTAGTATTGAAACACACACACACACACGCACACACATACACACACACATACACACACAAACACATACACACACGCACACACACACACACACACACACACACACACACACACACACACACATGCATGCACACGTACGCACACATACACACACCAGAGCTCATATGTAGGTTTTTTAAGGGTCCATAGAAAATGCAACAGATTAGTATTTCCTTTAACCCTACCTGTTTTATTACTGATTCCTCTCACTCATTCAGGCCTATAGAAGGCCTTCACCTCCTCCCTTAGACGGAAATGCACCTAGATCCAATAAATGAACACTTAAGGGACCTTTTCTGCCTGTATCATTAAAATGTCTCTCTGTGCACAAACGACTATTCAATATTTAATAAATACAGAGAGTCAGAGGCCATTGCCACCAACACCCCGCCCCCTCCCAAACACACGCACACACACACACGCACACACGCAAACACACACACACACACACACACACACACACACACACACACACACACACACACACACACATGCACACAGCCCTCAAAGGAGATTCATCTCCCAAGCGACATATTGAGATGTCCTTCTACTACCATCATTAGCACTGTCACAACAATGGGGCGATTATTGTAACCTGCCTCTGGGATGATGAATGCTTACAGGCATCAAACCACCCCCAGAATGACAGGATTCAATTTTCCGCAAGGCTCCATGATACATTATGTACATTTAGGATTTCTGGTGTGTGACTGTGTCACAGGCAAATGTGCATACTCTGTGACAGCAGCATGCACACATGTTCAAATGCACATATAGCCTTTCCCTGGTATCAAAATTATGTGATTTGACGAGATGCTTGTTGGGGAATCATTAAAGTCAATGTTGTCAGCGTTGACACTGTCAAATGGAACCACAGCAACACAAAGGTGATCAAACACCAGCATATTTCCTGACCAACAAAGGCTACTTTTAATCGTACTAATATAAACACTATGGATGCCATGCCTGGATATCCATAGCCCTGCATTTTGATCAATCCGCTCTTTTCACATTTTGTTCCCTGAACATGCCTGCCCTGCCTTTCTGTGTTGGACCTAAAACCTCTGAAAGCTCAGTTAAAATAGTGCCTCCTGAGACTGCTGGGTGGTGAGTGTAAATCGGGGCACTGTGAAGCCTGCGGGAATGTGATCTTTCCCTAGGGCCCTATGGCCCCAGAGCTGCCATTTGTGAACAGGAGTGACTGGACACTTAAATGGATCAACGGCAACACAGAGACTGATGCAAAGACCAGCAGACTTTAAAAATATAGCGCAGTATGTAATCTATTATTATTATTATTATTATTATTGACTCATGGTCCATAGGAGGAGTTATTAAAAAAATGCATTCTTCTGCAATTTGTCGCACATGGTAAATTCATTTCTGTCATTCCATATGAGGTCACAGAGAAACCCGTGTCCTTGTGTAATAGCAGACCAGCACTATGCATGAACATGAAAACTGCATTACACTGTAGCACTAAATAAAGTGTACATTTATAGTACATGCATACATAGATCCATTTAGTGTAGTACTTAAGTCAAAAGCAGAGCAGACAGAGTTTATAGAGTCCTCACTTCCATATAGGATACATACTGTAGACGACCAAAGCATTACTTTCACTGAACTAAGTGTATTGAATTGCTTTGCATTACATTACAGTGCTATTGTTTTCACAGGCGGCCTTGTTGTGGTTTATTGCCATAGAGATGATTTGCATCAAGGGTTTAGGCTGAGGCTCTGCCCACCTTTATTGTTTGCTGGATGAGTGGGTGATACGATGTGACTTTTGGGTGGATAGTGATTAAGGTAGGCACTAGGCAGGCATAGGTGAGGGAGGAGTGTGCACTCCACCGAGGCTTTCCAGCAAGGAGCAGATGGCTTGTTGTGCACCCCCACCTTCACATGCACAAACACATAGTGCAAACTGCAAAGACACATATGTGCAGTTGTACATTAAAAAAACACCTTGCTGCACAGTTTTCCTTTCTGTTCCTTGGCTTCATCCCCACCATAACTCAGCTGCAGATTCTCAAGCCAAGCTCTTCTGTGTGAAACAGTCTAAGGTGAAGCAGTTTCCTTCTCAGAGCCCTGGCACCTCAGGCTGGGGAGCCCCAGAGGACAGAGGTGTGTTGCTGGGAGCAGTGTAACCCAGATCCTCCCCAACATCTGACGGGGCATCACACGTAGAGGAAGAGGAGGAGGAGGAGGAGGTCGGGAGGGAGGAAGGAAGGGAGGCAAGGGGTGAGAAGAGAATGAGAAGAAAAGAAGAGGGGGGTATAGGAGAGAGGAAGGGGAAACAGCAGAGATGAGACACAGAATGAGCACAAGAGGTAAGGAGCATGAAAGTGTTGTAGGCGCGAGGTGTGGAGTTGAGCTCCTCAGGCTGCAGAGCTCTGTGTGAGTTGTTGGCCTGATGAATGTGGTGTGTGTGAGGAGCCATGCTCTGCAGCAGATAACAAGTGCTCTAGCAGGGCCTCTGTTACAACAGCCTGCTCTTACACCATCCCACGGGCTATACCTCTCCGGCAGGGACCTCTGTGTGTGTCTGTGAGAGAGAGTGTGTGTCTGTGTGTGTGTGTGTGTGTGGGCTGGTAGGTGGTGAGGGCACTGTTAATTAAAGTAAAAAAACGCTTTCAATCATGCATAATACATTGATATCTCATGCCAGATACAAAGTCACAAAGTGCCATTTATGCATTCGTGCTCTCTGACCAAACACAAGTCTCACATTTCTGATATACAGTATACAAAGATAAGATGGACTAAAAATTTCTGTTTAGTATTTTCCTCCTGCGGGGCATGTAATTTCTCTATAGATTCGTAATACTTTGAATGAACCTGTATGATACATTTACACTTTGATTTATTAAAGATGCTACACAGGCATTACATCAAAACAATCTTAAAAAATGGCAACATGACTTTAATGGAAAAATTGCTTGAGTTACAAATGATTTAGAAAATATTCCTTCATATAATGTCGAAGTACTACGACAAAAAAAATTCATAACACAGTAAATAAAATTAAAGCCACAAAATGTTTGTACCAGTAAGGTGCCGTGTGTATGTGTGTGTGTGTGTGTGTGTGTGTGTGTGTGTGTGTGTGTATGTGTGTGCATGTATAAGACTGCTATTCTACCATGGGGAATAGAGAGAGAGAGAGAGAGAGAGAGAGAATGTGCGGGAAAGAGACTGATGGAAAGTGAATGCACTCTGCCCCAGTAGATGACAACCAGAGGAAGCTTTAATTGCACTTGTCAAGATTCTGAGACAGATAAAGAGACCATTACTTTGTGCTGCACTGACTGAGAAGCAATATCACAGCAAGCTAGATGCAAAACAAGATGGAGAGAAGTTATAGGAAATGTCATTCCAAACGATTTACTTTCTCAGGGGGTGCTGATGGGCATGGGAGTTGGGGGTTTGGGGGTTGTTTTCTGGGTGGGAGGGGGGCTGTTAGCAGTTACAAATGAGGGATCACATAAGAAAGCTTTGCGATCTCATAAATACAAAAATGAAAAGTGAATGGTGCTTCAAGGGAGAGCCGGCCAATGGGAGTGTAATATTATGTCTACCCACATCTGCATGTCTGAGGACGTTCACAGGGGACAGCAAAGCAGTGCCACACCACTGTCAGCTATGACAGGGAGCATATGGTGCCATTATGCAACACATCAGCCCCATCACTCCAACAGTGCCAGCACAACAGAGCCCCCGTCTCTTTCTCTCCCTCTCTCGGTGGCCATTGTGTCTAACTGTTGACTAGGGTAGTGGAAAGGTAGAAGGGGTTGATGTCCAATTAGCAGGGTCTCGTCATCATTAATGAGCGGTTGTAAATTAGAGCTCTGTCGATGTGGCACTTTTTAATTAGCCCTAATTACAGCAGACCTGACCCCTGTAAGTTTGTGTCCCTCTGATTTACAGTGACAGGACTGAGCCGTCACTGGGGAGATAGATTGAGACCTGTCTAAACAAAAGATGTGGGATCCTTTTAGTACACAGTGGGAGTTCAACATAATCATGTTAACAAAATGCCATGAGCAGTGCAATAGTCCACCATTATTCTTATTACTTAAATGTGATGCCATGAATTACTAATTTTTTGACTAAATGCTAGGAAATTTCTCTTAGATGTCACTGCTAGCCTGGGCCCACCCATACTGCCTGTGACACTGCACTGAATTTTGCATTCAAGTCAGTCTGGCCAACCTCCCTATTCTCAGTTCTCCCTGGTCTGGAAAAATCCAGAACCAATGAAAAATGAATGCTACGTGTACCTCATTGGAATAAGTGGTCTATTTAGCTGTGTCCAGTAGTACACAGAGGCATTTGAAAGACGTCCGTTGATCCTGCCTCTGAGTCTGTCTATGGGAGGTTTGCCAGACCAAGCTCCATCTGTGAGCTTGGTGTGACAACCAGACGATGTCACTACAGCTTACAGCCAAAATGTGTTTAATAAAACCATGCATTACATATTATGGTGAAATGGAACAGTTATATCGCTCAAAATCATCTGTGTGCAAAATGTATGATGGTGTTTTACATTGACTATGACATTTGCTTGAGGTGATTAAGATAGAAATATGAGTATAGCAGTATAGCAGTATATACTGTATTTCAGAGTTGTTTCATTTCTTTTTCGTTTTTTTTTTTTGGTTTGGGGGGGGAAGGGGGTGTTCAAAATCATACTGATGGTACAACAACTCAAAATTGGTTCAATTACACCTTTATCATCACTTGATCACACATCACTTGAGTGCCTATATCGTCTACATTGGCACTATGCAACTTCGGGGCTCAGGTAGGAACTATGTCACCATAAAAACTACAAAATTTGACTGCCTTATGGCATACGTCACATCCCTCCCCCTTTAAAGGATGAGGTAGGTGAACAGAGTTAGAACTGTAGGCAGTAAAAGAAACGAGAACGAGCTGTTTTCATGGCTAAAGCACCAAGAAAACTGAAGCCGCTAAGTGGCTATTCAGAAGATGCAAAGGAAAGAAAGTGAGAGAGTGATAACTAGAGCCTAGACTAGTGTGAATGTTGGCCCTGCTTTCACTCGATGGAATGAGGTAAAAAAGGAGGAGGGATACTCAACCGATGGCGTTATGGCGCTGTTACTGTTGGACAAGTATAAATTCTTTGCCTTCTCGTAACTGGCTATTGTAGATTGCAATTGTATTGTTGTTTTTTTTTGTTGTTTCTGACATTTCAAAACTGTGTATGTATAAAATGCTGTAAGTATAAACTACTTGCCAAATTCTTAAAATAACCATAAGAGAACCACAGGCCAACATTATTTAAACGTTTTGTAAGATTCCCTGTTAGCTTTGTTTACCTCACCAGACATGGTTGAAGACATGGTTGAACGCGGACATGTAGTTGACAGTAAAAGAAAATAGGTAGTTGAGCGTGAATCAGTCTTGTCCGCATGGAATTCCGCCAGCATCAACAAATGCACGAGATACAGATTTCAGGACAGTTGCTACAGATGTTCCTCGACTGTAGACCCTGTGAGCAAATCCTACATACTGTTGCTTTAAAAGTAGGCAACCTACCATACATCATTTTGTATGAGTGGGCACACTCCACTCTGCTGCCAGTGTTTGATTACTACTACACTTTCATTGTCTTCCATACAAATACAGACTGATGATGAAAGAGTTTAGTAGTTGTGTGAAAGAAAACAAATAGTGTATTTCTGTATTTCACAGACCTGGCACTGTTGGTGTGTGGTCAGCTTAAGAACTGGGGCACTGGTGTGAGCTACATTGTAAAACAGTATTGTTTTATATATGAGGATGAACTTTTTTAAACAGATAAAGACAATTATACAACAGTTAGAGCTGGTTGAACTATTTAGCAATGTCTGATAGGATGAGATGCATTTTAAGCGTCACTAGGAGTGGAGACATCCCCCAACATACCATGGGTGACTCTTCAGAGTTAATAATCACTCCGCCAAAGATACAATGTACTGTAACCATTAAAACTTTGCATCAACATTCCATTCCATCAAGGGAGAAAAAAGCAAAAAAAAGAGTGAATTCATAAGATATGGGAGAATTTAACACGACACCCAAGATTGCAGAACATTAGCTGTGCATTAGGCCTAGTTCGGACTGTGAACAACCAGGGGAATGTCTAAATGAATGTGTATAAATCAAAGATTCTAGACCGTAGTGCTCTAGAACTGTTGGTATAAATAGACACATGTTGCGTAGCAACCACAGACAGCGTTAACTCTAACTGTAACTATTCTGTGGAGTGGAGACTGGAGCAAACTTAAATACAATTAAATAAACTTTAGAAAACAATTTAAAAATGTTGTTTATAAACTGGTTGGATTGCATGTTATATTGTTTAATAAGTATGAACATAGCCTTAGTCAAATTTTTGTTAAATTATAGTTATTGGCAGCTAGTTTGTATATATTGCTAATTCATTATCAAACATACTGTTTTTCTGTGGGTTATATACTCATTTTAATTAGATTATTTGCAAGTGTTAATTTACTCATTAGCATGCTTTGATCATTTCATTTCCACATTCAAAACTAATCCTCAGGTTAAAGTAAAACTATCATACTTTTGTACTGTAACACGCTTTCCATATCCTCTCTGCATAAATATTTCCAGTTGGTAAAAACATGATTTTCAATTAAAATATACAAATGATACATAACACATTTTTGCTTGTACCATACAATGATTTTATTTATTTTTTGTTTGGTACAGTGACATTGATTAGTAAGCTCATGTTGAGCAAGGTCAAGTAACAACATGTAAGCCCTTGCTTATCAAGGTACCCATGGATTAGATTTGGTTCAACAGTACCATCATCAATATGAAAGTTAAAATGAAAGACTTGCATTGAAAACTGATGCTACTTATGAAAACCTACAGAGGACAATTATTGCCTCAAGGACACTTTTTGCAAATACTGAACTCTGGTAACTGTCGAGGGACCACTGATACAGTACAACCTTCATACTAGGGCTAAAGCAAGCTTAGTGAAATACCCATGTCTAGCCTTGACTTGACTCGTAGAAATGCAAAGAAAAGGAGTGCTAATACACAGGGGAATTAGGAAAAGGAGTAATAATACGCTAGTGATTCTCATAACAGAAATGTAAATTGTATTACACATTCTCACTTTAAGTCTGTTGCCTGAAAGCGTGTCACTCATCAAACGTTATCACTCATGAAGTCTATGTTGTGTTTCCGTTCCAGGAGAACTTGTGTTTCAGGAGCATCAGTGATGGAAAATTGGTTGTACATGTTGTACGACCTACTGGGAAGTCTACAGGGTCCCTGATCAGTCATGCCTGGCCAAGAAAATTTCGAAGACTGATGTGATATGAGCAACATTACATGTAGCCCCCTGCCATGTCACAGGTGGCAGAGCAAAGCAATGTTGGAGTGTTAAAGGATTAATTCCCCAACACTCTGACAGACCATGAAATTTAGTCTTATGCATGATTAACAGTATTTGGAAAAGAGATGCATAATGTTTAAAGAGCTGGTCTAGGCCATTTTTAAACTGTTACAAAACATATTTCAGGTGATGACCACAGTTTGTGCTTTTCACATCACAAATTTGCTTATAATAAAACTTCAGAGGAAACATAAATATTAACATAAACATGTGCTTTTTGTCCACAGCAAACAACACCCAAACTATTTCAATAGACTACATACAGGAAAGTCTTAAATTTAATTTTACTTTAAAAAAATGTTGAGAGAATGCAGCTGTAAATAATACTAGCTCCTTTATGACCTTTATGAAAAGCTTTTCAAAAGCCGACTCCCTCTTATTGCTCTATCTGCATTTGAGTGCTTTCCTCCTGTACAATATGAGAGATTTATAGTTAAAATATTTTACTGTTCGGTAATGAAAGTCTGGGGCCATCCATCACAGCTGGCAGGTGGCAGATGTTATCAGTGACAAGAGGGTCTCTCCACAATTCACATGTACCTCCCACCCTCACCCCCACATCCCCATTACCACACACACACATACACACACCCACACCCACACACACACACACACACACACACACACACCACCTCTTTTCCCCTATGCCTACACTCTCTTCCTTGCTCCCTCTTCTATTCTCTCTGACCCTCACAGCCAAGGAGATGGAGCAGAAGAGCACATAGGATGGGCTGATTCTCCGCTCCAGTGCTCTGAGCGCAACAAGATCTCTCTTTTCCATCATACATTTTACTGGTGGATTCTACTTCTAGTACACTGCGTGTCTGATATGGTTTTACAAATCCATCCATGTATCCACCCGTAATTCATCTATCTATCTATCTATCTATCTATCTATCTATCTATCTATCTATCTATCTATCTATCTATCTATCTATCTATCTATCTATCTATCTATCTATCTATCTATCTATCTATCTATCTATCTATCTATCTATCAAATAGGCTGTTGGAATGCATGCCCACATGTTTGTGAGAAACTGCACGCCTGATGTGGGTGTGTTTGCATGCCTCTTAATTACCGTAGCATCTGTGCGGGGGTGTCAGGGGGAACCTGCAGAATACCTCTGTGGGGGGAAACAAGCTTTGCTCTCAGGAGCATAGCAGAACCATCATCCTGTGTAACAGACAGAAATTGCCAACAGCATAGACCACCCATCTGAGACAAAGCCATGGGTAATCACCAGGCAGATGTAGTGTTTATTTCTTTTCCATGGTGTCAAGAGTAATCATACTGGTGCTTTTTCAGTCTGCACTTACAGCTGTGTGTGTGTGTTATTACTGAATGATTTGCCGATGATATATAGCCATTACATATTAAACTGGGCTTTAGAAGTTTTCGGTCTGGACTTTGTCAAAAGAAGTAAGGATGTGAGGATGTGAAAGCACAGGTATCTGCTTCCTGTAAAGCAGGTATGGGATTAGGCCCCAGCAGTCTGACTGAGACAAATGACCTTAGAGCAAGGAGCATCAGGAGATGAGGGGAGGCTTAAGCACTCAGGAATGTCAAATGAGAGTCAGAGGGGAGGGGTCAGAGACCTGTAGCCTTAATCTGTCTTGGAGGCAGGAGGGAGAGTGCAGAGAGGTGTGGACACACAGAAAACATTAACAAGAACAGTATACCATAAAGACATGGAGAGAGGGAGAGAGAGAAAGAGAGAGCGATGGAGAGAGAGAGAGAAATGAAAGAGTAGAGCATGTTAGCTGAGGCAGGAGTGCTGTGGCTGCTCTGACCCATGGCTGCCTCTCCACAGTCCCAGTGATGGGCTTGTTATCAGACTGCAGGTTAGAGCGCTGTGGAGCAGATGAGGGGTGCCACTGCTCGCCTCCTTCTCCCACAGCTCAGAGCTCCACTGAGGGCTACAACCATCTCTAATGAAGAGTAATGAGAGCACCACTCGCCCTCACCTGGACTACACCGTCACAGGGAGGAAAACTTCAGCTGCAAGAACTCATGGCATGAGCACACACACACACACAGAAAGAAAGAAAGAAAGACTGAGACAGATGAGCCAAAAAAAAACAACCCAAGTACTTGTCTACTTCGTCATAGGAAAACATACCAAGAGTGAAGTTTCAAGATGAAGCAATTAAATTTTCCCCTAAATATCCATGTCCTAATAATGTGACTATGCTGAAGTGGCTCGGCAGCACTGGGTACCTCTGCCCCCTTGCTGTGACATGGCCCCTCATATAGACATCACTGCATTTCACGGATGTGCTCATGCCGAACTTGTACTACCTTAGGGCTATTCTTTCCCAAGGAAGGAAAAAATTGAAATTCAATAGATCTGCCACCTCAAAAAAGGTTGAAATGCCAATGTTGCAAGGGAGGGGGGGAGGGGCTCGCTCCCTCAGGGACTACTGTCACAGTGTTAGAGATTTAGTTATTCATTTCCATTGGAACAACCTATTTTTCGTTTGCTAAATGAGAAGGTCAGCTGACACATTTCTCATGCTGTCAGGCACGACTGTGGGAGTTGACCTGCTATTTCTCAAAATTTAGCATACCATTTTCATTTCCTGAGAGAAGGTACCGAAATAACACAAGGGGGAATCTGTACAAAGCGATAACATAGCAGTCACTGCCCTCAATATCCTTTCATTTCACCAAGTTTCACCAAACAATGCTATTGCTTTCCGTGAGCTGTATTAAGAAATATTCTGCAATATAAAGTGTGGGTGTCCAGCCATCCATCTTGCAGGATGTAGTGATCAGCTCTGAAATATGTTTACCTGATATAGCCTTCATGGCATGTCAGTGACAGTTTTGTAATACAGTGTTGTATGATGCCAGCCCTGAGGTGATACACTTTGTCATCATCATAAACTGGCTAAATGACATAAATGGCATCCTCAGTGAGCTATGTGATGAAACATAGACTTGCATGCGGTATTTATATCCTGTGCAGTGACAGAGTACTGATAAGGTCATAAAGTGTATTAAATGTAACAGTTCTTCCACTCATCTTCACAGGGTTACATAAAGAGTACAACTTCAGTGCTGCCTATCCTGCACTGTAAAAGGTTTATTGGCATACAAGCCATATGTCAAATAGTCCAACTCCTGTCTGCTGACACTACCACCCTGTGTAAGTTGTTATAAGCTGCCACTGTGAGAGCTATGAACACCAACCAAGAAATAGTGCCAATGCGTACATTGATAGGTTTCTTCTTTGTACAACGATGCACCAGGAACTGAACACCAGCATACTTAATAAAACAAAATAGCAACATCTACCAATACAATGAAGAACAAAATGTATAGCAGTATTGTTACACATCGTCTAAAATGTCAGTCTTTAGTCTTAGAGACATTTTACAGCCTATATTTAACACACACGAGTACAATATCCATGATTGCTGTACTTTAGCAGCTTAAAAAGCACATGCTTACCACTATTCAAGACAAAATAATCACCCCAAAAGTGCATGTCCCATTTCCTTTACGACTTAAAAATCATGTCATGGCAATGTCATTTGTCATTGTTAATGCCTCCATCAGCAATCCAGACTGTCCTAAAACTGACGCGTGGATTACAGCCACTTGCCATAACAGGAAGCACCATTCATGCTGAAAATGTCAGATAGATAGATTATAGACAAACATAAAATTTTGGTGGCAGTAGTGCATCATGGCTTACCTTCAGGGGCATGTTTTAAGCAAATGCTTTGACGCTGGAGAGACAGCCATTTACAGTAAATTTACTCTGAATTTGCAGGGTTTTTTTTTCAGAATCTACTTTATTTTGGCTGTTAGGTTGGTATTGCCCTGGGTGGTGAATGTACTTAACTTGACCCTGCAGCACAGGAACACACACTATTTCTTGGCAGCTGTAGACAGGCATGATCAAAGACAATTGGGACAACCCAAACTACTGTATCACAACAAAGAGACAGTAATGTGTTATACGATGGCAGCTGCCACATCAGCCAATTAACATGCATGCTCTACCCTTGAAATTGCCCAACAAACTATTAAGCTTTAAAATTGATGCAAAGTACTGCAGCAATTTCCACTGTGAATATTTATGACATGCAGTATTATGTGTGTGACACCGGCATATATGCACCTCATTGTCTGTTACTTTATGTTTCCAATTTCAGATACCTGAATATTTATACCCTCTTGATTATCATTTAGTATAGTCAGCTCCCCGCTAGAGCTGGATAAATTAACAGAGGGAGCTTTGACCTTGTCTCTACCAAAAGCCTATCCATATTTTTTTACTCTCTCCATAAAAGTGATAAAAGCATATGAGTTGATTCATTTTCAAATGGTGTCTTATATTTCATATCATGGATTTAACATTATTGCAGTAACTGGATCATAAATCTTCCACTGTGCAAGAGTAATGCTTATTGTCTCAAATCTGGACCCATCACCTTGAAAAACTCTCCTGTCGATATTTGACTATATGGCAGTGGTTTGATGGTGGCAGACTTTGAAGTTGTAAGGCATTGATTGTCTGGCTGTGTAAAACTCAAGCAGGAGATGTATTTTCGATTGGGGCCCAAAGCTGTGAGTTATTTTCACCGTACTCTGGAGGGCTGTATAGTGTCCTCGCTCCCTTATCACAGTGGATGCAGGCTGCTGCAGCATTGATTTGAATGGCAACTATTGGGATTTATCCACAGCTTTCATCTCTCCCATGCTTAACCAGTCCTTAGAGGATTTCTGAAGGTCCTGTGAATGTAGTGCAAAACTCCTGAGGCCCGAGGACTTTTTAGAATAACATAACTTTAAGGTAAATATAATTTATTAGGGCCAAAGAATCAAAAGCACCTCCTGGGTGTTTGTTGTCATTCACATGCCACATTTATTTCCCCAGACGCTGGACTTTGGTGTAAATATTGTTCTCGGGAGCCAGATGGAGGGCCCTTGCATTATACTGAACACACTGAACAGTTCACCACATGTGGACACAGCCAGCTTTGTGAAGAGAGCTCTCATTGGCTCTCCATGGCACATTATCTAAAAACTTGCTTTTATTTCAGTGTCAATGGATGTGCATGCAAACAGTTATAGAAGAAAATAATTATCAGTCTATGATGAGTCCATGGGGTTTTTTTTTGCCTCCACATAACCTAAGGCAAATGATTTACTTTTGTGTCTAGCTGAACACCCACCTGTCATACTGCATAATTAGTCTGCAGAATGGCATGTAGCTTATTGCATCATAATTGAGTCTTACGCTGTGCTTGCTGCATGCACCCTGAGTAAACAAGAGACAGCAGCAGACACTCAGGCTGCACAACACACTATCATGGGAGGCTGAGAGACCTTATAAAATAGGGAACCAGAAAGTCACATTTCTGACACATTCAAGTAGATCCACTAGTACACCACTCCTTTTGACCTGGTATGCACTGGTAATTACAGTATATCCGTCCATCATCGAGACACAGTTTTGGTTGTTGGTCATCTGTTTCGGAGAATCCTGTTGACTTTTTTTTTCTTTGACATGTTTATTTGACGTCCCGTAGCCCTGCTCCACATGACTATTGCTCACAGCTCAGTTTTCAGTGCTACGGTTGTCTGGAAACTCCCTTAAGGATGAAGGATGGCTAGGCCATTCCAAGTGGCCTCCAGTAAGCAACCAGCAAGTGCAGCAGATGATGAAGTGAAGCATCTGTTAGAAGTGTCATTACAACAATGGTGGCAGGTTTGAGCCTTGGCAGGAGCCAGACAGACCAAGACGAGTAGCAGTAGCAACACTAACAAACATTGAAGAGTTAGAGTTGGAGCAAGAAAAGGCATTGTTTCCCAACTGCCAACACAGTTTGGGGAAAAGCTAATATATCAGCTTGCGCCATTAGTGGTGAAGCAGGAAGTGGTCAATGCTGATTTGTTAAAAGCCGGTCCAGTGGTTTCAAAATTAACCTGAGGTCTACACCCATTAGGAAGCAATGATTGGAAACAATTGCCAGTGGACCATGGCCAGACCCTATCTATTCACAAAGACAATGGGTCTGGTTATATCATACTAGGTTACTAAATCACCCATACACCTGCAACATTTCCACAGTTACATGCACGTCTATCAGCAATGAACATAGCCATTTGGTGCTTGCAGCTAAATGATCAGTAGATCATTTGGTCAGTAAACACCAAAGGGAGTGTCATGTTTAAGCCCAGGAGAATACCAAAAGAAAAGGAGGATGTAGAAACACTGGATGTAGAATCACTTCATACAGTTACTGAGGTGCACATACACAGATATTTCTCAAAAAGAATATTTGCCTTGTTGTCAGACACTTATAATAACATTGATAAGCCTGTCAGTGTTAACAACAAAGAGGTGACATCTACATACATGCTTTTCCAACAGGATAACATATAGCTTAGTTGTGTTGAAGATGCAGGTTGAAGTCCTTATTCTCAATACCGGACCAATTTCAGTCACCTTTGTCTACAACATAAAAATGCTCATAGACATAACATAGATCTATGGTAGTCATAGACAGGATCCTGCTGTGTATGGTATTGCACCAAACAATGAGTAGTAATCATGTATTTTCCTGACATTTATTGCATTTTATGTCTGTATGGTCCTGTCATTTAGAAGACAGAAGAAAATTCTAACTGAAATAGCTGGCGTTGGTGTGAATCACAGGAAAAGGAGACGAGGTATGAGGCACCCCAGCGTGAATATAAGCACATGTTTTTGTTTGGTGAAGGAGGCAAAACTGTTCTATAAAGGTATTCAGTTTGTACCACAGGAAAAAGAATAGACTGCTTTTCAATTGAATGTCTGAGCTCTTGTTTTTTTAGTCATATTTTCTCTTCGTATTTTAAATTCAGTCAAATCTTTTGAGGATTACTCAGTGTCACTGTGTCCATCATAAATGTCTCTGTCTTTCATCTTACAGATGAAGGTCACTATGATCTAATAAAATATGATTGACAGATTTTCACATTTATGTGTAAACTACACATATCTTTTCATTGCTTTTCTATTGTAGTCTCTGTATATATTTCTTTTTAATGTTTTTCATGGACAATGAAGATAATAGCGACAGACTGATTTGAATTACATCAGGGCTTCAATGCATAACACTTGCATAGCTAGTAAAGAACAAACACTTCTCACTGCAGTTAATTTATCACCAAATCAAATGGTAATTGCTTTCTCTTTCCCAATCAGTGTGGCTCCATAGTGCAATCAAGCAGATATTATACACTTTTCACCTTGGGTGGATAATGAATTACCCTATTCTTTTTTCCCTTGCCTCCAAGAAATTTCCAATATTATTCTGCTCGGTTAAATTGCCTTTAGACGGGCTTACTGTTCCTTGTCACATCAAATATGCTCTCGTCAAAAACCTGATGGATATACAGTCCTGTACTAATTATGTGGTGAAGGAGCTTGCATGCGGTGGGGCTAGGAGGACTAAGTAATTTTGCTAAAGTATTTTTAGACGTGTGGGTGCTAGATGAGATATACATAAGCTGCTGAACAGATGAGGAGCTGAGTCGAACAGATGGTGCCTTCATTAGAAATCCTATTGAGTTCCAAAGCTAAAAAATGACAGCGGCGCCCCACACAAAGTCTGTCTTTCCTGAGGGGATAGAAAACCACCTGTGGGTGTTATAGGTTGTGACGACATTATCCCAGGCACACCAAACCAGGGTCTCTGCAGACCCCTTTACATGTGTCCACCACAATCTCTACAGTGTCACGAAGAAAAGACGACATGGCCTCTGCAAATGTAAACAGCTCTTGCTGCTGCATCGGAAAGTAATGCTGCCATTACAATTTACTTTGCAGAGTAAATTAGAAGTTCACTCTACATATTGTTATGACAAATAATTATAAGAAGGAGAACTTCTAATGAAAACATCTGCCAAGAACAGCAGTGCCAGCTCACTCATATTACAACTGCAAATTACTCAAATGAACTTTTGCAGCTTCGAATTTCCATCAGTGCCAGAGAAAGTTAATGACTACTACTTATTTTAATTTACAGATAAATTGCAAAGATCTATGCCACACCATTCAACTGGATTATTGTATTCAAAAATATTCGGTAACCTGATCCTTTTCATGTACATCTGTACACCTCTCTCTATTTCCCTCTCTCTCTCTTTCCACTTCTCTCCTCTTATTTTCTCTTTTTCTCTCTCTCTCCATCTCTCGGTTTGTGTGTGTATGTGTGAACTTGGAAAGTTATAGCAGTGCAGACTGGCAGCTGAGAGACTCCTCCACTTGGGTGATTGTTATTCAAGGAGAGTGAAGCCTCTCGTGGTTTATGGCTCCTCTCGGCAGAGCATGTGCAGATTTACGGCATTAAAATCCACCGCACAAGGTGATATTTGTCATCGCTGAAACATAACCGCAGTAAAATGAGACAGTCACTTTTACAATCTGGCCTCATAGAGGGTGTGGACTTGGGGTTTGTAAGGCGTCATACTCTGAATTTGCCTGTCTTTTGGTCAGTAAATAATGACTATCTTCCTTTGTGATACAATACAGGCAGATAATAATGGAACTTATAAGATTTGGAATGAACATTCATGAGTAATGATTGCTAATAAACTTCATCCTAACAGCCTATTTAGGTCAGCAGTGTTCCAAATGAAGCTCTTATTAGCATGATAAATGCTGGGTCCCCTCTTCACAAAAGGCATTCAAATCATGCACTGATGAATCCTAACAATTATATGAAGTCTTTTTGTTATGGCTGTTATTTAGAGAACCATTAAAACAAAAAAGTACTGGGCTTAGTTTAAAAAGAAGCCGCCTGCCTTAAAAATGTGTCAATGCTCAACAGAGAACAAAGACATTTTTGGCATATGTATATGCTGCTAGAGTTTTTTTTCCCCCCTGTGATTCGATGGGACAGCCAAAGACAGGACATATGGATGATGATGATTATAATGATGGTGGTGGTGGTGATCATGATGGAAGTGAGGAGAGAACAGCTTGAGTGTGATTCACCAACTCTGGACACCCCTGCGACAGATACCATTGTGCAAAGGACTGTGATAAGAGGCAGTCAGAACCAATTAAATCTGATGGCAGACTAAACTAAATGTCTCTCTCTCTCTCGCTCTCTCTCTGTCTGTCTGTCTGTCTGTCTGTCTGTCTGTCTGTCTGTCTGTCTGTCCGTCTGTCTGTCTCCCTCTCGCTCTGTCTGTCTGTCTGTCTCTCTCTGTCTGTGTGTGTGTGTGTGTGTTGTGTGTGTGTGCATGTGCACATGTGTGTTCGGAGATTATGAGATAGAGATAGAGAGAGACACCACAAGTGCTGTGTGTTTGTTTTGCTTGTTCATATAAAGCCTTGCTTCAAGGCTTTCTGGATCCCTAAAAACAGATCTGAGCAGAAAAATGCATTCAGTACTGCTTCATGGTCCTTTCTAAGCTCAATGTAAAACTGCCCTGCTCTCACTTGCCAGAGGCTGGCACTCTGCAGCTGTAACGAATCACCAACTCCTTTGCTGTGTTCACTTCAGTTGCCCATGCTGTTACCTTAACACAGATGGCAAAGAACCCTTGAGTTCAGATTTATACTCATTAAGACTCACAGCCACGCAGGAAACTCACAGTGTGTCTCAGAAATGACACACAAGGTCACAGTCTGCCTATGTGAAAAAGAATTTAAGGGTTGTGATATCCGGTTCTTTTTTAAACTGAGGATCCACACTTTTAAAAGGTTAGTCTGATAAAAAAAATGGTCCATTAAAAAATGAAAGGGTCTGTAATCAAGGCAAGAGATATCATGCGTAGAGGCACTTCGGCATGCTTTACATAAATAAATGCAGAAGAAGAGATAAAAACAGAGAAAAGATTTAGATGCAGTTTAGATAAAGAAAACATTCGGGGTCTGTTCCTGTATCTTCTGGCAATGTGCTCCAATTGCATGCAGCATAACATCTAAATGAAGTGTTGCTCTCATTAATTTGGACTCTGTACTCTACCAACTGGCCAGAGGCATGTCTCTTGGTTTATATTCACTCATAACAGCACAACAAACAAACACTTTCCTTTTTTATCCTTTTTTTCTGATCATTGTTTCCTGAACAGTGTTCTCTCTATGCTCTAACGTTTAATCAGCCATCAATATGACTCCCGAGGGCACTTCACATAGCACTGCTGTGACCGTCCACCATATGTATTTGTCTCTTAGATCAGACAAAGGCCTTTAAGTGGGTGTTTTATGATGGGCACCTTATCCTGTTAATTAGATAGGTGGGTTGCACCAGGCCAAGAAACTCGACCATATGCGGGGGAGTGCCACACTAATGATCTTACCTCTCAAACCACCCACAGCTCACAGACTTTGAGGGCAGAAACTATTCTGCAAAAAGTTGTTGAGTAGGTAAACAATGCTGCTATGAATGCTGCATCTCATTTTCTCCTATTTCTACCACAAATAAATGAGGAGTCGGTTATCTTTTTTGCACCTGGAAATTGTTCAGCCTGTGTAAAACCATTCCATATCTAGGCATGGCTCTATGATGATTGAGGGTAGTCAGTTGTCCGCCTAGTACTGACTTTAGTTTGTCAATATTTTCTCACTCAATGACTTATTTTGGGAAAGGGCACATTGAACAAAATAATAGGGCATCCAGACTACTACAGTTTAGGTAGCCTCCTTCACAGCAGAGTTATTAGCTTTAATATTGTCATTAGTTTTTATTTTTATTTAGTTTTTTAGTTAATTTGTTAGTTTTAATTTAGTTTTAGTTAGTCTAACAGGTTCATGCAGTTTTAGTTTTTATTTTGAAAATTGGCTCATTTCAGTTTAGTTGTTATTTAGTTTTAGTCTTAGTTTTAGTTTTTAGGTGTTGGAACAGCTGTGATTTACAGATCCTGAAATTTAATTACAGAGAAACATGTTTTCCTGCAGTACATGACAACAAACACTTTGAACTTTAACTTGTTTATTTAAGGTAACACAATGTAAGAAAGAATCACTTTGAACAAATTCAGTTTTAAGAAATTTAGTTTCATTTTAGTTAGTTTTGCATTGTTAATTAAAGTGCACACTCGGTGGACTGTTATATAGATGGTTTCGTACATATATTGTAGAATTTTAAATATACGTTACATAGGTAAATGTAATTTGTTTGTGTTATTATGTCCCTGAATCATTATTATTACATTGATTAGTTACATTTAGATACTTTGGTAACACTTTATTTTACAACCTACATGTAATGTAACAGCATGTAATGCTATGCAGTTACAGTGTACATACCTAACACTAACCCTAACCCTAAGTACAGTGTAAATACATAATGTAACATATTATTGTTGTTACACACATGTCGTTGTTAAACATATGTTACACACTTTGTTAAACTGTACCTAACTGATGTAACAGGGAGAGTAAAATAAAGTGTAACTGATAATTCATTAGATAGTCATGTCACAAAATGCACACACACAAACACAGGCACCAAAACAAACAGACAGGAATGGATGGGTAATGATTGTCATGGGCACAAGAGGTGCACTTACAGCCAACTTTGACATTGACTTTTCTTTCTTTGCCTCCCATTTTTTTCCTTATTGAATAGGTCTGTAATTTGAGTGTCAACCAAAAGGTATTTTAGTGTGAAGGAGATCAGATCCTTTCAGGGAGACATTAGATGCGACTCGATATCGACTATGCACTATCTGACTGGAAAGCATACCATGGAGGAGGAATGCTTTTGCTAGGCCATCAGTACCGGGCACTGGATCTCTTTCTCTCCTAACCACATACTTAACCCACCTTTGAGAGAAAAAAGGTTGAAAAATGTATTCCAGACCAAATCATTCAGCAATTAGGCAACACTTTTATTCTATGGTGGTATTCTTAATTCAAATTCTAATTTTAGCCAAGATTAATTTGCTGGGTTGCACCTTCACTGTGCACTGGGTTAACGATTGTTGCTATAGCCTACGGCATTCTATTACAGGTGCGGTACACTAAACATCTATTACATCAGAACAAGCCGACTGTGCACCACTAGCCAAACAATAAACCTGTCACAGTGATGAATTGACTGTAGACCTAGAAGGGTTTTTTGTAGCACCTTTAAGACAGAAAAGGGAAATCTCAGCTTTAAACAAAAGAAAAGATTTAGATGATCACCACAGGTGGAAGAACTAGATAGAGTATTAGATTTTTTGCCAAGGGCGGCTCTTCCCTCTTCCCACACAGTGCCGTTAATCATAAACTATCTAATCAGGGACTAAACTGAAAACAAAGAGGTTGAGAGGCGACAGGGAAAACTATTAGGAAATATATCTGGTTTTCAGCTTCTTCTGTAGAGGTAGCTTTATAGCTGGCTCAGCAGCCGACAAAGGTTTCTAACACCTCCTCCTCAGCTTCCTACTGAGCAGCCCAGGTAAAAAAAAGTCAGGTTAGTGAGTGATTCCTTAGAGAAGTTGTCTCCTCTTCAGGAAAGACCTATGCTGTTTGACATTTATTTCTGTGCCCTTCGTCTCTAAAACACTGCCGGCATCTCAGCCCAATTTGACTGAATGACTAGGACCTGGCCTCATGTACAGAGTGACACAAAACTGTATGTGGGTTGTGTTAAGGTTTGGCCTACCAGTAGTCTGCTGAATAACTGTGTCTGCTACTCTGGATATATGGGACTTGTGTAGGGTGACACTCTTAAAGCCTAAGGGATGCAATCAAAGCTGCACTTGTGAGTTGTCCTATCACAAACCTGTAGGCTACTTGCCTCATATGTATCTCTGTCAAATCACAAGTGCCCGGGGACAAGTA
>CM059265.1:22399852-22544852 GCA_030347295.1 Setipinna tenuifilis | reverse complement strand
GGCTGAATTGAAAGGTCACACAAGCCTTTCAGCAGACTGATTCATGATGGGTTATGCCTTTGGTATTGCACATCACAAAGAAACAACCTCTTGGATCTGCAAAAAAAACAGAGCATGCTGCACAAAAAAGACATTCTCAACATGTATGACAATACTTTAAGCAACAGTGCACAGCTGAAGATCTCAATGACACATATAGGTTGACACAACCAAACTCATCTGTCTGGGTTGACAGGGTCCAAAGAGAATCCACACCCATTCACCAGAGGGTAGTCTGATTTAGGTTTTCCATCAAAATCGTGGTGAATCTACTGCTCCATGATACTGAAATTTACCCCTTTTTCACTTGGATATTTTGTCTTATCCTGTTCTGCCTGAGTGGTATAGAGGGTGAACATCAGAAGAAATATGCATTTGTCTCTGATTTTTTTCCTTTTTGGCAGCCTCAGTGGATAAATGGCCATAAAAATCAGCAACTTCTTTCTGTTACAAATCTTACTTGCATCCATTCCATTCATCCAAGCCACTGGTGAGCTTGTTTTGGAGACATAAGGGACAGAACTTTAAAAGTCAGTGGGGTATCGGGTGCCTAATTGTTTCGCTGGTGCTATGCTGTATAGCCTGACTTGACATTGCAAACTGTTTACAATGACAGATTAACTGTTTCAAAATAACTCATTGGTCCCTGATAGAATGTCAGCTCGTGGAGTGATTTGCATCTGTCAAGAGAACTTACTAGCATTACGTCATATCCCTGCCGTAGCTGATTAAAACACTTGAGAGTTATTGCCTGAGTCTAGTTTGTTCATGTTATGTTGACATAGGGGCAGTTTGTCTTGACAGTTTAGCCAGACTTTGTTGCTCAAAGAACTGGAAGTAACTAACTGTAATCTTGCTGAGCTATGAGATGGTTTATTATGCTGTGTTATGGGACTGACAGACAACATGATTTGGCTATCACAAAAACATATTCACTTTGGAGAAAAGCATCTGCCAAATATTCAAACTGCAAAGTAACAAAATAGATCTCATATTGATATAGATTAGGCAGGAAACTGTTCTTGGTGAAAAAGTGTTGCAGTCCATCTGCTGTCAACTATGAAAATTTCCAAACATATTGTACACCAAGGGCAGAAATATTATTTACTCATGTGGAGGATAAAATGTAATGCCCGTCAGGTGTGGTCATCTGCTGTGACTGTGTCTGCCTTATTTTGCGACCTCATAAACAGGCAGGCTTGCAATATGCAGTGTAGCCTTGTTTTGGGTGACATTTGAATCATCTTCTTTGCCTCCGCCTGCTACATTTATTAAGCTATTGCATATGGAGAGAAGTCTGTGATGAAGTCTTAATAATGTCTGGGTAGGTTTACAGGAAGATAAACAACAAAGAAAACATATTTAGAGACGAAAACAATGGTTTGAGGCAATGCATTAGAAATGTTGTGGCTCGCCTGGTGGGCTTGGAACAAAGCTCTGAAGCTTTTTTTTGTTCCTTTTTAACTTCCTACCATGTCAGTGTGATGGATTTATTACTGAGGCAAAGCAGAGCTAATTTGCAGTGTGGTTGTGGGCACTTTGCAAATACACATGGTAACAGTCTTTCTGGCACTGATGCATTCTCAAAGTGCTCCATTTCACTCATGTGTTTTCCATGTATTAGCATTTCCACACTGAAAACTACCTACTAACTGCAGCCCCACACATTTCAAATTGGCTCGAGATAACAGTCAGCCCAGCAACAGTGTGCTCGAGTAAAGGCATGTGACACTATCTGGCCATTACTATGCAAATCAATGGCCTTTTTCTCCTGAGCGGTATTTCATGATATACTATCATCTGACAGGACAGGGCAGACCTGGGAGCTCTCTGGGCTTTATATATCTAGTAAGACCATGGCCCACAAGGATCGAACTGCATGGAGGTACACCTTGGTTTTGTTGCTTTGTTTCTGTCTTCATTGTGCATGTTACATTAAATAAAACAGTATTTTAAAAAAGCACAGGGATCTGAAATGTCATTGTTATAATAGAGCTCTAAAAATTACAGCTACTTGTCAAGTACTTCCGAGGCTAAATTATAGATGCTTGTCTGAACTGTAAAACACTGCTTCTGCAGCCAATTTCGTTTATGTCACAGCTCAATTAACATTGTTTACTTAAGTGCTGACTGTGGAATTGAAGCATTACAAGAGGCCTTGATGATTAATTTGCAGTCTAACTTATCTGTATAATTATTTTTTTTTAGACACATTCTAGTTCATTCTTAGCTCTAGGCAATCAGTGTAATGCACCACCATAAACAAAACAGCTAACTCAATGAAAGTAAACAGTATGACAAAACACCACTGTATGCAGTAACAACAACAATACTACTACTACTAGCAGTACTACTACTACTACTACTATTAAGAATAAGTAAAGGATGACCATAACATTTGGAGACACTGTATTATTGTGTAGAAGTATTTAGTGTGTGTGTGTGTGTGTGTGTGTGTGTGTGTGTGTGTGTTTGTGTGTGTGTAGGAGTGCATAATGATGAGACAACACCAATAGAACAATAAATACACATGTCAACAAATAGACAGAAGGGCTGTATTTTTACACACTGTATTAGGTAACAATTTTTATGTGTATCTGCATATAACAATACTTTGTACTTATACTGTACATACCTAACATTAACCTTAATCGTAGCCCTATAATACAGTGTAAGTACATAATGTTACATATTGTTACACATTTTGTTACATAGTACCTAACTGATGTAACTGGCACAGTTAACCCTTGTATTGTGTTAGGAAGCTGTTCGCATCTGTGGTGTTAGCGGGTCCCTTTGGACCCGTGATTTGAAAATGCTTGAAAATGTATAAAATCACTAGTTTTCTTCCAATATTGTTTTTCAACTCATTTCTGGCTTAGTATGAATCCATATCTATGGAACCAGTGTCAGATTTGTTTTTCAGCTGGCTCCACAAGCCTTGTATCTTAAAATGTATCACTCGTTTTTGAATACAAAAACTATCTAAATTCACTTATTATATTTCTTACTCTTATAGAATGAGTAATTATTGAATGTAAATGTCTTATAAACTAATATTAGAGTACACCTACCAAAAAAAAAATATATTTTTTAAAAAAATTGAAATAATTAACAATACAGACATCTATGGTGTTATGGGTCAAAACGGACCAGCATAGATAAGTGGTAAGATAAAGACAACAAAATTCAACCAATTAACCAAACAAGATTAACAACACTGTTTGTGTGTGTGTGTGTGTGTGTGTGTGTGTGTGTGTGTGCACCTACATCAACATAACATGGTGCAGTTGTGTAATTGAGAATGGACCAAACACTAAACACTGGAAATGATGTGCTTTCTGTTAACCATAGTTTGAAGTGTGTGTGTGTGTGTGTGTGTGTGTGTGTGTGTGTGTGTGTGTGTGTGTGTGTGTGTGTGTGTGTGTGATTAAATGCATGAATCACAGTATTTGATGGCTACTTTGTGCTCCTTGCAAATGCATTTCTTGCATGTGTGGCAAGTGGTGTTGGATTTCCTGTCCTTGTTGGAGGGGCAGGACTGCCACCTCTTCCTCTTGCTCTTCCTGGAATCTCCTGTCTGGTTCTTATTGGAGGATGATGGTGTGGCTGTTGGTGATGGTGATGCTGTTGGCTGAAGCTCTCTCACCAAACGAACAGATGCTTCGGTTCGGGGCAGCCGCTCTCGTGTTTCGATGTAGGGAGAAACCAGAGACTTGCCCAACTCCTCAAGAAAAAGCCTTCTCTTGAAGGCCTTTCCTCCATTCCATCCTGGATCTATTTCAGTCCACACCACAAATGCATTGTATACAGAAACATCCAGTATGTTGTAAAACACAACCATTGGCAACCTGTTTGTCCTCCGCTTGCATGTGTACGTCCCTGTGACCTTGTCCAGGTTGTCCACGCCACCGGATGTCTACTGTATATTTGTTAACAACGTATCAATATGCTGCGAGAAAGTTTGAGTTCACGAGAAAGTTTGAGTTCACAACGGGGGTGGTGATAGAGGGGGCTGGTGTGTATGTGTGCACCTGCATGCGTGTGTGCTTCTATGTGTGTGTGTGCCTGTGTGCCTGTGTGCCTGTGCGTGTGTGTGTCTGTGTGTGTGTGTGTGTGTGTGTGTGTGTGTGTGTGTGTGTGTGTGTGTGTGAGTGATAAGGGTCATAATTTGGCATACTGGGCCATAAATGATCCTCAGAGCAACCCATAGGTTTAAAGTGATGCATACAACAGACAGCATTTTCTGCCGGGTCATTTTGGACCCGTAACACCACAAGTGTAACATTTTTATTTTGAGGCCTTTAAAAATGACTAAAATGGTGAAAATTAATTTTGCTGCATATAAACAGTCATGTCTGAGGATTAGATGAAGCCTCATTCCAGGACAAAAAAGCAAATTATACTTTTTCCACACTTAAAACTTGAAAACGGGTCCCTCAGGACCCGAACACAATATAAGGGTTAAATAAAGTGTAACCCTGTAGGGTAACAGTAGTACGTATATTGTTCTATGAGACCCAAGGATATGTCAAAGGTTATTTGTTAGAGTGGGACACACAAGCTACAGTTGTAGTGTAGTGTAGTGTTAAATATTGGTGTCTGTGCGTGTGTGTGTGTGTGTGTGTGTGTGTGTGTGTGTGTGTGTGTGTGTGTGTGTGTGTTGTGTGTAATGTGTGTAAGTGTTTGTGTGGGTGTCTGTGTGTGTGTAATTACTCAACTAACTGTTAAAAACATAACATAATCCCTTCATAAAGCTTTATAATGACTAACATAAGTATTCACTATTATAATGATTGACATAACTATATACACTTATGACTGCACTCGTAAGACATTATAATGTTATAAAACTTTAAGTGACACAGTGCATTATTAAGTTTCTTTGACCTTTTTCACCTCATGACGGTTAAAGCGGTCAAATAGCATATATAATGCACTGTGTCACTTAAGGTTGTAAAGGTTTAAAACATAGCATTATAATGCTTTACTAGTGCAGTCACGAGTATGTACAAATAGTTGTGGATACTTATGTCAATCATTATTAAGGTTTATGAATGCATTATAAGCATTTATGTGTCTATAGTATCTTATGAACACTGGGTGCATAGAAAGAGTTACAAAATAATTCTTAGGGATAATAAGTAATCTATTGATCCTTCCAACCACCCATTGAAACTCAAGATTAACTAACAGATTGGGGGAAAAAATCAATAAATAATTTCCGTGTGTTTAATTTGGTGCTTACTTGTACAGTTCTTGGTCGACTATTTAGAGAGGTCAGGTCCAGTATAGTCTTCTTACCCTTCTTACCTTCTCATACCTGTTGATACATCTGTGCCAGATAAGGAAAGAAAGGCACTCTAGTTTAGATGAAGTGGCCCTGAGGCCACAGAGCTCAGGGGAGAGATCATACTTCTACGGGATTCGCAGGGGCCCAATTTGTACTCGCAACACACCAGTCTCAGGGGGCAGTGTAATGTTTTAGGGGGAAATGTAAATCAGGGAGAGAAAGATATGAATTAAAACAAGGAGAAATATCACATGGATTTGATGGATTTTTATGTAATTCACTGGAGGTTGGTTGCATTACACATTGTTAGGGGTAACTGATGAGTGAACTAGGCTATAATGATTAGCCTAAATGTTGAAATGATCTTCTATACAAATACCATACAAATGCATTGCTATTTTGCAACTTGCGTGATAACTTATGAATGGAATGGAACAGAATGGAATGGTGTGCTAGCAGACACTAAGGAAATGGGCAACAAGGGAAAGAGGATTGAAATAGAAAGTAAGTGAATGGGGAAAAAGATTGACCTTGTCTCTAACTATACATTTGAACATTAAGACGCAGTTGACAGGCGCTGTTTGAAGCAGTGAATTCCCACAGTAGCTGAACCATCAAACAAATGCTACAGCACACTTCTGAACGGCAGAGAAATGCATTGTCTCCAAGCCATATGCATATAAAAACTGGTTTCCGGAGCTCTCTCTGTCTCTCTCGGTCTCTGTCTCTCTCTTTCTGTCTGTCTGCCTTTCTCTCTATCTCTGTCTGTCTCTCTCTCTTTTTTTCTCTCTCTCAGTCTCATCTCTCTGTAACAGTCAAGATAGTGTTGTGTGCACAGCAGAATGCCAACTTCAACACCTAAGCCCAGAGTAGTAGGTCTTGTGTGGTGTTAATTAACATAATGCATGGCTCTGCATCTAAAACTGTAACAAATCGGCCCTGTATCGGCTTACTGCACCAACAAACCCAACAAGCCCGCTGATGAATGGTCATGGTGTTCAGAGCTATGCCCCCTCCAAATCTATCATAACCCCCTTCGGTGGCCTTGCCAGTGTGCACGACGCAGAGGCACTGCAAATAATTAATTAACAGGTTAAGTAACTGGCATTTAGAATTCTGAAACTACTTGCTAGTAGAGAGAATAAGTAAAGGGGGACACTTGAATTGAACACAGTGTGCCCTAGCTAATGCATCATTAAAGCATGGAGCCCAGACAGCCAAGAGTTGCATTAAAAGGGGAGACATTGATTCCTCATGTTCCAAATCAGACTAACAACACTAAACAGTGACTGACATTGAGTAGTGCAACAAGATTGAGCTTGATTTGAGAGTGCAGATTAAATGCAGTCACCTCTTTTCATATTCAACATCATGCACAGGCCCATTCACAAAGAGTCGATTTTTATTTCATTATGTAATGTCATTTTGCTTATCTAGAGTGAAATGCAGGCCCAACTGTCTTTCTCACTCACATCAGTGTGAGGGAAGGATCAATTACACTGTCTTTTTCAGTCAAGTTTTGTTTGCCCTTACCCCCAGCACCACACCCAACCCACCCCTCCACCCCCCAAAAAAGATTTGGTTATTAGATTATACCAAACAAATTCATTTACAAATTGCTCGGTGGTGTCCCATATAAATGCTTACTAGCCCTCCAGTGCTACCGCTGTCACCTGTGTACACTGACAGTTAGGCCATGTGCATGCTCAGAAATAGGCATCAGCAATAGAACACAACCTGACTGGAGTGCAAACCTGAAAATGTCACAGTGCTGAATTGGGTGACATTCACTTGTTTGTGCAGGTGGTAGACATTAGTGACAGCTGAGTTATACACAGCACTTCCTCACAGCCTTAATATTTCCCAAGAAAGGCAAGTCACAAGGCAGATTCATTGTTATTCCAATCATTGCTTTCATTAATATGTCTTGCCAATTGAAGCATTACTCACAAAAGAAATGTGCTTGTTCCAGCAGCGATGAATTTGTTCATACATTCATTTCCTTGGACAACAATGAAATAGCCTGCTTGTGTACAAAAAGGTTGATGGTGTTGGCTGTGGCATTGGTCAGTGAATGCAAGGACAAAAGTGGCAATCTCACAGCTGTGTCTCTCACAATGCTGCGCTATTACGTCTTTGTGTGAGTGTAGCACTGGAAAGAAGCTCCCTGGTGCTCTTACAGTGATGTTTTGCTGCAATCAGAGTGGATTTTTTCCTCACAGATTCTTCAATAAAACCTACATTACAGAGTTCCTTTAATGAACATAAAAAAACCACTCGGATGATGACAGAGAGCCAGGTTGTGTAGATACCTTTCTGGGGATAACTGGGACATACATCGACTTCAGTATCAGCAAGAAAAAAAAGTGTGCACTGGCCCAATGTGGAGGAAATAGAATGTTTTAAAGCCGAACACGGCATATTCAGTTTTATCTTCATAAATGGAGGGTATAGTCAATAATTTCAGGTCAAACCATTTTGATGTGTTTTTTTAATATTTGCCTTGCTGAGCTAATGAGAAGCACGAGGTCCCCTGAGTACCACCCGCCTGTAAAATTCTTCTAATACTGTAATTTACTCTTATGAATCTCCTGCGATATTTTTAGGCATAGATTATGGCAGAAAAAATAGGTTAAATTTAATTGTTATTCATAGTTTCACATCTTTTTTCCCAAAGGTATATGCCACCAAATACTTACATGTATATTTTACTCTCTCTCTCTATATATATATATAACTATTGTATATAATATAATATAATATAATATAATATAATATAATATAATATAATATAATATAATATAATATAATATAACTTATGTGGACATGTCCAATCAAAGTCCCAGTCCAAAAGTCCAAAAGCCGTATTCTTCAGGGTCTCTGTAGAATTCTGGAGATAAAGGCAACAGCTCCATCTACAGTAGTTAACTGGAGAGTAACTTTAAAGTACTGCCATCAGAGGCATTGTCTGTCAACACTTTAGCACACACAATGAAATGAAGACTGAACAGTTCATTAAACAGGATTATGCCACATAACACAAAATATGTTACGCCATCAAAGTAGTTAAATATCTAACATAATCATAGCAAACAAGATGGCAAGTTTTTCAAAACCGCATCCAGCCATGTTGTTGCAATCAGCACAAGGTACACAGTAAATAATGGCGGTACATAATTTAGCTGTCCCACTTTCTCATTAAAGCACCCAAAAGCTATTGCATTTGTTAATCCAGTGGGGGCATTTCAGGAATATTAGCAGGCATGTGTGTATTAAAAAATACTGAAGAAGTAGAAAGAAAAACATTTGTAGTGTACATCTAAAGTCAGTCCACTGGGAAAGCAATACCATGTTAGTTTAGGGGGTGCCACTTGGCTCTCTTGTTTGTTTCTCTGCATGTGGACGATTCTGACAGAAACCACAGTCATCCCCGGAGACACAATTAGATTTCACATGTCAGAGAGAGAGAGACTGTCTGTGTCTTTTTCCTGCACGCCCGGTTAATTGTGGCCGTTTGTTCCCTCTCTGAGATGTGGCCCACCACACAATCCAGTTAATAAAGGCTCGATGAGGTCACGGATTTCTTGCTCTCAGATCTTTTGGGAGAAGGACATGAGATTGTGTATGTGTGTGTGTGTGTGGGTGTGTATGTGTGCGCGCGTGCATGCGTGTGTGTGTGTGTGTGTGGGTGTGGGTGTGTGTGTGTGTGTGTGTGTGTATGTGTGCGAGCGTGTGTGTGTGAAAGCAAGTACAGACCATTGATTTTGAAGCCTTGTCCATAGTGGTTTCACAGTGGATGGGCAATGTCGATTTGAGTGAAACAAGTTAACAAGGACCCCATGGTCCCCTTAGTTGTAGCCTTGAAGTAAACTGAAACATACGTGAACAACCCCTCTCCACCCCACCCCCCCCACCCCCCTCACACACACACACTAATGCACACAGTCTATGTGCATTTGAAAGTTGGGAATGATATTAGTCCTTATGAATATGACCACTAGGCATCACATCTCTAACCCTAATACATTCACAGCATGGGCTTTCAGAACTGTAATGTGTTAAAGAAACATGGGGGGCATTTATTGTTGCAGTTATAACAGCAGCAGGATGGAAAAACTTGAAAATGAATGTCTTCAGACTGGTGCTTCGTGGTTGGAAGCCATGATACTCAGTGCTTGTGCATTAGCCAAAAATGGGAGAGCATGGAGCATAGCTCCATGGCGGGTAGACATATAACAAACAGAAGCTAGCAAGCAAGTTGTTTTTCACATGGCCAAATTTGATCACACTGCTTCCACTTTTTTAATAGGCTGTACTTTGAATAGATATGAAGCTCTCTGAGGCAATCTAACAGCAATGTTTAGGTTATAAAGCCATAAAGCAGTGCTGACAAAAGAAGTAATTATGAAATGCAAGCTGTTTATGCTTTAAGACTGCAGACTGATCCCGATAGGAAATGCAATTTGATTTTTTTTCAGTGAGCACTTTAGTAGACAGCAAAGCATGAGACTATTAGGCTGATGATGTTTTAATGGCTGCATTATAATCAGCCACCCTCAGTTGGTTGATGTAAAATTTTGCACCTTTGTACTTTTTTCTATGCAGACATGAGCAGATGTGAGCATCATTTCCTTACACTGACACATTGGCCTGTTGAATTAACTATTTAGAAGAGTTTCATCAATAATGCATGAAGCTTACTCGGGTACAGAGTGACCTGCTGAACCTAAGCTCAACTTAACTCTCATGTGTGCTAGGCAGTGCAGATACAGACTGGATGCTGATAGTTTCATGATAGTGTATATATATATATCTGTATATCTGTATATCTGTGTGTGTGTGTGTGTGTGTGTGTGTGTGTGTGTGTGTGTGTGTGTGTGTGTGTGTGTGTGTGTGTGTGTGTGTGTGTGTGTGTGTGTATTTGGGGGGGGGGGTGGTTGTGGTGGAGTGGGCCAGAGTAGTGAATGTTTACAGGCTAATTAATACAATACTGGCTCTACCTTGGGCTAAGTCCACTGAATATTTCATATCAGAACATGATACTGCCTTAATACTAGAGGCTTTACACATAGAGTATGTCATCATTACAACAGAGTATACACTGACATTGCATCAGAGTGTACAATACTGCAAAACATTTAAGTATTGAGATGGTCTTAAGTCCTCCTATTCCTAGTTGCTATTGCCAGGAAAGACAAAATGGTTAGATTTGACACAGAGTGAACTCAAATTTGGCTTTAAGCTAATCTTGAAAATAAAAGAATAAAAAAGGGCCCAACCTCTTTTCAGCATTTTAGCTTTTTGGCCAATACACAGAACACCTTCATACACCAAATGCCCCAAGACAAAGTATTATAAAATAATCTAGTCTCTAACCCCATAACAGTTTCTGATCCATGTCAAAATCACACTGAACATTTGGCCACTGAAGACAAAAGCAGGAGAGAGAGAGAGAGGCAGAGAAGGAGAAAGAGAGAGAGCAGACCAGACCAGAGTGGCTCCTTCAAAGAGCGGCGTGTTCTCACATATTCCACCTTGTTATCCTCAGTTAGGGTCAAGACATGCGCTCAGTCCCATCCATGCTGGCATCAGAAGGGCAACACTAACCATGCAGCTCCTCAAAGCTTCCGCAAGAGAGCCGGGTTATCCCCCTGTACAACTCAATTTCAGAGAGATGCTGCATTTCAAACAGACATGTCGATGCATTTAGCATTGATCCCTTTGTGCCATGACACAGATCATTCATCGATCCTGTGGAGCGGTGGTGGTCAGAATAGGAAGGGACTTCGGTAATAGAGAGTCGGGAGTGATTCTCAAGCGACCAATTAGAGGCCCTGCCTCACTTGTGCTTTCATGTCACGTCTGTTGCAGCAGGGGACGTGCACTGGATTTGTTTGTCACAAGGAAACTTCACAGAGAGGTAATTAAAATGTACAGGATATACTCTACACTGGCATATGTATGCATGTGTGCCATGACATATTTGAAAGTGAACACTTCCATAATATGAGGGTCTAGATTAGGCCCTTACACGAAGAGCATTTCTCTTACTGACTGGCGTGGCCTAAATTCGTCTTGATTTGCAACATACTGTACACTGGTTGCCCTGAACACTCAAAACTAGCTTTAGCAGCAAAAAAGGGCTGCACACTACAAAATGCTGTTGTTCCCAGTTAGATTTGTTTGAGAGGACAGGGATAGCAAACCAACTGATTTTTTTACAAGATTTAGACAGCCACTATTTGCATTGGAAGATGGGTGGTTTTGTGCACCTGTGTTATTTTATGAAGAAATGTTCCTTTTGTCTGAGTGCAATTGAGCTGAAATGTAAACTCTAAAGAAGCCATAATCAAGGCTGTTGAGCAGTGTTACATGCTAAATGAATTTATATTAGAGTGTTTATCAGGTTAAGCCCAAAGCCATTCATCACAGTACAATGACAACTGTGAAATAATTACTCCATATGTCTATATGTCCACACACAGTTGTAAAGAATAACTCCCGTGGTGATGGTCACAGTGAACTGAGAAATAATTACAGTGAGATCACACTTGCACTATTTATATTTATATTCTGAATAATTTTTAAGATCTATATGTTTTTTCTTCCTTGCAACTTAATTTATCAATTTAAGCATATAGACATGACCAACATATAGAGGCCTTTGTATTATTAATTATATTTAATTCAGGATTTTTGTAGCAAAGACATCACCCCACCAAATCTAGGTGCAATAACTATATACCGAACCACAGTGTGCACTACCGCTCAGAGCACATACAGCATTCCTGTAGTGATGACATTTAGAAGCTGTAAACATTATTTTAGCATATAACCTTTGAACCCAATTCACAAGCTCAGCAAAATCTTATAAACCAGTTAGGTCAAGGAATGCAGTCACAATGTCTTTCTACACAGTAGTAATAATGTACATTCTGCTTCATGAGTAGCAAGCCGTATACACAAAGAATCTATGTAATTTATGTAATTTTGGACTTTTATATGTCAGGTCCAAAAAGCATGGTGCCACGGTGATGTATGTAAGTGACATGGGCAGCTCAATTGAAAAAAAGTTATAGTGACATGATAAAAGACTACTACTTTCAAAAATTCTCTCAATAATAAGGTGTGCATGTAATACACGTGTGGCTGTATAGTACTGAAAGTGTAGGAAAAGTCAATGAAGAGACGTCTGGCATGAAAAGTAATAAGATGGTAACTCAAACTGCTCAACAGCATCAGAGTGGCATCCTCGACACTTCTAGCAATACAACTCTGTGTGTGAACTGAAGAAGATCCAAGGAGCCCTGCACCTGTACCTGAATCACCTGTGTCCTTGCTATCTGAAAGGCTTTCATGTTACAGCCCTCTGCACCCTCATTGGCCTTGCAGTGGCAGTGAAATGAGACAAGTGCATCTGATCAGATTAGTTTCACAAGCACTTATACCAGTTCATGCCTTTACACAAAGCTGCGATCAGAGGTCTTTTATTCATACCTTCACCAAAGTCTGGAATGATATCCCTCTCCACATCAGAGAATCACATTCTATCACAGCCTTCAAAAAGGCATACAGATAACACCTTGCCAACAGTTATACCTGCACTCATTGTTTGTTGCATGTATCTATGTGTTTGTATAGCACATGTACTGCTTTCTAAGTTATATGTATCTGGTTTCTGTTAATATCCTGTGTAAGTGCCCCCCATCTTTGTTATGATTGTTTTTTGTTTTAGTTTTAGTTTTTAGTTTTTGTTTTGTTTAGTTCTGCAGAACAGGAACCTGCTCAAAACCAGTTTTTTTAAACCAAGTCAGGCCTGCAACTAAACTGTTACTTTAATACTTTCCTGCATCATAAATGAAATGTATGTATATATGTAATTTTTGTAATGCGCTGTTGTCTATCTCCACTTTATGTTGTGGCCCAGGAGGCAGTTTGTACAATAAATGGGGGCTCGTCTTGGAGACTGAACTACAGTGGGGTTTTTGTATATACAATGGCATAATAAATAATAAAAATAGGTGGTAAAAGTTAAGTACAGAACTAGCTAAGTACAGACTAGTATAGTAGTGATAGTAATAGTAATATCGCACTGTGTAGTAGAACAGCTGATATATTGCACAATAGAATACGACAGAGTATGGTATGGAGTATCACACAAGGGGAGAGATGTGCCTTAGGTAAGTTTCCTCGGGCAGGGACACTTTAGACTACAATTCTCATTTTGTGCAAACAGAACAAAACAATGGGAGAAGGGAGTATATGGAAGGGAATGGTGAACATTGCACAAAACCCATGTAGGTATTGCACATTATATTGCAGCTGTTGCACAGAAAGAGGTAATGGGCCAAACACAAATACAGTATGGGCAACAGCAGCAGTGTGGTGACAACCCAAATTATAGACATGTGCATGCACACACATACACACACATACACATACAAACACACACACACAGCAGTTGTGACAATGTTAAGTGAAGTGTCCATATAAAAGGCAGTATCACTGTCCCAATTTAGAGTTCTGACTGCCCATGGGAAGAAGCTATGTTTTAGTCTGTTTGTTTTGCACTTGATAGACCTAAACCTTCTCCCAGAGGGCAGCTGGTTGAACAGATGATTGTTAGGATGAAGGTAGTCTTTTATGATTGTCCTGGCTCTGGTGAGGCACCTATTAAACAACCAACACCACTTTACACCACAGACATGATAAAGAAGGATTTGGCCATACTGAATTGCAATGATGTAGATATTCTGTCCTGAACTTAACAGGTGAGTCATTATAAAATAAAACACATTTAAAAGTCATGTTTTGTTTAAATCATCTTCCTGCTAGTGACCTAATTAACACAGACATTGTATATTGCCATGCCACCTCAGGGAAAATCTGTACACCTCTCAGCTTTGCTTGTGGCACAGATCTGCCACTTGGCTATGAGGACATGTTTATGTGCTGAATGTATTATTACCCCACGGATTTATTGGTCCTGTTTACTAAGCCTGCTTTGCGTTGCTAAGAGAATTGGGCTTAACTGAAAAGGTATTGGCAGAAAAGGTTTAGTAGCCCATCGATGGGCTCAGGCTGTTGGATTATTTCATGTTTTTCTATCAATAACTCCCTCTAGTGGGCTATAGCGTGAAATGACCAGCCTTCATTTCCATTTATGGCTGCTGTTAACATTTTGTTACAAGTTGCCTCATGTCAAAATTATACAAAAGTTTTTTTTTAGGTCTCTTTTTAAGGCTCTCTTCCGTGTGCCACAACTGTGAATTTACATGCTGGAAAGGATTTCAGTTATTTAGTCTGAACATACAAATGAACACTTTAAGGAAATTGTTGCTGGTTATATGTCTTTTTCTTGCAATAGGTCCAGACAGACATGCTAATAGTTATTCATAAAATGCTGTAACAGGCTGAGCATTCACAGGTAAAAGTTGTTTCAATGCTGTCCAATTCTCAAAGCATACCACTCCTGTTTGTCTAGCATACAATAATTAATTAACACCAGAGAGTCATTCTTTTTTATCTTCATGCCCCAGTAAGCTGTCTCACCCACCATGACTCTGTCTATAATCTATCACAGACAAGAGCTCATAATTAAAATGCTTGAAGGTTATCACAAAACATGTGGCCTATGGGGGAGCTAAAGTAATAGGCTAATCTAGCATGAGTTATAATTAAGAGATCACAGAAGCGAGGAAAGTATCTAGGACACACAATCATGGGAATAGACATATCTGCTTATGAAACCAATCAAAAGAGATGGTTTGACATTTCCATAGCAACATTTGTGTTCATTATCAATAACAATTTCAAAAAAAGTACACAAGACTGAGAAGTACCCCTAAACAGAATGATGGAAAAGTCTTGTTGCAAGCATTTTTGCTTGTTACTTTCTCGTCAATACATTTGCTTTACAAGAATAGTGAATAAAATAATGTGTTTTTTAGTGACTAGATTAACACATTTTTTGTAATGTGTTTTTAAATATCAGTGTGCAGTATATTACTAAGTTCCTTAGGTGAGTCTGTATGCACTAAACATGCCACTGTTGTCTCATAAGCCGAATGTAACAATCCTCTGAGATTTAGTCTACAAGTGTTGAGTTTTAGTTTGTTTGCTTGTTGTTGAGGGACAAAACCCACCAGAACCAAACCCCCCACCATCACCACTACCACCACCACACACACACTGCCAGTGTTATTGCTGGTGACCTTAATAACAAAGTGTCTCTCAAAACCAGCAATGACTGTCTATCCATACTTAGCATTACAAACATAACATACTGCTGTCCAGCTATGGCAACTTTAAATTGGAGACACTTTGGCGGTCATTTTGGCTGACTCTCTTTCTCTTCTGGAATGACTTGCTAGGAGTGGAGTCAGGGTATTCACAAGACAAGAGTTCAAACCAGCCATGTGCACTGTATATGAATAATCCATCAGACCAGCCAACAGACACACATTCATTTTTGTTTTTCTCTTGTCCCACAAACATATCACTGCTATGTCCCTGCTTCTGTCACTCTGACTTAGCCACTACCATCCTGTTTGAGTTAAGACAAATTTAATTTGCCTTATTAGGCACTGAAGTGGCGCACATCTTCCTTATACTCAAAGCCTCAACCCCTCTGTCTAAGATTCTTATTCTCCACTAGAGGGTGCAATACACTAGTTTTGAGCCACTGACACCTTTTGCTATCCATATGAATTTAATTCCTGGATCTCACTAGTGGCACTCTGGAACTACAGACATCCATCACAATAGAGCCACTGGGTGATCTTCAGAGATAGAGATATGTCATTGATAAGTGAGAGAATTATTATTTTAAGAAAGGTAAAAAAAAACAGTGACTCGGCACTCTCATAAAAGAAAGCACAGAAGTGAACTTTTAGGGGTACAAAGGCTTGTATATATAATTGTACCTTTTAACCAGGGTGTATTCATAGTAAGGTAGATTGTACCCTTGTATCAAATATGTACCTGAGTACAAACGTACATCTTTGCGTAGTGGAACAAAGCTACATCCCTGAAAATGGTACATGTCATTTTAGGGTAATGCCTGTGTGACAAACCTTTTTGTACCGTAGGGAGGCAAATTTGTATCATCTAGGATAGTGTATATCATATAGGAAAGTGTATTGCATTTACTTTGTCAAAATAATTGTCCACACAAGAAATATTGGGTGCAATCTGTTACCATTTACTAAATGACCACAGCATTACAATATCATTTAATTCCATTTTACAAATGTAATTTCATAAGAACTGAAACTGTTTCATTTTCAAAACAATCATTTGATTTACAATTCAGTGTGCCCATTCTGTTTCAATCAGTTAGCATCCTTGTAACAAACAGTCCAGATTTGAGATAGATTTTGTTGTCCAAAGCATGGGTGTCAGATTTGGCAAAGACTCTGATATCTCTTTCAAAAACAGGTGTGATAACACTGATGATCACTGTATGAACTGAGTCCCTTGCCCACACCTGAAGAAATCTGTGCCACTTACTGATAACGCACTCTTCTCATTTATGACCTACCAAAAATCTGGCAGGAAACAAAAATGGGCAAAACACCTTCAACTGTATTTAAAAAATAATACTGTTTCATATGAGAAACAATATACATATCCATGTAATGTATCAAAATAAAATACATTTGAATACACTTAAACTAAATTTTCTTTTTTAAGGGTGCAGGGGGGAAACTGTGTTGTACTAAAAGATGAGCCAAGGACCAAATACTGCAGGTACATCAAGGTACATCACACCGTCGCTGAGTCCTCCAGCTTGTTAACCAATCCAACGAGGAAATTTAAACAGGGTAACAATGCACAGTGCATTCTTTTGCAATATATAACAAAAAATATAGCTGCGAGCAGTGATGAGGGGGCCAAGCATTTGACTGTAACTGAAACGTGAGATTAAGAAATGGAGTCAGGAGAAAATACATCAAAGCGTTGCAGAGATATGACCTCACTTCCTGTTTGGTGGCTTCCCTGGCCAATTTGATTGGCTGTGACATGCAAACACTTTCACTGATCAAATTACCACATAGGTTCCTTTGTAAAGCTTGGCCTAAAGATTATATTTGCCAAGTTTTAGGAAGTTTGGACAAAATTTGTGAATATTTTGTTTCACTTCTGACATTTTGTAAAATGGCAGGAAAATTTGGAGGCAGGAATTGATGTCATGTGGGTTGTTGAACTCGGCTTGATCCAATGATTCACAACACATTTAGTTTCAAACCAAAACACATTAATGAATGTGGCACACGTCAGCTAAATTGAGATACATAATTCAGCTAAAATTAGACATTTGTTGGGGGTCATCTCTATGTTCCCTGGGTCGTATGTTCACTGGGTCCTGTGTTGCCCGGTCATTTTTGAAAATCCTTAGGTTCTTCGGTTTACTATAAAAACATATAAAGCCTATGTAAAACCCAATATCAGTGGGAATGTACCAGGACAAAAGAAGATAATGTGCCTAGCCTACTTGTTCCCTTGAATGTTGCATAACATGATGCCTTGGACTGTTAGGAACATCAATTTGTCAGAAGACTGCATTGTTTTGGTAGGGACATGTAACCTGGTAAACCAGGCCATCGTACTTCACTTCGTTTTGTACCGAGGGTCTGGCTGTGCTGTATTGAGAAACATTTTTCTTTGTTCTGTGCACTGATTTGGCTAGGAAGGAGTCTGCCTACAACCAGCGATTTCATTGAGACCTACGCCAGACCCTCTGTACAAAGCGAAGTAAAGTATGATGAGCTGGTTTACTATGATGGGGGAGATGCAGAGTCTGTCATAGTTGTTTTTTTACTCAAAAACAGGCAAACCTGTGTGTGATTTACCAGCTTTTCGTAAGCACAGCTCCACCATTAAAAATGAATAGGGTGTGTACTTGCGAGTTCATGTAAGGATGATGATTGATATTAGAGTTGACAAATCCCTGACCACATAACATTCTGTGGGTATGATAAGGGCTTCACTAATAACTAGTGAGAGTGACATAAATGATTTATTTTGTCATAAATGTGGGCAGCAAATAAGTGGTAGTGAATAATGTACAAGCTGACTTGCCATATAGGATAGCTTGATCCAGTCTGTTGAGTTTTAATATCAAGTTCAAGTAGTTTTAAGTCAATATTTTAGCTCAGTCATGGCAATGTGGTTATTGCATGCAAATGATTTTTTGACAGTAGTCAGTAGCTTGTCTACTTTCCTGATGCACTGCTAAGTGCTAACTTTATCTGGACATGGTTCACAAAGCTCTGAAGGATTTGCTTGAACTTCTAAGAGCTAGCTTATTTTAAGTATTTGTTCGCTTAATATAATCACTGGATTCCCAACTGAAACATGAGATTAAGAAATAGAGTCAAGACAACAGACATCAGCGCAAATGCACTTGATGGATTACTCGATGTCAGAGTGGGTGAAATAGGTTATTTGGGGATGTAGTAGGCAGTTGCTAACAGCTAGTTAGTGAGTAGGTTCATTTATGCAAATGGTAAATCGTTATGACTGCCGCTAACAACACTAGCATTAGCAGTCATATTGTTTTGTTTTACACTTTTTTCTTGTTTTTCCATTGATTTTCTGTCTACGATTGGCGGGACACTGAAACACTGGTGGACATGAAACTTTGTCGGTATGTAGCCCAGCAGGCCAGTAGCATGTTATGCCAGTGTCTGTGAAAGATGGGGAGACTGCCAAAAGTTTTTGCTGAATAACTCAATGACCGATTCACCTAACAAAATCAGATTTTTGTGATATGTCGGAGTTATGGAGGAGTATTGACCCAACCCATGCACATTCACCTGTAGCATAGTGCCACTTACTGAAATGGGTAAATGCAAAAATTGGCATTTTGAGTTGCCAATATCTTAGACCAAGAGGGCGAAAACTGCTCAAAATATAACATGCACAATCAGCACTTCCAACAAAAACATTTTCCGTCAAATTTTACAATTTCGAAAATGAAAGTGAATGAACTCCCCTCGTCTCCCAACTATCACAGTATAATCAAAAACCTTGGTGTCTACTTCGATACTGCCCTAAATTGTAATAAACAAATTAGTAATGTGGTTCAGAGTAGCTTTTACCAACTGAGAACAATTGCTAAAATGAAATCATTTTTAACCCTAAAGGACCTTGAAACTCTCATTTTACATTTTAGGCTCCCAATGTGTAATTGAACAAGCATTCAACCACAGGTGAGTCTAATTAGTCATTACACAGGTGTTCGTTAGGCCGTTGGCTACAAAAGGGTGTTACCTAAAGCAAACCACCCCTTCCCATTTTTGCTGTCCGCAATGACACCACATCTGCGAAAAAATTTTTTTTTTTCCTTACACCAGAAAGGTAAAGGCTACAAGAACATCAGCAAAGCCTTACTCATTAGTAAGAACACAGTTGCAAAAGTAATTGAAAAATTTAAGAAAGATGGAGCTGCAATCATTGCACAAAGACGTCCAGGTCGACCACGAAAGTTAACACCTTTACAGGAGCGTCTTGTAATGAGAAGGGTTGAAGAAAACTGGCATGTAAGTTCCCTGCGAAGATCTAGGGAAGTAGAAAGTGCAACTGGAGTGACTGTTTCTTGTGACACAATACGCCGTACAGTGCAGAGGAATGGCATGCATGGGTGTCGTCCTCGAAAGAAACCTCTCCTAAAGCCCAGTCACAAGAAAGCCCGTCTAGAGTTTGCCAGGGCCCATGCCGATAAAGATGAACGCTACTGGGACTCTATACTGTGGAGTGATGAGACCAAAATCAATCTTTTCGGAACCGATAGCTTCAAAACTGTCTGCCGTCGCAAGGGTGAGGAATACAAAGAAAAGTGCATGGTGCCCACAGTGAAACATGGAGGGGGCAGTGTCCTTATGTGGGGCTGCATGAGTGCTGCTGGTGTTGGGGAGCTGCATTTCATTGATGACATCATGAATTCAGAAATGTACTACTCTATACTGAAAACTAAGATGCTTCCATCACTTCTTGTCCTTTGTCGTCGTGCCCTTTTTCAACACGACAATGATCCTAAACACACATCTAAAGCCACTACTGGCTTTCTGAAAAGGAATATCATGAGCGTGATTCCGTGGCCAAGTATGTCACCTGATCTGAACCCAATTAAACATCTTTGGGGATTTCTAAAGAGACAGGTGGAGCATCATTCTCCATCCAATACCTAGTCTCTGAAAGAGGTCATTGTTGAAGAATGGAAAAAGGTTGATGTTGCCAACTTGAAGCTGTCGTTAAAAATAATGGAGGCCATACAAAGTACTAAATGTACTAAATTTAGTAGTTTTTGTTGTGGTGTGTACTCATTTCTGCACCACCCTAATTTCAGTAAAACTGAAAAATGTCATATTAGTTATATTATTACCTTTTTGTTTAAGTTATATGTTAAGATGTTATAATAAACTTCATCTGTGAATATTTTGGCAATATTTTGTTTTGTTTTCATTTAAATATTGTATAAAATGTCATTTTTCAAAGAGGGTGTTAGCATTTATGCTGGACACTGTATGTGTGTATATATATCATTTATATCATTCATCATATCATTCAACATTCATATCATTTTTAACACTATTATTTTTATTTATTTAGGTTTTAATTACATGTTATTTTACTTTATTTATGCACTTTGGTCAGCTTCTGTTGGATAAAATGTGCTATATAAATGAATTGAACTTGAAATTAAACTCATTAATACCATGCGGCAGTTATACCATGTACCACTATGCGTTACACCTAGTTGATCAGGCAATTGCTGCTAGGTGTATTGCAGTCTTCCGAACAGCTGTCTGCGGGGTATCAGTGACTGTAAAATTAAAAAGTAAAATTTTGTCATAAAACTATCCTGCTGCCTTGTAGTCTATCTTTATTTAGAAACAGAAGTACACAATTCATTTACTTAAATCAAAATATAGATAATCCTAGTCAAATGTTAGCCTGGTAAGCCAGCCCTCGTGCTTCACACAAAGGTCTGCCTGTCATTTCATTGACATAGTTGTCTCAGGCAATGTTTTGCCTGACCAATCAGCGAACAATTTCTTTATGAAGGCGTAGACTCTGCTGAAGTTTAAAACTATTGGAGCTGTCTTTACTCAATAGCTAACATCTGGTTGTGACTCCATCTGTTCACTGTTCAGGTGAGATGCTGCTTGAGACAACCATGTCAATAAAACCACAGTCAGACCCTCTGTATAAACATTAAGTACAAGGGGCTGTTTTATCAGGCTAGTCAAATATGCCAATTACCTACTCAAGTGTTAAAGTACTGGTTTTAAAAAATACTTAAGTATTAAAAGTACATATATTTCTTTTAATGTTTTTTTTTATAATCTGGGTCCACCAACATGTCTCCAGAACTTGATCTGACCTTACGTTCTTTGTACACAACATCACTATTTTCATGTTTTTGGGCATGTTATAATATATTATACCTTTTACCCTAAAATAAAACAATTTGGATGCAAATAATCTTCTAATTAGGATAATTGCTGTCAACATAGGCTAGCTCTTTGAAAATGATCATTGCTGGTTTCCATCCTTTTCCTTTTAAATAGATTTTGCATTTTGCAGGTCCCAGACTGATACAGAAAAACCAACAGAAAAGCCAACTGAAAATGATGAACATGAAAAGTATGAGCATGTACAGCACTCAATACTTAGTTGGGGGCTCCTTTTGCCTGAAGTACTACAGCAATGCGGCGTGTCGATCAGTCTTTGCCACTGCTTAGGTGTTATGAGAACCCAGGTTGCTCTGATAGCGGCCTTCAGCTCTTCTGCATTGTTGGGTCTGGCATATTGCATCTTCCTCTTCACAATACCCCATAGATTTTCTATGGGATTAAGGGCATGCGAGTTTGCCAGCCAATTAAGAACAGGGAAACCATGGTCCTTAAACCAGGTACAGGTAGCATTGGCACTGTGTGCAGGTGCCAAGTCGTGTTGGAAAATGAAATCTGCATCTCCGTAAAGTTGGTCAGCAGCAAAAACCATGAAGTGCTCTCAAACTTCCTGCTAGACGGCTGCATTGACCTTGGACTTAAGAAAACACAGTGGACCAACACCAACAGATGACATAGCACCCCAAACCATCACTGACTGTGGAAACTTTACACTCGACCTCAAGCAACATGGATTCTGTGCCTCTCCTCTCTTCCTCCAAACTCTGTGACTTTAATTTGCAAAGGATATGCAAAATTTACTTTCATCAGAGAACAAGATGCCTTTGTGTCTTGCCCGCCTTGTGCAAGGTGTCAATAGTCATCTTTTGGACAACTGTCAGGTCAGCAGTCTTCCCCATGATTGTGTAGCCTACAGAACTAGACTGACAGATGATTTAAAGACCTTTGCAGGTGTTTTGAGTTAATTAGCTGATTAGAGTGTGACACCAGGTGTCTTCAATATTGAACCTTTCCACAATATTCTAATTTTCTGAGATACTCAATTTGGGGTTTTTATTACTTATCAGTTATAATCATCAATATTACAAGAAATAAACACTTGAAATATGTCTGTGTGAAATGAATGCGTACATTATACAAGTTTCACTTTTTTAATGGAATTACTGAAATAAATTAACTTTTTCATGATATTCTAATAATATGACCTATTAGCCTACAAGTCACTGGGGGGTATATCTCTGGACCCCCTAGCAGGGCTGGTTTCGTCCATTTGTGCTTACACTATCATTTACCCACCAGCTGGCACTGCCTGATTGACTCAGTGTTTGAGTATCCCCACACCTAAGTCGCTTTAGCTTAGTGCCGTTGGCCATAGCCAAATTCTTAAAAGCAGTTTTGATATGATGTTGCTAAAGCGCTTGCTCAATCCAGCACTGCTCTGTTGACGCAGAGGATGGTGTGGAAACCCAGTTTACGCGTTTGCATGAGGTTTGGTTAGGCGGACCTGCCACCAGTAATATGGAGGAAAGGATGACGTATCGTGTCTGTTGGCCAAATCAGTTAATGCGACGTCTATGGTGCTTGCCTTGCTACTTCCTGAAAAATTGTAGGCTTTTTTTCACACTGCATATCCCAGCGTGCAGCGCCAGTCAATTTGCCAATCAGCACGACCGCTGTTGCGTAAAAGAACGCAATCGCGAGCAGCCAATTCCTTTTGAGACGGCCATATTGGAATTTCAACTCCAGTTGCTAGCTGTCTGAGAATATTTAGAAGCTTGAATATTTTTCTTCTTAAAACATTGACTGCTTTTATTTATATATTGCGACAAGCACTCTGGCATCCAGGCTGAGACCCCCACATTTTGAAGACTGCCATTGTATCCCCGGGAAAATGAGTCCAACCGACGCAAAAAGGGGAGCTAAACGCAGGAAGAACAAGCGGGGCGGTGGCAGCAGTAGCTGCACCAGCAGTATCTGCAGTATCGCAAGTAATATCCAGGCCGGGAGCCCAACCACGGCCCGGACCTCTCTAGCAACAGTCCCAGCCGCCCCTGTGACTGGCTTTTTAACACCTGGAGGCACAGGGAACGGTGATGCCGGGGGAATTACAAGTCTAAACGGAGAGGTGAGACTTACGCAGATGTACGGGCATAACGATTTAATTAACTTATCGGACACTCTGCGGCCTGCTTGAAAATCTTTATCAGGCAAACTGACAAGTTGACGTTAGTGTGAGGTTTGTAGCTTATCCGGTCCCACCAACAGTGACCAAATTTATCGCCCATTATGCAACAGTAGAGGCTACTGGCACGAGTTCCCATAATTTGGAATGTCGTTTACACATGGTCACTGGTACATTTCATCCGACTGTAAACTCTTCAGTATATGTTAGCTTATTAGCTAACTAGCTAATCGTTAGCCAAGTTATCAGACTAGACCATCCTAAGTTAATTAGAAAGGATGACAGTATGATTGGAAGCTATAGGATGATCGTTATTGGTGGACATCGAAAGAGAACGACGATTTTCAGTAGCATATAATATGCTTCTGTGATACAGCTGACAGAACGAGGGAGATGGGGCGATACGAGAAGCTGCGACGATCGATTTTTGCCGTCAGTGTACATGAGCTGATCTTATATTAGCCACTATAGCGGGTCTATAGCAAGCCACTGTAGGAAGTCGGGGAGATGGTTTGATGAATTTAGTCAAGCCATATTTCATCCTTTGAATGTGACGCAAAGGACGATTTAATGGTCAAGTCTCTCAATTTATAGCTTGTTGGATTTCTTCAAGTTAGTTAACGCCACTAGCGGCACCTGTCCTAGTGACCTGTCCATAGAGCTGCATAACAGGAAGTGTTACCGTTAGGCTGCATAACGTGTTATTGAAACAGGAGAGCTGAGTGTATTTGTTGTGTTGTCAGATGGGTAACACGTATGCTTTGTTGGGATTCTACCCAGTGTGTAGCCAGACGACTTGTTTTGGAAGAGCTGCAGACCTGATGTGACCGGACCGATGCCTACTCAGAAATGTCTAGGTCTGCAGCCGGCACTATGGGCAATGACCGGTGTCGTGGTCAAGTCAGTGTTCCTACAAGGCTGCAGTGTTGGTCCATAAGTTAATTTTCTGTATGCCTTGTCTAAGAAAAAAATACTGATCTTATGTTCTCATGCAGCGTGCCTTTGGGTGTAATCAGCAGCAGTGTTTGTTTTGTTTGACGAGTAGCACAGGGCTCTGATCACATGAATGAGGCCCAATCACTCTGGTTTGCCCAAAACTGAATGTCATGTAGGTATGACGAATCTGGTTAAAACCTTGGCTTGCTGTTGTGCTGTACTAGATAGGCAATTTTATATTTTCTCACCCTACACACGTCTATCTTTGCATTCATGAAGATTCAACATAAATACTGTTTTCGTATCACTAGGTCCCTTCTGCAAGCCTCATTACAATGAAGGTGATCGGAGGCCTTATGTTGAAAAGCATCTGGCTTTCAGGTCCTAAACATGGGCTTAGTGCCTTAGGACGAAATGTGAGTTGTGGTGTTCCATCGCTCACAAAAGCCAGCTGTTGACCTAGTGTGAAGACGCTGTATGCAGTCTTCACTGTTTGACACGGTTTTAATTGAATGATCTCTTGCACAAGTCAGGCCGTTAGCTGGGTAAAGATCTGCAGGTTGTGTTGATTAACTAATTCAGCCACACCCACTCTGTTCATTAAAAGGGCCATGATTTTGGGAGTGGAGAGCCCCTTTGAGCGACAGGAATGTGCAAGCTAGTATACCTTTTCAAAGCTGTTGGTTAAATTAAAAAGAAAAACAAAGTGTTCTAAAATATTTTGAGTTTTTATATAAAAAAGGAAACGAGAACTATGTATTTGTCACGCCTGGCTAGTGGCATGTTTCGTCTATTCAAGCTCCAGATTTCAAAGATAAACGCACTGGTAAGACAAAGGGATGGGAATGTAGATTTGTGGTAGAAAGATTTAGGCTGGTCGTTCAGCATGGAGGGTGAAAGTTTAGTTCCTAAATCGATAGCCTACTCGTTGGATGTATTTATCACTTTTACTTGCTTAATATATCAAGCAGCAGCTAGTTTAGCAGGTGTCTAAGGCTGCAAGTCACAGACACTGCACTGCCAGGTTGGTTTTTTTCCCCGTTCCAACCTGCCACACCATCAGCACATTGAAATTCACCTGGTGTGTATTTTCACCAATTACTTCCAATGTGTGACTTGGCATATTTCTTGCAGCAGTGTGTCAGACTCTGTGATAGAGTTGTGCCATTACTCTCTTGCAGTAGGATTTAAAGCTTGGGAACATGACCACCACCCCATCACACAAAAGTAAAAATAACATGCACAATGCATAACTATTACTGAGGTAACTGGGGATTTACTTGTGCCTTCTTGGAAGAACTTTATTTTTCTCCATCTCACTAAAGTTTTTGCCATGTAATAATCCAGTCATCAAAGCGAAGGGAAGCCATTAATTCATTCACAGTTTAAGCTATGATATGCTGAACTCAAAATATCATTGTCCATTAGCCACAAGCTATTGGGAAACTCTGTTATGGTACAATGGTCATTTAACCGTTCTTTTCAAATGTAAGACGAAAATAACACAGTAGGTTCTTGTTGAAGGCTTACTGAGGTGTAGGCAGTGTTGAAGAGTTACTGCAGAAAATGTGAGCCACAGAGTCATGATCTCAGTGCAGCATAGTATTAATTAAACAGAATTAACAGTTTGCTGCTAAAGTAACCCAGAGGCACTGGCCTTGTGAGTGAATAAGAAAATTTGGAGAATTCGCTGCTCTCCATTTTTTATATTTTTTGTGCTCACAGCTTTAACTAGTGAACCATGTTGCTTGTTTGGTGAAATGTTGAATGATGACAATTGGGCTCTTTCACCCCCCAGGTTCCTATGAATGGGACACCACAGTTCTCTGTGAATGCAGACTTCACAGGAGTCCTTCAGGTAACACATAAAACATGTGGTGATCTGTGGCTTTGAGATGTGCACTCTTAAATTAAGTCTTTTGCAGTTATGCAGTTGTTTTCTTAATATACAGCCATGCTTAAAGCAACATACCTGCTGTTTTTTGTCCCCCCCCCCCACACAGTCACAGACACCGTTCACCTTCGGCCTAAATCAGAGAGCCCCGAACACCACTGGCGACCGCTGCCTGCTATGCCGTAGAGAGCGTAAGGACAGCACACCTCTGGAAGCAGGACTGGTGGGGCAGAACAGCACTTCTCAGCCCTTCAAAGCACCCAGTGACCTGCAGCTGCCCGTGTGGGTGTGCCCAGACTGCAGACGCACAGTCGAGAAGGACGAACCCCAACCCCACACGGCTATGGAAGACTCACTGGTGGTATGTCTTTGCTTACCTTCTCTCTTTTATGGAAGACTCAGGCTGGGCTGTGTGGTGTTGGAATGAGTGGTGGGGTTGGCTGTGAGACTATATAGTTTCAGTTTTTGTTTCTTTTTTTAATTGAACCGAAGAACTGTGGACCCAGCACGTTCTGTGTTACCACAGTAACTTCTAGCAGTTTGGTTGTCTGTCAGGCTGGTCAGGCTAGAGGCTAAGGAGCTGGACCTGCAGATGGTGGGTGACGGTCACTGGTTAAATTCCCCTTATCAACCCCTTGCATGAATAGCTGCCAACTGCTCTGGGTGCATTCACATGTGTTTAAACTTAACTTGCTGTTTGAAAGAATGGAGTGTTTCATCTCCTATGATGTGTGTGTGATCAGCTGCAGAGCTGTCAATGTGAACTTTGGTTCAGGCTAGTAGGCTAAAGGAAAAAGTATGCTTCTGTGGACATGACTGTGACAGTATGGATGCAGACGTTTACATCTGTATGGTTGCGGTGTACTTTTTCCAGTCTGCTTTTTCCAACATGCAGGGTAAACTTCCCTGCATATGCACTATGCCCGACTGTTCTCTTGAGACATCTAGGCTATGGCTTCGTGGTAGAATGTCTGTAGTGTGCTTTATGTAGTGGCTAAAACCATATTCTTTACACTATCCATTTTTTCCTTGCTAGACAACTTCAGTTGGATTGTCATCACTTGGTGTAAATTAAGCTTTTTTCCCCCTCTCAATTTGTTTCAAACCAGTGAGTGGACCATCTTGTCAAATCTATCCATCTCCTATTTGATCAGGCTTGCTTTGCTCTGGGTTAGCAAAGCTAAAACGTTATGTTACCTGATGGCTTGCCTACACTTGCATCTTGCACATTGTCTGTAGTGCAGAAATGTCCGCACAGCCTGTCTGCATGATAAAATGTACATCATAGGGACAATCCGGCCACTGTCCGCAGACCATTCTCGCCAAAGTATACAACGGCCTCAAGTCTGGACATTGTCCATAGATTTTTATTTAACACATTGTGCATAGTCACATCATAAACTCCAACGGTACTTGCTTCACTACTTTTTAAATTTAGCAAGTAGTACTGCTGTTATGCCAAAGCTGATATCTGTCTCGTCAGTTAGTGGTAGTCAGACGTGCCATGTGTAGGGTTCATTCATGCATTTTCCAGTTTCAGCAGTAGCATGTTAGTTTACTGGCAAGCTTTGCAAGCAGACATTTTTGGTTACCACGATAGGGCTATCTGTACTGTTTCCATTGTGGAATACTGTTTTAAGTAGTAGATTGTGTTTTGCACCGTCATGGGAAGTGTGCTTGCTAATGTAACATCAAATGCAATGCAAATAACCTCAGTTGTATTTTTGTGCAATTTAAGGTGTATTCATTTTATTGTGTTTATATCCTTTATTTTACCTGGAAGGTCCCATTAAGATATAGTTACTTGTGTTCTAGAAAGTCTGAACTGTAACAGACTGTCCATTTCTTTGTAACTTTTGCACTGTAAGTAAAGGCAAAACACTGATATACTGATATATACAGTAAGTCAGCCTATGTGGTGTGCTGCTTCAACTACCGTTTCCATGGTGTGCTATGCACACACATGAGATGCAGAACTTTGAAGCGTTCATGGCGGCGCAGAGCATTGCCGTAGCCATTGGCGTAGGTTGACACAGAAGCAAACCTGGCTTAAGATCTGCTTACTTTAAGACTGCCTTGTGCTTTTAGAGCTTTGAGATCTGTTGTGACGTATTTATTGCTGTTGCTCCAAAAATACCATCACTCTTGAGAGGAGACAGTCAAAGGTCTATTTGGGTACCATATGTGTGGGTTTTTTTTTTGTGGTGATAAATTAATACTTGTCAGTTTTGAGGTTGTTCCTTTTCCTCTTCCATTCCTGCTGCAGGACAAGCTGACCTTAGATATTGCTTAGGTCCTTCTGGCCATTAAAAATTTTACTGCCATCAAGAAATTTATAGTAGAGATGTCTTCTGATTGCACCCACCACATAATTTGTGTGTTTGGCTAGATGTAAATTCAGAACCTGAATCACTCAGCTCACTGTAGTTTCCGTGTCTGTTCACCCTTTCTGCACTCAAAACCAGGACTTCCTCTTGCAGATGCCAGTGGGTATTGGTGGGCTCGTTCCGGAGCCAGCGGGGACGGGGGCCCGAATAACGGGGCCCAGCGGCGCTCCCAGCCTCTCTGCCCCAGAGCCCTCCCCACCGCTTCCCACTGACACCATGTGTAGCTGTGAGGCCTGCAATGAAAGAAGGTGAGCCTACATTCCCAATCAGGTCTTCTCTGTAATGGATAAGCACATCCCTCTCTAATCTCTTGCTCTGTATATATACATGTGTGTGTGTTTTTGTGTTTCCAGAGAGATAACTGCAGAGTCAGAGCACGAGTCACAGCAGCTCCAGAACCACTGGTCAGAGGTACGGTACCTGGTCCGGTGTATCTATCGCCAGACCAGCACACCACTGGCAGATGACCAAGACCACCCGCTGGACCACGACAAAGAGAGCATGAAGGCACTGGTGGACCGGTAAGTCTGTTTACGGACATGTATTTCTCCTTGGACTGGCTTTGTTTAGGCCAGACTTGGGAGTCATGAATGTGAGATTAGTCTTTGAGGTGCAGATCTTGTCCTCATCCTCAAAGCTTCAAACAGAGGTTCTAGCAGACTCCACTTCCACAAGAGTCCTTTCCAGCTGTTGACTGTGACGCACCTGGTGCAAGTGGCGTAACCCTCTGCCCTGCCTCTCACGTCTGCATTTCAGGCTGTGTGAGAAGGACCCATACCAGTTGTACCAACGCCTGGAGCAGCAGGCGCGCGAGTACGTGCTTGAGATGAAGATTCGCCTCCTCAAGCACCTGGCTGCCGGTTCTAAGGTGGTGGCGGACGTGGCCGTTCAGGGCCCCCCGCAGGCTCACCACTTCATTTCGCTACTGCTGGAGGAGTACAGTGCCCTCTGTCAGGCTGCTCGCACTATCAGCAGCTTCCTGCTCACACTGGTTAGTTTACCACGCATACACTCAGCGCACCAGTAGCCTGCTCTCTGTTTTTTTTTTTAACCCATATTAGGATCCCCGAGGCAATTATTGAGCCTTTGCAGATTCTGCTATTGTATTTCCTCTGTACAACAGTATGACAAGTTGTGCAGTGTTACACATTTTATTATTTAGGGGATACTGACAGGTTTTTTTATATTAAATATCTATTGTGTCCTCTATTTTCTGAACACACTTGTTTTGGACATGGGCAGCTGGGACAGTGTTTTGGACACTTTTTAGGCATGATGTCAAGATTAAAAAAAAAAAAAAAAATTGATGTCAAACTTTTTTCTCCATATACCTCAGATTCAGTAGTGGCATGGTCCCCCTGCTGTGACTGCACACTCCAAGCTCTTTCTCCCTGTTGTTGCCTGCCATTAACAGTCTGGTGTGTGTCCCTCTTCCCTCTGCTCCTCAGGAGAATGAGCACCTACAGAAGTTCCAGGTGACATGGGAGCTGCATAATAAGCACCTTTTCGAGAACCTGGTGTTCTCAGAGCCCAGCCTGCGCAACCGCTTACCTGCCCTGATCGAACAGCTCAGGTGAGGAGTCTGTTAAGTTAGTTTTGATGGCTCATACATTTCATAGCTCTTACATTTGATGAAGCTCTTCAACACGTCATTCTTGTTTTATTTTTAGTTATTACATTTTTTTTCCTGCTGGGTATGATCTACATTAGAGTTTGATTGTTTCTGGTTGAGCAAAGCAAAGGAATGTCCGCAAACTGATTTTAATGCTCCTCCAAAAAAGAAAAGAAAAGGTTTTTCATGATGCACAAGCAGTGTTTTGGCCTACTGCAGCTTTGTCAAGTCTCATCAGCCAAAGTGCATGGACGTGCCTTGTAAGCTCCCCTACTGGGGTTGATTAGTCTGCTAATTGAGCTAATTAACAGCAATAAACCCATTCAATTTACTTTGTGTTTAGGGGTTAGACAGACAATTAACAGACTCACCCTTTTCAAGTCTGTCCAGGTAGACCATATTAGGAATGAAGCTACAGCAAGCCAAGTTGCCAAGCCAAATGTGACTGCTTTAATAACAGACTAAAGTCTACCCCAAGTTCATGTAACATACAACAATAGTATGTCTTCATGTAACCAATAATTCATGTTATTACAGGCAAAAAGGAGAATGTTCAGGTGCTTCAGTAAAGACAATCCATATGTCTGCGATTGTGAATTTAGCCTTATGCTGGTGGAGAGGGCAGTAAAATGCCCCATGTAGCCGTTTTGCATGATAACTCGCATTCATGTCACCTTAAGTCATTTCTCTGTTTCTAAGCTTCTTTTTACTGTGCCTTCAGGCAGGGCACAGCCTCCCATGACTCCTACAGTGAGGACATGTATCGCAAGCTTCTAGAGCGGTATCAGCAGCTGGACCAGGAGATGAGTGTTGTTGCTGTGGAGTGGCTTGAGTGTGAGAAGAGGATCGACAACTATGTCGATGAGCAGGTAGGCTACGAACATGCACTGTGTTACTGTCCAGCCTTAACACCATGCACATGGACAGCAGGGGTGTAGACAATTCCGTACCTCCCTGTGTTAAATGTTTCATTTGTTTGGTCTCATCTGTTGTGGCAGTGCTCTTTATTTTACTCTCTATATATAACTGGTCAGAACGTTACAGTGAAATGATGAACAAGCAAAGTGTGTATGCTCAGTGCAGAGATGATGTGAATGTCTTGGGGAAAATTAATACCAAAGAGTTGTGACCAGACAAAACCACTACAGAATGCAGCAGACATAATTGACGCTGGTTGAAATGAGTAATTGCCAGTTATTGCATGCTATCTAATGTTTCAAACTGCTGTTCAGAAATGCTTGTGCCTCACTGCTTTTTTTTCTCATGTGAACTTAGTTTGATGGTATATGATTTCTTGACTGGTCTTAGGCTCGTGGTATATTTCCACACACACAGCTTACACGAGTGTGATGTGCCTTGCAGACCCTAGACATACTTGCTTTCCTGTGGTATTGAGAACATGTCGGAGCTCTGTGTAGCACAGGGAAGAACTGTTCTTGGCTTCTGCAAACTTCCCAAAAAAGCATAACCCATAGCTACAAATCGGCGATAGTACACAGGTTGATTTCAAATGTATGTCAGGTGTGTGTGCATTTCAACCAGACTTTGTGTCGCTGTATCATCCCAGAAACTGTGAAAGAGCATTGCAGAGGATTTTGGGTGACATTGAAACTTATGGGAGTTCAGTTTTGCCTAAGCACCATCCATGCGCACCGTTTTGCGCTAGACACAAAATCTGGGAGACACATCTTGCTGTACAGATAACACGATAATCTTTTTTCATCATGCATGCCCTTGTGGTGTGTGGCATACGCATTGCGTGTGCGCAGAAGGCCTTTTTTTTTTTTTTTTAAAGGCACAGTTCCCATCACTGTTCACTATTCTAATCAACTAGATCGTTTACTGTGTTAGCCCAGAATTATTCCATTGGATTTAATGTTGCAATCATTAAATAGTCAGATGGTTTTCCTTGACCTATTGTTAATTGTTGCCTCATAATGAATTTTCTTTTCTGTTCGCTAGATACTTTCCAAGGTTGAAGGACAGAACAGTACAAATGTGCCCCATAAGTCCTTAATTAGCAAAAATGTAAGTTAGTCCCCCCTTCTTGTGACTGTCCCACTGGCACTTTTTTACATACAGTAAACCCATGTACAACTGATGTGGTATGCCCCTTCTGTCAGGCATACGTTTGCTAACATGATTTTATTCATTCATGTTTTTGCAGATATCCTTGACAAAAGAGCAACGTGATCTCAAAAAAGACAGAGAATTCTTCCTCCAACAGAAAAAGTTCATGGAGGAGCAGGTATGAACATGAACATGACTGGTATGAATGACTGCTCTTATACAGCCATTAAGGGACATGTACATCTGATGGCGTGTGTTATGTTTTCAGGTGGCCTTAAGAGAAGAGCAGCGCAAGCTGAAAGAAGAGTTCTTCTTCAGACAGAAAAAAATTATAGAGGAGCAGGTAAGAACAAAAATTTGAAGGAAAACAAGTTAATCTTAGGGTGTTTAATTGATTGTTTTGAAATTTGGCGTGCTTCACCTGCAGACAAGGCTATGAAGACATTATAAACAGATCTGTATTTCAAGTAGTTACATGCCAATCATAATTGAAAGTGTAATTTCTCCATACCCAGCATCTTTCCTTGTAATTATTTAATTTTTAGACACACTTGGCACTGAACCACTGAACCAAACCAAATTCTGTTAAATTTCCAAGGTGTGCGCTGTCATCGTCAGTGTTTAGAATTTTTGTGTGACTTGAGCACAAAAAGCATCTGTAGTTTTTCTGAAGCACTGTCTGACCATTTCAAAGCGTTTTTCACAGTGTTTGTGAAGGTGTCTTGTTTGGTCTTTTTTTAGCAAAGGCAAATTGGACAAATCTTAGGTGTTGCTTCAGTTGGTGTGCTTTTTACGCACTAGAGTCAAGCCAAATTAGTTATTTTAGTGGGTAAAAAAACCCCAGTTTCATAAATCACAAACATGACATTGGGTGTCAGTGTTAAATAATATATTTGTTAACTTGCTTTTTTTGTTTTTAATTTAATTTTCTCATTCTAGGTAGAAAAAAGTGAGAACGCTGTTGTGGGAGACACTAACTTCACAGATACAGTGAGGCAAATGCTGTCTTCCAGACTGAGTTTACCAGACTGTCCAAACTGTAACTACCGCAGGCGGTAAGCTCACACAGACAATCACATTTGGATGATCTGTGTTTGATCAGTAATGCATCACTATTGATCTCTTTATGTCTTAGTATCAGTCACTTGCATGTTTACCCATTGCCTTAACTATTTTCTAAATCCACAGGTGCACCTGTGATGACTGCAGCCTCTCTCACATTCTGACGTGCGGCATCACGGACGCCCCCATGGCTGAGAAGCTGCACTTGAAGCTACCTATACAGGCGGAGCCTCCCAGAGACTACCTGTCCCAGGTGCACCCCCCCAGTGTGTCGTCCGGCAGCTCTGGGTCAGGCTCCGCCTCCAGCTCCCCAATCACCATCCAGCACCTGCTACTGCCTCAGGACACGCAGGCCACCTTGTGAGTCACCCTCCAAGGGCTGCTTAACACCGTCATTTGCGAATTGTCACACACAACACGTGCATGTACGCCCACACACACAACTGCGTCTGCTATTGTACATGTTTGTGTACTGTCCTTGCCTTATTTGTCCCATGACATTTATGTTTATTCTCTGTGTGGAAATTATTAGCACCAACTGTGAGTGAGATGTTTGCAATTGGGATCTTTTGCAATCTTCTCATGTTTAGTTCCTTAAGTCCGAATACAATACAAAGGGCATTAAACTCAGTGATTGGTGGTTTAAGACTTTTTTTCTGTGTGGAAAAAACGGGTAATTCCCTGAAATGATTCTTTGCCAGTCTGTGACATAAGCTAGTTAAGCGTGTTTGTGTGTGTTACTGGGTTGTGCTTACTAAAGAACCCTTCTGTTCCTTGTGACCACACCCTAAAGCACAGAGTGACTCACTCCTTTGTTGATTGCTCTTGTTTTTGTGCAGCGGCAGTGATGACGACGAAGTGCCTCTGCTATCGGCGAAGTTTGTGGACATCTACTCCATGAGCCCCTACAGCAACTCTGCAGTGGTGGCAGTCATAAATGGCGTTCACAGCGACGTCAACGGAGGAGGAGAAAATATGGTACTCAAGAAAGAGGTCTGTGTGTTGGCGTGTGTGTGTGTGTGAGCGAGCCTGTGTGTGTGCCTGTTTGTGTGTGTCTGTCTGTCTCTGTGACTGTGACTATGTTTGTGTGTCTAACTATGTGTGTGTGTTTGTCTTTATCAGGCTATGTTTGTGTGTGTGTGTGTGTGGCTGTGTGTTAGTGTATGTGTGGCTGTGAGACATGGAGGGCTAACGAATGAGAATGAATGACAGCTGCTGCTTCAGTTATTTTAGACACCTCTGTCCACTATGTCCTGTCATCCTTTGGAAAGCTATATGTATATCCATGTCATAACATGTCAGTTTTTTGTAGTGAAAGCAAGAATTTCATTTGGGTTCACTCAGATGTCTTCCATGACTTATTGTCAATAACCTGTCTCTAAATGTGCACAAATAGGAAGACGACAGTTCAGTGAGACACATAATTATTTTAGTGACTGAAACGCCGGAATTCAAGGCAAGTCAGTTGTTTTTAATGTCTTCTATTTCTTTTCCTTCTCCTCCTTCTCACCTCCCCACTGGGTGTCACGTCTGTCTTCGGGCTGGGTCTGTCTCCTCCTCTCCCGTAGTCTCCAGGGGGGAGCAGCAGCAGTAGCTCCTCCGAGGGCGATGACGGGGAAGTCGCAGGAGAGCCACCGGAACAGCAGGACGAACACTCCTCAAGGAAGGGGGACAGCCCCCCTCCATCTTACCCACACACACGGGTGCACTGCTTTCTTTCTCTGTTCTGTAGTTCACTCTTTCACTGAAGCACATTGACTTTCTACACTCGCAAGCTGCACTGGCCATCCTTTTGTTTATAACTAAGCAGTAGTCTTAGTATTATCAGCTTACCATTTTCTCATCATTATTAAGAGTTAACTTGTATGTTCTAAGCGCATGTTCGAAGTGTATAATTCAGTATAATAAGTTTTATTACATTAAGTGTATGTACAATATATATGTATTCATAAACTTACTGACATAATTTTTCAACACAAGGTGGAGCCAGTGCAGCACCCCTGTGAGTGTCACGTATGCAACCAGGGAAACGTGGAGTCTACTACTCTGTTGCCAGGCAACAACAGGCTACATGCCGGTCAGCAGCAGCAGCAGTTCTTCACAGACAAAACAGCCCCCCACCCTGGCCTCCACCTCTACCCCCATATTCACGGCCACCTGCCCTTACACAGTCTGCCTCATCTACCGCGGCCACTACTGCACCCTACCCTCTACCCCAGCCCGCCCCTTGCACACAGCAAGGTGAGGTGACATTCAAAAACAAACAAACAAAAAAATACAACTGCATGCATCAAGCGTATTGGCATGCAGATGTCTCATGTGCTACTGCATCAGGCGTCTTTTTTATTCTTTTATCTGTTCTATTCATTGGAAGGCCTGTGGCTAGATTATGTCAGGGTGAAGAGTACTCTTTAACTGATGTGTGATGGACTGATGGACTTCATTAAAAAAAAGGAGGGTGTGCAGTGGTACAGGTAGCTGATGGGTGACTGTGTAAGAGCAGTGTGGTGCAGATTAGCTGGTAATTACTAGAAATTTGGGCTGTTCAGAACTCTGAATTTTTGGGTTATATAATTTGCACTGTACAAATACAGGGCAAGTAAGGAAATGTTTCATTATTGCACCACAGTCAGTGTGCCACAAGGGGTCCTACCTCATCAAAATTTAAATTGCTCAGTCATTTGAAACTACTGCAGTGTTGTTGCAAGAGGTGTCCAAGATTTGTGACAATTTCATCTTAAAAGTTCATGTTGATGTCTAGGCCAGTAAATGAAAGTGGATGCTGTTTAATACAGAGTTCAATGCAGACAGCTCCTTCGCTCCTGGAAATTCTGAATCATGAAAGTGTAAAATACATTTAAAGGTGCTATCAGCGATTTTCAGTGTTTTAAAAAAATACTTTAGTTTTTAGTGTTGTGTTTAATCCTCAGCTATTATCTTCTCATGGTCCAATAGCTCTATGTTTAAAAAAAAAAAAAAAAACACACAAAAAAAACGGTTGCCTTATGCAGCCTAGCTCTCTAGCAATGTGGAGTTTCTCAGTACTGAAGGTAGGGGTGTGCTACCTCTCATGTATGTTTTATTCAATCCTTGATTGAAATATGACAGTTGTGTTGGACAAAAGCTCTTGCTAAGAAATGTAAATATTAACACAAACGAACACAACATCCACTAGCATTGCTGATGGTACCTTTTAAATTTAGTAAGTTCTGTCTCAATGCTTATTGGTTTAGAGACATTCTGGACAATTGTTGAAACATTTTCTAAACATTTTGTTTTGTGTTGTTTTTGCAAAAAGGCCCAAGTTGAAAACACTTCACCACATTTTGCCATTATAGCCACCCAACAAGTTCCTCTCTTTAACCCTCCTCCCAAACCCTTTGTGCCCGTCCAGACGCTTCCCCCTGCCCCTTCGTCCAACCACACAGGAGGGAAGCAGCAGGTCTTCAGTCCCACCTTCTACCCCAACTACTTCGGCGGGCCTGGCGACTGGAACGGGCCGCTGGCCTGCCCCTCACTCAAGTTCGAGAACCTGTGGGACACCCACATGATAAAGAACTGGAACCCTACTGTGCTGCTTCCTGAGACACTGTCTGGTAAGAACAGCAGAGGGCGCACATACACACTGACGGGCTAAGTCTGGTGCCTGTAAGCGGGTTAAATGCACTGGGATCAGGAATGCATTTGGTTTGTAGCGGCGTGGGTGCTGTTTGAAATGACTTTTTTTTTTTTTTTTAGTGACTTTTTTTTTTTTAGTGCAAAGTGCAGTATACATTTATTTTAAAATCTCTTGTCTTCCTGTTTTTTGAAGCGAACATACTGGCTCCCCCGCTGTCTGACATACCCCTGCTATCGCCGGTCAACGAGCCCACTGCCTCTGCTGCGCCTGCCCCAGTTCTCACCGCTGAGGGCACAGAAAAGAAGAATGGAGCGAAGAAAAAGTGTCTCCACAATTTCCAAGATGCCTTCTTGGAGGCCAAGCAAGTGGTGATGGCCACCTCTTCGGCCACCTCCTCGGTCTCCTGCACAGCCACCACTGTCCAATCAAGTAATAATTTCCTCGAAGTTGCATCTAAAAGACCCACCTCCCTAGGTAAAAGGGGGGAGTGATTGAGACAGGCAGGGGATTTTACCAGGGCTCAGACTAAATTAGCAGACTTGGCCTGAACGTGACTGAACCTAGACTCTCTTAGTCTGTTGTGTTGGATAGGAGTGTTTTGATTTTGAATAGGCTATTTATGGAATATCTGCGCTGAAATTGTAGTTTATACGTTTAGTGAAATTGCTGTTTGTCACTGTAATGTAAATGGTGATGTATTGCTGTTGGATGGCATGTCCAGTTGGGTTTTAGTCCTTTACCTGTGCTTCCTCTCTTTATTCTTTCCTTCCTTCCTTCAAACTACCAGGTGAAGTTTATCACCATATGGGTCACGATGACCACAGACATCCCGCCCCTCTTGTCCCCCAGAACAGCCCCACGGGCCAGCTCCCCCTCAACAGTGCTTCTCTCTCTGTGCCTCCCGCGCCACACCTGCCCAGCATGGGCTCACAGCCCTTTCCAAAGACTGTAGCTCCACCGCCAGACGTCATTGAGGCCCACCACCACCAGGGCCTGTGCCTGTCCGCAGGAGAGCCTCCCTCAGTCCATGACGATGGCGTTTGCAGGTCAGGGTCAGTCAGTGAGACATGCTCTCAGACTCAAGCTCAAGCTTTCTTTTTTCACCATCTTACGAACGACACCAACTTACTGACAACTCACTAATGAATAATCTGCAGGAATTATCAGGCCAATAATTCAGGACATAATACGACCCAAAGGTTGAGAAACGCTGATCTAAATGTTTGTGAGTGAAGGGAAGAAAAGGCCTGGAGATTATTGTATTTAATCATGATTGATCTTGGATGTAACATAAATAGTTGTCTGTCTCTGAGTGGGTTGTAGCTGTTTGTAACAGATGTTGACTGAACACCTCATAATCTACACCACCATCTAACTCAGCAACGGCATCTCTTTATGCGCAATACCATTAGAATGTCAAGACTTTAACAGTACAATATGCTAGTGTGGAACTATGAATGTCATGTCTGCCCAGTGGTTTAAGGTCACCTGTTGCCTGTCTGACCTTCAGTGACCCAGAGTGTGAGGAGCATCCCTGCAAAGCTAACAGGACCTATGACCTTGAAGAGAGCCAGGACGAGGACAGCTGCTCTGAGCATAGCTCTTCCACATCCACGTCAACCAATCAAAAAGAAGGAAAATACTGTGATTGCTGTTACTGTGAATTCTTCGGTCATGGAGGGGTATGTTGTCTTAACTTGACAGTTGTAAAGGTCATTGTAAGTGGACGTATGGTATAATAATGACAACATAAGGTTTTTAAAGTTATCTCTGGCCTCAGACTACTGGTACTGTAGAATGTATGAGCAAAGTTGAGAAGTCTGTTGGCAAGCAAGCGTTAACATAAGGAGTGTTTATATTTAGATGTCATGTCTGACTTCATAGACTGGTTAGACTGCCAGTTCACATTTCTGTATGACACATTACATTTGCTTCATTTGAGTCTTCATTTAAAAAAACTAAGTTTTACTGTAGGTGTTTCTTTACTGATTGTCATACTACTTACATTAATCTAAACAGTGATCATGATTGTGGCTAAAATGCTGTTGTTGCAAGTAAACAGCATGGCTGGTTTAAGCGAGAAGGGCTTTGATTGCACATTTTTTTGCTCTGCTTCAAGTATTTTTGTCTAAAATGATCCGTTATGTCGTGTGTGTTTGTACGTTGTGTTGTGTGAAGCCCCCCGCGGCACCTACCAGTAGGAACTATGCAGAGATGCGGGAAAAGCTACGCTTGCGGCTCACCAAGCGCAAGGAGGAACAGCAGCCCAAGAAGGAGGAGCTGTTGCCGGAGCGGGACGTGGTGGCGGATCACCGCAAAGTCGAGGACCTGCTGCAGTTCATCAACAGTGGAGACAGCAAGCCGGCCAGCAGCTCCAAGGCGGCCAAGCGCGCACGACACAAGCAGAAAAAGGTCTTCCACCACACTCCTCACCCACACTCAAGTCTTTCTGAACCCAGTGTTTAAACAATTTAAAAGAATGTCTGGGCTCCAAAATATAAAAAGGGCAACCCCCCTGTATGCCCACACTCTTTTTAAAGACATGCCGCTGAAATGTTTGACATGAAAAACATTTAAATGGTCACTAAGGTTACTCCCAACTAACCCTAACCCTTAAAATCTGATGTTTTTATGATTTTAGTGTTGGCAGACTAACACACAAACAGTATTTCAGACTTTCAGACACAAACAGTATTTCAGATTTGAGATCCCTGCGCTCTGAAAGTGTTTTGAGCTGTGTCCAAGGGGGGAAGGCAATGGGGTACAGATGCAAATTCTCTCACACAGATGTTACTGTGATTTCAGGTTCAGATCAGGTTGGGAAAAGTAAAAACTACCCCTAAAATACCAACAGGCATATTATACCAGTGACCAAGATGTCCCCTGTGTCATCACTGAAACCACTTCCTACAGCTGGTTTTCCAGATTACAACTTGACCATTTTTTTTTTATTGTCCATTTTTTTTTCATTCACCAAACCCACAACCCACCCTGTTGTCTGTTGCAGAGATTAAGGGAAATACATCCTTCTCTTAAAAAAATGGAACACTAACTTCCAGTACAAAACAGACTTATGTATTGGTTTTTATAATTTGAATTAATCTCCTGTCATATGGCTTCAAAAAACACCAAGCCTCTAATAAGTAATCATGAAAAAAATCATAAAGAAATGAAGAGCCTGTTGGTGTCATAATACTACTGTTGCTACGCTTAATTCCTTGCTCAGGTCATTTACTCCAGCACTAGCAAGTTAATGGTCATTGTATGCCCGGCCATCCCCCTTAGGGCCCTTTGCAATGCTTTTGAGTGTGTGTTGGTGTGTTATTGAACGTCCTGGTGGTGGTGGTTGTTGTTGCAGCTTGAGAAGGCTCGTCTGGAGGTGGAGGCCCGCAAGCGTGAGGAGCAGGCGCTGAAGCAGGAGCTGCTGCACCTGCGGGAGCTTCAGCAGCAGCAGCAGCAACAGCAGCAGCAGCTGCGTGCAACCAGGAAGAAGAAGAAGGACAAGAAGGCTGTCGAGACCTTTGCTAATGATGATGATGCTGCTGCTGGTGGTGACACGACCCCCAGCCCTCCCCCACCCCAGCTCCAGAACAATCCCCAGCCCCTCAGACAGACAGCACAGAGCGTGCTGGAGAGGAACATGAACACCAAAACCATGCTGCTGCACGGCATCATCGGCCTGGGCCAATGGGAAGTCCAGCCTGACCCCCTCCCCAGCACCAACCTCCTCCCCAGCACCAACCCCAGTGCCCAGATGCCTACTCAGCACAACTCCAAAAGCGAGAAGGACAAGCCCACAGAGCACCTTCACAATGGTGTTGCAAATATCATGGCAAATTCAACACCACCAACAGCACCAGCTGTTAGCACCTCCCCTCAACCTGAGCCCCTCAGCAGCAAGGTTAGAGCCAAACGTCAGCCTAGCAACAGCAGGATCCATGGCGAAACCACAAAGAGGTCAGCTGAGGCTTTGAAAACTGCTCCCAAGGCAGACCACTGCCCATTCGCACAGACGGACTCCAGGACAAAGCCCTGTGTCACTCCGGAGTCTTCTCCTGAGGTCCAGAGAGAGGAGAGGAGCAATGACACGACTGGGAAGAAACAGACGAACTCTGTAAAGGTGGATCGTACCTCGCCTGTGTCTGTGCCTCCTTCAGAGCCTCCTGTGCAGAATGGCAAACCACCTGCTAATGAATCCCCTCAACCCAAGGGCAAGAATAAGAAGAATAAAAAGAAGAAATCAGACAAGGCTACCAACTCGATAGGTTTGTGCCAAGTTGTGTTCAGTCACTTTGTGAAAGTTTCTCTGTGTGTTTGTCCTCCTATGTCTTTTGATTCAGCACCTAAAAAACTGTTCTTGTTTCAGATGACGTGTTTCTGCCCAAAGATATTGATCTTGAAAGTGTTGAGATGGATGAGACTGAACGGGAAGTGGAGTATTTCAAAAGGTATGCATCTGTTCATTTCTGGCACGGTATGAGACAAGTTTCTGTCATAGTTACCATTTTTGAGAGCAAGGTTTGTTCTCACCATGTAGTGTGTGTTTTGGCAGAAATAGTGTTTCAGTTAGGGTCATATGACCTCATGCAAGCTGGCAGTGGTTGGATTACAATCCTCGCTGTAATTTCTCAATGTAGTATTTTGTTGTGACTATCAGAAGAATATTTTGTACCACAACGTATTTATGAAAAGAGGAGAATGAGTTGCACAAAGTCCAAATTCAATGAAAGACATTTGTTCACAAACTTTAACAAAGTCAGGGATGTCACCTAGACTGGGAATGGATTTTTAGTGCCTCATACATTCCTTCTAAATGGCAGCAATAGTGAGTAGATTTTAGCAAACACTGACCTTTTGGGTCAGGGGGGAAAAACACTTTTTACAGTTATTCTGTCTCCCTCCTCAGGTTTTGCTTGGACTCTGCTCGACAGACAAGGCAACGGCTATCAATTAACTGGTCCAACTTTAGCTTGAAAAAGGCCACCTTTGCTGCACACTGACGGGAGACACTTGAAATGGACTATTTCAGGAACTCAATCAAAATTTCCCTTCTTCCACCACGCTCCAGGCTGACTGCTGACCCCACTGCTGCTATGCTCCAATCAACTGCTCCTATGAACTACATATCCCATGCTGCCTTGCCTTGTCCTTGTTGCTGTGTGGTTCCTACTAAGAACCCATATGGCCTAATGTTCTCGCAGTACTTTTGGGAGGGAAATGACAATTGACAAAAAATCGACTACTGTCAACCAGTTGAAGTTTTATTTTTTATTTTATTTGTTTTTACTTTCTCTCCCTCCCTTTATTTATTATTTTTATTTGCTTGTGTGCTTTAAGTCTGTGAGTGGGGTATTTCACAATGACTGAAGCCATGTTATATGTTTTATTTTGGCTTTACCAAGTTGTCCAAAATGCTTAATATATGTTTGGAATAAGGCCTACGTAAAGACAGAAAATACATGATTTAAAAAAAAAAAAGCATTTTGTTCACTATTGCTGTGGCTTCTATCACACTTCCACATAGGACCGCAGTTCCAAAACATAGATGACAAGGAACTGAGCCTTTGCAGGTTCCCCATGGTCTCTGTAACTCAGTCTCACAATGTACAAAAAAAAAGATAGTACTTGATAAATTTCTCATAAGTTCTCAGATTGACCTAACAGCCGTGAAGGAAAGTGTCTGAGTTGAAACATTTTTATTTTTTTGTTTTCTTTTATGTTCCTCAATTGTCGCCAGCTTGTATCGAAATACTTTGAGAACCAAACTGATGGGAAAAGGAAACAATACTCACACTATCACTGTTATAGTGTCAATTGTATTAACACTGAGGCCAGACTGCCTACTTTTTAACATATTGTTAAGTAATATTAAAAGCTTTCTTTTTTGAAAGATGGAATACAGTAGAATGGCAGGATATGTGTCTGTGTGTTGATGTTTATTTTATTGCTGTATCTTTGCTAGTGTGGGCAGGCTTCGCCGCACCGTCCCTGCAGTTGTGCAACCTTAGATGTCCCCGTAGTAACTGGAAACCAGACCTCGGGAGGCAGCGGCAGCGTAGTCTCTTGTGTGTTTGCTCCTAAGAATAAATGTCCCACCATATATTTCTTTAGTGACACGTTCAATGCCGGAGAACCGAGGGAAGCGCCGTTTACTCTCAGGCCGTGTCCCATCACTAGGCAACCTGATGTGCCAGAGTAAGATCACTGATGACGCTAGAAGCGGTTGAAGTAACAAGCATATAACTTTCTCCTATCAAACTACTGCAGAGCTTTGGTGAGTCATGCCCCTGCCAGTGTATTTCTGCATGAACAGCATTAGGGAGGGATTATGCCAAAGCTCTTTCACTCTTAGTGGATATTCGAGAGTACCATAACTCTGCATTGCTGCCTCCTAGAGGTAAATGATGCTACGCTGCTGTCCAGAATTGCACAACTTTTCTTTCTGTAACTGCTAGTGTCCTGTCCCTGCAGCTTTACGGTCACCGTCATGAGTCATGAATGCTCGACTGGGGGGTGGGGTCGTCACATGACCAGGCTTGAACGCATTTTAGAACTTCAAGGGTGTTCTCCCCCTGGCTGCTAACATGCAAGGCAGTCTGATAATGTGATGGGAGAACAGAACGGCTTCTCTGAGACGCAAAAAGAACATTCAGAGGACCATGTATTTTAGCGAACTCCGCCATTTTGCAAATTGCCAGTCAGTTCTGTGCAGTTACTGAATGAGTCTGCTATGACATTCCAACCAATCACATCAAAACTGGAAATGAGAATTAGACGGTTGCCTCAAACAGTGTCACTGACAACATTGTGGAAATTTCTCTCAGAGGGAAAATGTTTTTTATCCATCCCACTATTTAGTTTAAACTGTGCTGAAGACTTCAATGGGGTCTTTTTAGGGGAGAAGTATGCTGAACATGGCAAACCACTTGGCACAGAACACCATTTTAGACACCCACAAAGAGGGAACTTTTCAAAGCTGTTTGTCTTGTCTTTAAACTTCCTTTCTCTGTCGCCCTCCCTGTCTGTCTGTCTCTCTCTGCACATCCTGCCAAAAAGCGCTTCACTCTGTGGTAAAAACACCCACCACTACCTCTGTCACAAGCGGCGATGAAGGTCTGATCTAACAGTCGCACGCAAAAAAAAGGCTTTAGAAGGGGATTTTTGTGCACTGGCAAGTTTACTCTAACAGGTACTCACTAAAACTCCTGAGTGATTTCCCTGTTAAGCCTGATTGTTTAGGCTTGTGATTGTAGTGTCTGCCTATTCAAATCAGCAGACAGACCAAGTATCAGAGTATGATATTTGCATGGTTGTAAGACAGTCACCCAAAAAAAAGGTTACCAGCGCTACACTTCCTGTGTACATGTATCAGGACAGCCATTCAAAGTGAGATATCCAGGATTACAGTCTCTCACTCTCCTTATATGCACATATTGATTCTCATCATGTTGAAACCTTTGCATGAGGAAGTAGATACATTGTCCATTGTGTCTGGAGGATGTTGTGTGCTTTACTCGCTTCCTCAAATAAGTCAAAGTGGTTCTCTGGTTCTGTTTTCAGATGTCCCTGACATGGAAATAACCCTGATTTTATTATAAATTCAAAATTGTGAACGATGCAGGTTATTGAGAGCAATAGGTAAAAAAACACAGTACAAACCCTAGTTTTTACCCAATCTGGATTTTTGTCCCTTTTCCAGCAACCCAGTGGTTTGTGCAACTTCTTTTTTTATATAATTAGATTTTGTCCAAGAGCTTGTAATGATGTCTTGTAAAAGAAGAGAAAACACACTGTCACAACTTGACTAAGACTATAGTTACATACTGGGACACTGGATGTCAAAGACCTACCAATCTGTATTAAGGTTGTATTTGTGTAGAGCCCCAATGTCTGAGTCCTGCCCCACAGAGTCTGGACGATGACAGGAGCCAGCACTTGTGGGCTTATTAGAGGGTATCAGAGATGTGAGATGGGATCCTGGGGCTTGTAATCAGGTGGCAGGGGGTTGGGGGAGGGCATTGGCTCACTGAGAATAGCCTGAGGCTTCACATGAGTGGGGGAAACCCCTCAGTCCTCTCACTCGGGAAGTGACAATAGCGCGTTATGTGGTTGAACTGTGGGACCCCAAAGTTCTGCTTACTATCTCTACCTTTTATCGTAAAAGCAGTCATTGGGGGAAGGGGGTGATAACACAACCATCACACTTTCACTCCCAACAATACTGTAACACGACAAATACAAGTACTGCTCTGCTTTCGTTCCAGTGATATGTAATAGTAACGACTGCCTGTTGGGAATCCCCTCCTTTATGGGAATTTCCCATTATTTTCAGATACAAGGGAGATTAAAGGTTGTATCTATCCATGTCTGTCTGGCGGACTATCTGGTCGATTTTTCCCACTTTGAGCAAAGAAAGAGCAGAGTGAGGCCAGGCTTTGGTAAGGGGCTGAAATGCAGGGAACTGTAAGGACACCAGTGATGGCAGCCATGACGCTCTGTGGCACTGCAGTTTCTCATTATACCCCAGCGTTGTTCTGGTCGGACAATCAGAAGTGGCTCAGAGCCGAGGAGGGGACTGAGAGGGATACGTAGGAGTGTCTACCGTTCGTCTCTCAAGGCCTAAATGTAGAGGGTACAATATGACCTAATTATTTCCACTCTCACAACGAGTGGGACGCGTTGAGTGTGTATGTTTGGTTACAGACCATGTGGTCCCAGCCGATGAGGTGGGAGTGTGTGAGAGGGGCAGGGAATTCCCTGGCTGGCCCACCTAGCCATTCTTATGGCAGCATGACGGAAATAAGACTTTTAAAAAGTGACAGAGCCAAACATAGATAGCTAAAACAAGTCCCGAACAACCAGTGTAATATTTCTGACAGCAACACAAAAAGATTGCCTGTTTCCAACGTGGGGAATAAAGGAGAATAACAAAGCTCTTCTGAGCAGTGCGACCAGAGAGGACCGAAAACAATCATTTTTGAAGGTCTGAGGCAAGAAAGGAAACATGCAATGAAGATTTCTAACAAATGCCATTTTAAGGATGAGATTAATCTTTGTGGATTTTTTTTCATCAAGCCCCTTGATGAGAAGGTAAATCTGAGCCCAGATGTAATTCAGTGCCATAGATGGCATACAGTGAGTTTTGGCATTATATTGTGAAATGGTACCACAACTTATGACACAACTTGTTGAAAAGACTATTTTGAGTGTCTCTACTATTTTTAAAAAACACGTGTATTAATAGTGTGCCACATTTGTCCCATGTGTGCTTTGTTCCTGATATTTTTAATTGACCCATCAGAAGACCCAAGACACTTCTAAGCAAACACATACCAGTTTATGAAAACCCTCTGCACTGCACACACACATGCACACATACACATACAGGCCTTGTTTGGTACTGTGCCACCTGCCCACTTTAAATAGACAGCCATTTCCCAGTCCAAAGTGTTTCTGTCTCTCATGCATACCCTCACACACACACACAGACACACACACACACACACATACGCATGCACACGCACACACACACACTCTTTCTGTCATTCATTCCCAGCAAAAAGACAGCTGGGAATCTGCCTCAGTCATAGCCTGTCCATTCAGCATGGACTGTGAAGGGGCTTTCCACAGCACACAAGCTTGCTCTTAACACACGCACACACACAGACCTCGTGGGCCCTTAATACTATGTCTATGACTAGAACAATCCTCATGCCTTCACAATGCCTTATGATCCAGACGTCACCCCAGAAGGATTTTCAGTGTTGAATTTCCTCTTCTCAATTGCAGTGTTAGCCATACTAAAGCACACACACAAGTCACCAACACAAGCGCATAAAAAGCACATATGACTAGATCCATCAAATAATTGTGTTTTATTTTAAAAAAATAAACCTATGCATGGAAAACCTTCCCATATTTTTTTTAGATGAAAGAAACCAATTTGTCGGCTAAGATGTTCATTGACATGGTGAACTATGACATCTGAAACTGAAACAATGTTGTTTGAAACAAGTGTGAGACTTGATCCTAAACATCCATTTGCTGTTGTTATTCTGAGATGGTATTTTGTGTTTTACAGTGGATCAGATAATAAGACATCATACTAACAGGAAACGTGATGCCTGTGGTGTGAAAATGTACTCATGTACAACAGGAAATGTGAACTACAAAAATAGATATTCAGACTTTAAAGTATACTGATACATTTCAGTAAAAGTAACACTGATACATATTTCAATAATTTACTTATTAAATTTAGCATTAATCTTTAAAACAGAAGAGATCTAATTGTCAATGTTTTTTTACAAACCAAAATATTATACATAGATATAACAGAATAATAATAATAGCACCATAATAAAACAATATAATATATAGTATTAATCATATCATGAATTCTACCAAAAGCTTATGCATTTCTGAACACACTAAAATATTCAATTGTGCTTTCAACCATTTTGGCAAATAATAGTAAATGAGCAAAAAAGTGCAAAAGTTTACCACCTATTGGATAAACAAAATATCAAACTGAGGTATATTTTGTTGTATCTCATGTCTAGCCACTCATATTTGACATGCAGCATCCTTTGGAAATAAACTTGTCAAGCAATACTGACCAGACACAGCACAACACGTAGCCAGTTCTCCCATTAATAAAATCCAAGGATACAGACTTTTAGATTTTGCTTTGTATTTGCATTTACGTATAAATCTTTAACGAGGCACTATTCTGATATGACTGTGATTCATAGGAAGCTGTCAGTTTGGCCCTTACTCTGACCTCTGGGGTATGTAGTGCTTTGCTGTCGGTGATGGTTCCTGCGTGAGAGAACTCCAGTCTGATGGATAGTGAGGTGTCTCTCACAGTCTGGCACACTCATCCAGGTGCTTCATGTATTCAGTCGTGTGTGCATCATCATATGTGCTGAAACAGTATGGACACTGCAGGTCCCCTGCTCCCCTGCACTCAGTCCGCGTAGAGCTCGGTGTCGAGTGAGCCACATTGCGTTTCGACCCAGGCTGATCTGGGCTGTTCCCGAGCAGTGGTTCTGTCACAGCATCCATGTGCGGAGATTTCTTGCGGCCAACATGGATTCGGCAGGTCTTGGGTGCTTCTCTTGGACTCTGTGGTGCATTTAAATATATGTATAAATGAAATACATACTGCAAACTAGGCAGCCTTGAGGTGCTTAAACCATAGTGTGTAAGGTGGTACTCTAAACATGGTGTATAGCTAGCTCATACTGAGTTTTATCGCTGTGGCGATGACAGAACCAAGATGACTGTTGTGCGCTGTTGTCTTACCTGGCTGCGGATTAGCAGCTGGAGGCGGCCCACCTCCTCTTGAAGGTCTAGAATCTTTCCCTGGGCTCTTTCCCGATCAGCCCTCTCTGACTTAAAATCCTCGATATATGCAAGTACCTACAGTAATCAGAAAAGCCAGGTGATTATTCTACAGAAGACTTCATATTAAGCAAATACATGTTCGCTTGGCATTTCTACTACTGCATTACATTTCTTATACAATCAATATTTTATTTGATTACATGGCCATGCATGTAGACATAGTAAAACATTCATTTAAGTAAGTGTATCCATATCTGTATCTAGGTTTAATATGTATGCAGATAACCTTTTAATTTATTAACCGTAAAATCTCTTAAGGGATGATGGTGGTGAGTTGCTCACCTGTTGTTCCAGCATCTGGATGCGCTCCTGGTCCCGTTTGGCAATATCGTCCTTCTCCCCAGCTAGCCTCTCACAGTCCCTCATCTTCTCCTCCAAGAGGTTGTTGAGCCTGGTGATCTCCTGCTGAAGAAGGCCAGGACCACTGGAGGCCAGGCCCAGCCCGTGTCCGATGAGCACCGGACCGGCCGCAGGGCTGCCTGTGACCAGCACGGTGGACTCCTTGAGCCTCTGACACAGACCCCTCACATACTCCTCTCGGCTTGAGTCGTACTTCTGCCACTTTGCATTGAGATTCTCTACCTGAGATGAAAATACAATGGGCCAGAATGTGTCACGTTCCTCCCTGATTGTGAAAACTCTTCAGAGATAAATTCTAAATTCTAAACAATAATTTGCTATTAACATTCCACAGGGAGATCCTTACATATGCCACTCTCTTTTTCAGCTGCAGATTCTCCTCCTGTAGTTTGACAACCAAATCATTTAGACGGACTGCCTCTGTGGAATCTGTTTTCTGTAAAGAATCACAATATAAATATTTCACATTTACATTTTCTGACAAGCAGCAATACTTCAAGTATGAGCATTAAAGTTCAAAAACTTTTTTGTGGAGGAATCAACTGGTGATGCGCACCTCTGAGACCTGTGGTTCCTCAGCCAGGGCTCCTCTCTTCTTCTCCTTCTCCAGACGGCCCAGCAGCTCCTGGCAGACCCTCACCGTGGCCCCTAGCTGGCCCCTGAGCTGGTCGGCCTCCTCAGCCAGGGAGTTGCATAGAACAGTACGCGTTGCCTGTACACGGTCTCTCTCAGCCAGGGCTGCGCAGAGCCTCTGGATCTCCCGCTGCTGGTCCTGGTCAGTCCGTTGGGCTAATCTTTCCAGCTCCTCCTCCTTCTCCCTCACCTGGCGCTGAAGGCGCTCAATCTCCTGAGGGCAACAGGCACCATGCAGGTATCAAAATGATGGGCACTGAGCTAATAGAGCCAGTGCTGACTGGGTTGGGTTTAAATCTGGTATCCACACTCTTGCTGTATGTCCCATTTATAGGATGTCAGTAATATAACATTCAAAGCGTTTAGAGAAATGTAGTCAAAGAGTTTAGAGAAATGCAAATTTGCATATTTTACAGTTTCAACAACTTAAAGAAACATAACTATTCCTAATTCCCCTATACCTGAACAAAGAACACATAGTTTGACAAGAGTAGGGTAAAATAGGGAATACTTACTAGTTTGCTTGCTTCCAACTGCTGGTTTCCCTCTGTCTCAGACTCTTTTAATTTTTGTTTTAGTTTGCAAATTTCCTTGCATAAGCTCTCCAAAAGTGACTTTGAAGGTCCAATCACCACAGGTTCCTCTCCTTCGACATTAATGTAAGTCCTCTCGTATTTCCCAAGTCTTGCTTTTAAATCGGCTATTACAGTGTCCCGGGAATACAGTTGTTGACTTAAATTAGCAATCTCCCTTTGTGTTTCATGGTAAAACGTTGTCAGTACAGAACAACTCCTTATCTTGGCTTTCAGTGCATCGTTATCCACTTGGATGTTAGTCATGGTACACGCTTCTCCGAATACAGCCGTACCTTAAACTATTGCTTTACAGAAGATTTGCTACAGCAAGCAAAACGTCTACTCTATTCCATAAATATAAGCTAGTATTTTGTTTGTACCGTCTTCGAGTTGGTGTTCGTGGGCTCAGCCGCATGTCTTCTTGTCTAAGGAGAAAAGCTTGCCTTCAATTTCGAAATAATAATTCCGACGCTAGGGGATTTCCTTGGGACTTCCCCAGCTGAATTGGTGGACTTTTCTTGTACTTCACATTTTAACATCGTAGGATAGCTTAATGACAACTCCTTTCCATCTTGTGCACAATCATCAATTCCGTTAATTGTCGAGTCACAAAGAATGTTTTTTCCCGAGTATGAAACACTTAATTTGTCTTTCAGCTGCGTCGCTTGACAGCATTGGACTAGTTGCACATGCGTGCGTCTCTTCCTGTAACTTGGTGGTTTTAAGAATACATAGCTCTAAGCGAAATGCGCGGAAAGGCCTCTTGGTAACCACAGTTCGAGTTAAGGGGGGCAAAACTATGCCATCGAATAGTTTGTTCTAGAATTAGTTCTAGTTATAGAATCACGATGACTTTTTTTACTAGGCACACTGCTAAATATGTTTAAGTACGCATATTGACGCAGGATGGAAATTTTAATTAACCATGGAGCAACTGTATGCAAAACCTGTAGCCTATCACAGTTAAAGAGGACTGAGACCTTTTGGATCAAAGCTGATGTGATCACATACCCCTTATCATTACTACAGCCTAAGTTCTGACCAAACTGATGAAATTGTTCTTTAAAAAAGACATTTCTAAATAAAGATTTTAAATTTCCTTAAATGCCTTTTCCAAAACAGTGTTGTTATACACTAAAGATAATACAGCTGAACCCAAAGTGTCAATTTTGGAAGTGTGTGTATGTGTGCGTGGGTGGGTGTGGCTAAGTGCTGTGGTAATGGTGCTGGGATGCGTGGGTGTCTGGTAAATGCATGTGCATGTGTGAGTTGTGTGAATTCTTTTATGTGTGTGTGTGTGTGTGTGTGTGTGAAAATATACAGTTTAGCACAACCTGACCTATTGTCCACATGATAGGATGCGATGCATCATTTGTAATGTCATGAGACCTTGGGTGGAGGCACGTGATATTCAGAAAGGGACATTTCAGCATCGGTGTAACTGGCAAGGGATGTTTTTTTAAAGATCATACAGGTGTTACTGATAATACTTTCCTCATTTAAAATAACATGTCATTTAAAATGTCATACTGTTCGACAAAAATTAATCCCATTTTGCCTACTGGCTTTAAAGAGAATTCTGCCCCCTAGTGACAATTGACTACTAATTATTCATCATCATTATCATCACAATTATCATTATCATTCTTCTTTCTCCTCTTCTTCTTCTTTACAGTTACGTGTCTTTCTCTTTTAAAATACATTCTTATTGTTATGAAGTTTATAATTTCCCAAGTATCCTATCTTACAGCTGCATTAAAGCACTGTCTCCTTCAGCATCCAGGTTCTGCACTTGTGTCACCTCTTCATCATCACTATCCATCCAGACAGGATTAACACCTCAGTAAGGCACCTTTAAAGGATAAATCTTTAGATTTGTCCTATAAACCTATATATTTGTCATAATAAAAAATCAAGTCATTTGGCTACACTTACCATTTGAGAAACAATGGCACATCATGAAGAACTTACCAGTTGAAATAATAAATACTCTTCCATTGTTATCATTTGAAGCCATCCCCTTCCCCACATACTATCTTCCATAAATTAAGAGGACTGCATATCTAATGTTTTAATAACAATGTTGTTCCTATTGCTCTACCCATGTCATTTTCTTAATGCCTAAATTATGCAGACAATTACCCTGTATCACAAAGTGTCTAGACGGTAAATCACAACATTTCACCGACTAAGTTTTCAAAGGATTACCTCTGCAGACTAGTCTTCAAGCTTTTCTGTAATTAGCCTTTTGGGATTATCTATGCAGTCACTCCCAGACTTTTTTCTCTCAGAAAAGCAGAGTAAAGACAGAGAAATGTTCATGTAATAGCTGTTTGCAGTGTGGGAAACTCCATCTCCACAAGCTCTACTGCCTCCCTGTGGTGGGATTATTTTAAGGCATGTTGTGTAAAGTATCTATTTGATTATTAATTAAACTGTTTTGTTTTCTTTATATTTAAAGTCATCTGTAGATGGATTATGCAGCATGTACTCTTTATATAAAACTTTTAAACCAGTGTCCTTGTATCATTTTTCATGAGTTTTCCTTGATCAAATGTGTCATGGTACCTATTTACAAACCCAGAAGTAAAATGCAACATTAAGCACATATCAATATTAAAAGATTTACTTAGAGAAATAAAATATCTTAATTGAGGCAATTGGATAAATACAGATGAATGTCAAAAGCATCTTGAAAATCTGTAACCACACAAACACTATTAAAGCAAATGTAAAGAGATTATTTTTGCATTTAACAAAAATCCCATTTTATGCCAATATGTTAATCCTTTCTGCAGGACCAATAACACACACATTGTAAATTATTGTGAATCAGCCGACTGAGAGCAGTTGGTAACTATCCTACGGTCTCTTTGACCAAGCCTAAACATATGCTGAGAGTCTCTGATTGAAGGTGTTTATTTTGCTTGGGTGATGTTCAAAGTGAAGTTTTGACTACCTTATTATTTTAAGAGCTAAGTACCTAATTTTTGGATGGTGAAATGTATATGGCATATACATTTATGGCTATATACAGTGTAATTATAGCCTCGTAAACCAGGCCTCCATACTTCATTTCGTACAGAGGGTCTGGCTGTGGTTTCATTGATATGGTTGTCTCAGTCATCATCTTGCCTCACCAATCAGTAAACACTTTCTTCCTGGAGGTGTAGACTCTACTGACGTTTAAATTGATTGGATCTGCCTTTACCCAATCACTAACATCTGGTTGTAACTCCCTCCATTTGCAGGCAGACCCTCTGTACTAAATGAAGTGACGTACAAGCAGCTTTTGACCTGTCTCTCACACTGAGCATAGTGAATGAAAACATCATCATGTTATCATGTTCCACATATCAATCAGATTTGACTCCTTAAGTATATTATTCAGAATTATGCCCCAATCAAAGCATGTCTGTCCAAAAAAGTCAGTCTCTTATTTACTCATTCATTTTAAGTCAAATGTAAGTCCAAGTCAATATGTTAGGCAAGGTAAGTCCTGCAATATTTTGTTTAGTATCTTGTGTGTTGTATATCCCAATCATTCTCACCACAACAAATGCAATACAAAATAGTAGTTTGTACTCCATTTATTTTACAATTATTCTGTCACCAAAGGCCTTAATTGGCCAGATTTATTAGCTTAAAGTTTAAAATAATGCAGTGTTTCTGTTACTAAAATACTTTGTTACTGCAAAGTCATATATAAAATATAGTGCAAACTAATTTGGAAACAATTTGTTAAATATGCAGAATAACATTTCATATAAAACACATTCAGTGGATAAATGGCAAGAATTATATTAAAATTAATATAATGTAACAAAAAATGATAAATACATTTCAGTGATATATCAACTGTCAGCAGAGACAGATAACAGTATTTCGACAAATGGGCCGAGGAGGAAAAACATATTGCGTTTTTTTAAATTAAATAAAAGTGCAACACAGTATATAGTGAGCATGACGAAAACTAATTGTGTCATCTCCGCAGGAGCAGCTCCCCGGGAGTGTCAAAGGGCATGAAGAAGCCATCAAATGGCTCCGGTTCACCATTATCCCCTATGGCTCTCATGTTGGACTCATCACTGTCACTGTCGCTGTCACAGTCCTGGTCGGCTCCTGGGACACACTCGGCAGACTTGCTCTCATCGCTCTCATGGCTGACGGCCATCTCGCTGTCCTCGTGGCTCTCTGTGCTCTCCACACTGGTGTTCTCTGCACTCTCCCTGCTGATGCTGTCCTCGGTGCTGTTTCTCAGGTCCAGCCCGACACTGGCCCTGCTCTCCTCACTGCTGGCAGTCTCCAGTGAATGACTTGGCATGTCGGTGGCCCCTGGGACTTCATTAGAGATGCTGCTGTCCTCCGTGCTCTCCTCGGTCGATTGGTGGGAATCGCTGACAGAGTCCGTTGGTTTTGCTTGGACGTTGTAAACTTTGAAAAACTGGTAGAGGACAAGATTCCATCACAGAGGTGATACAGAAAACAAACGTTCTAGATATAGTGTGTAACTGTCAGGCACCCTCAACTTACCCTTCGGAGGTTTTCTTTGCTTCCTCTGCTGTCATCTCTGGTGACTCCAGTCTCAGCCGAATTAAACTATTAATAACAATAAAGAATTATTAAAGCAGGCATGTTTTCAGACCAGACCACCACATAACTGTGATCCATTATTACTTGATGACTGGGTCTCATTTTTATTCGCATATATTTAACTTAAACTCTAACTTTAACATTAGGACAATGACTTTCCTCTCATGACTAAATCAAAGAAATTCATTGTAATGATTCAGTAGCTTCAGTGATGTGATTAATTTTAGATACTAAAATATTGTATAAATACAGATAGTAGACATTGTGGTGTAACAGTAAAAGCTGCACTGGCAAGCAAATTGATTGAAGTGTATAATGATTTTGTTAAAATAAATCATACCGTGTCTTCCAGGGATTCACTTTGGCTCTCATTTGATGTCTGAATGGGTAGACAGAGATAATGATAAGACATGTGCAGCTGCAAGGTTAAACTAAAGAGTGAAGTTATCTGTTGAATGTTTTTATCTGAATAAGATGATTTGACTTACCACATTGGATTCATTGGATTGTGATTCACTTGACTCTGAAGATTCTGAAGAAGTCTGTGGAAACAATTAGCAAATTTGTTATTTTGACATACCCACCTTACTGCTATATTTAACAGACTATTAGTAATGTAAAAGCACTTACTGAGTTCTCCGATGTGTTTTCTTGAGAACTCTGCAGCAGAGGGAGAAGCAACAAACATTTGTTTAATGTTACTGTACATCTCCATGTACTCTAAGCAGCATGCCACATAATGCATCTAATGAACAGACAGCTGTTAGTGACTTTACATGAGGATGTTGATGAAAGTTTCATTGTCAGCTTACCATCTGCTCTGAAGTGTCACTTTGGCTGGATGAGTCAGACACTGGTGAACTCTGGGTCTGTCAAAGACATGACATTCCCACATCAACACAGGCTCAGTAATAAAATAACATACATTGTAAATGTTTCAAAATTAGTTTTCATATATTCACTGACCTCTTGCTCTGAAGAGCTGCTTGTGTCTAATGATGATGATGAGGATGATGATGATGATGATGATGATGTAGATGCACTCTGTTTAAAAACAATAACAACAAAAAACCTCACCTATTACCTTCCTTCCATTTGTGAATGTAAGACCCTTATTTTAGAGGTTTTAGGCTCATAAGCCACCAAAGTCTCTTCTTTATTTTATGTTTTTTTTCTTTCTAGTTTCAAAGTAGTTTTCAGAAATGAATTGTATTTCACTTGTATCTTACCTTCAGCTCAAAGGTGTCACTTTGGTCAGAGGACTCAGACTCAGATGAACTCGACTGGTAAAGATAAACCAGGGAGAGTGTTACAAAAGCTTTTGTGCTGCATGCATAAACATACCATAAAGATACTTCTTTACATTAAACATTTTATACACTACGTCAGTTTTACAACATCATAAGATATACAATATAATACTATTGTTTAATATGCAAATTTTGAAAGGTACATCAGTGTATATGAAAAATGTGCCAGGCAGAAATTTTATTCCTTGCAATGTTACAAACTACTCCCATTTTTTAGTCTCCATGACTACATTATTGTATTGTGAAATGAGAATAGTTTGTAACATTGCAAGGGATGACATTTCTGCCTGCCATATTCCTTAATGTGTAAATGTTGGTGTAGAAGAAACCCTGTAAACCTACCTTCAACATGGGCATGACTGTTTGCTCCACAGAGTTTGATGCTGTTGAGCCCTGCAAGGTAACATCAGGTTAATATTCACTGCCTGCATGTAGTAATACTAAGCTCCCCCTGCTGGACAACTAACAGAAGTAGAGGTCCTTGCCTTACAGCCCTCAACATTTTAAACATTAGCCAACACTGGTTTGCTTCTCAAACTGCGAGGCACCCAAAGTCTTCAGTGATGGATTTCAGACAGAATGGCCAACACAGCACAGTCTCTGAATGTGAATATTATAAAAAATACTAACTGTTGAGGCTTCTCTATTTTCTCTGTATTTACCACCCCTTTCACCTTTGATCATATACACCCAGTTGCACAGCACATAACATCTTATATAATTCCTCTAGTGTTACAAATCAGTCTAATGTCTCAAAATTAATCATAACTAATCATGAAGTTTGACAATATTCTCAAATGTGCACCACCAAGCTGAATAGAAATTTGAAAGTAATCAAGAAGCCTGCCAGGAGCAGCTTTAACTTATTTTAATACTGTTGATAATTACTCACCCCAGGTGATGGGTTAACTTTGTCCATAGTTGCATTGTACATTATCTGTTAAGAGAAATAAAAAACAATTCAAAGCCTGACTTTGTTTAATTAGTACTGTTGCTTTATAGTACAGTACTAATAACTGTCAATGTATTTCAGTGTTTATAGACAGATAACTAAAGGGTACTCACGGGGTTAGCAATGGCTGCACTCATTACACAAAGAATCACTATGGTAACCCTCATTCTGTTGAAGCAAAGCACTTATTGATTTCATTGTAGTACAAAGGTGTAAAAAAGTAATGTCCATCAACAATCTATTAGTCTTACACTGTTTCAACTTTTAGATTAAGTGCTAAGTGCAAAAATACCACAGCATAGTTCTTTTTAAAGTTGTATTTTTTTTGATTGAGAACAAAATTAATCTTGAAATGATAAAAGAACAACAGAATACTTACTTTTTTGTATTCATGTATTTCCAAATATCCAAAGAAATGTTCAGTAGGTTATGTCCTCTGGTTCTGAGCGCTTAGAGAGTGAAAGGCTGAATTAACAGTTGTGGTACAGTGGTGGCAGTGAAGATGGGTATTTATCAAGCAGAGTATGCTAAGGTGAACACATCACTTCCTCCACACCAACGCAACTCCAGCATGTTTACTGCACTGTCCCACGGAGGCGTGTTTGAAACAGGCTGGCAGACACACACACACACAGACACACACACACAGACACACAGACACACAGACACACAGACACACACACACAGACACACACACACACACTCACACACACACACACACACACACACACACACACACACACACACACACACACACACACACACACACACACACACACACAGGAGGAGCTTTAATTTAGCATGCCAAACTATAGGGTGTGTGGGTTGTAAAGACTGACTGTAAGCACCGAAGGCACCCACACCGGAACAGGAAGGCCATAATGAGAGAGTTTCTACTTCCTGTGGCTTCTTTTAGTTTCCTATATGTTTCTTTCCATCTTTCCCAGAGGAAGAAAAAATGGATTTCTTATTTATGGATATTAGATAACGATCAAGAATGCATGAAATAAACATAGTTCATAGCATGTTCTATTAAATTTGAATGAACATAACATCTGTGTAATTGTTTATTATGTATTTATGACACATGGCAATGTTGAAATCAAGTCAGCATTGCAATCCTAAACCATATCCATTTCCACTTCCTGTGAAGCCATGTTTGGTTAATCCACTGGAATGTGTCTGAATCCCAATTATGAGCTCTTGCTATTGCTTTCACTGTGTTCACATGCCTAGTAATTAAACCACGCAGCCCTCACCCTTTTGTCTACCAGAAAAGCCTCAGCTAACTGCTACTGTCTGTGATGATGTCTACCCGGAGGGGAGTGGTCAGACTGCTGTTAGTACAAGGTATGCAGACTTGGATTCTGTCTTAATCAGGCTGTTTTCAGCCAGAGGTAAGGCAATTATGTGACACAACCTTTTCCACAAGGTGTGTGGGAGAACCACAGGGATGCTGACAGGGTTAAAGACAGCATCCGATTTACACATGCTTTCTTTTTGACTTAAATAAGATACAAAATAAGTCATGAAAAAATACATAATTATGAAAATGTTGCCATGAGTCATGAGACACATACTGTAAATCATTTATCCCCGTACAACCGGACTTCCCAAACATGTCCAAAAAGTACACCCTCGGACACACGCAACCCCTTTCACCTCACTCAACCTCTCATTTAGTTTTGTTTAGGTTTCTCAATATAGAATACAGGACTGGTTTCCCGGACAAGGTTCAAACCACGTTCAACGGACATGCGTCATTCAACTGGCTTTCATGCCAGTCATGTAATATACAATAGCTGTGGTATTTTGCCTGTACACTATTTAAACAGAACAGAGTCCTCGAAGTTCAATTCAGGTCCATTGACAGACTCCATGCTGGTAATGTACAGAGGTAAAAGGTTTTCAACACACTCAGGTTGTGTCTACAGACAAAGCCAAAGAGCATACTAATATTGGACTCAGGGATAAGCTGTAAATGTTTAAATGTGACAGCTACACATTTTATTCACACCATGATGTTTGACCATACGACATCACTTTTAGCACAGCTACGTTGTATCATAGAAAGGTGGAGGGCTGATTTTGACATTCTATTAATTGTTTTCAGGGCTGTAATTTGGGCTAGCTCCAGCCTCCATGTGTAACCCTCTATGACCCCCAACATTCCAAGAACTCTTAAGGTTCTCTGTGGAGCCTCTCCTGCTTTTACCATGGTCTAAATTTGAAATCATAGCATTCGCAGTCAGTGGCCCAGAATTCTGGAACAGTCTTCCTTTTGATGTTGGGTCTGCTGGTGGAATAACTTTTCCAGTCAAAACAAACCTTTAGAGTGGCTTTCTCTAGATTGCTGCTGCATCATTTAGCTGACCTATTATTTATAATATAATGAGCTTTTGCTGATCATCTTTTTTTATTTTCTCTCACTTTCTCTCTTTCTCTTACAGTCTCTCTCTCTCGCTCTCTCTCTCTCTTTCTCTGTCTATGCTTTAGTTTCTCCTTTCAGTCATTTTGCTTTAATTTGTTTCCTTGTTTTATTGTAAAATGACTAGAAAAAACTTTTGTATCTCATTGTCACAATATCTCAATATCTACTTCACAGGAAAAGTAATCTTACAATCCTCTCATCAAGAGTTTCATCACTTTTAGTTTTATGACCTTGACTATAAGTTTCTCAGTTGGCTGTAGTGGGGGGAGCTCAATATCCATTTATCCAATTATTTGACAGTAAAGTTAGTCATTTACTCCTTCCTCACTTAATTTTAGAATTATTTATTATTTAGCTAAAATACATTATCCTTGTTTGTAATTCATATGGCCAATTAGCTGCAATATGATGAAATATTTGCCTCTTGGTTGCAGTCTTTATTCTTATATTATTTGTATATGCTCTTATTCTACTGTTTTATTACATCAGTTTGTGTGTACATCAGTATCTATGACATTAAATATGTGCAATGCTTTGCCACAGGAAGTTATTAATAATTTATCATTAAATATGTTATTGTACAGGTATAACAAAAGATGCAGTGTATCTAAACTTCAGTGTGTCCATTGCTACGTTCTACACCCTCTATAGGCCAGTATTATAGTACATAAACTGTTGTTGAGCAAAATATATTTGAAATATTTGTAGGGAGACACTGTAATGTATGTTTAGGCACATCCCTTTTATTTGTATAGAATATTTGAAAACAACACCAGCTGACCCCATTTGTGTCTTGTTAGAGTACATTTAATATTTCCATAAATGTGTGATTTTCATAAAAACAGAAATTTTACATCACAATACACAGTATGTTTCCTTATTTACTCATTGATTCTTTTTAAAACTTAACTCAGATCATGCTTTTGCTTATATCTCTGAGAGCCAAAGTAAGTGAAAGTTTGTGGATCTTGAATATTCAGCAACAAGCTAACTTGCTACGCCTTGTTTTGCAAGAGGTCCTTGAATACGGCATATTTTCATATAAAAGGCATGCTGTTATCATTGTTTTTGTGATACCTCACCCAAATATGCCCTTGTTTAACCATCAAGTCAGTTCAACAATGCCATTTCCAATTCACTGCTGTGTCCCATGAAATTATCCACAAAAGTGATTATATCTGACACATCCCCAGTACACTGTTTACATGTTTGAGTTCATTTTGTGACACAACATTAAATGGCCCATATAAATAAAATATGCAAATGGTGCACTTTGCGATGCAGATACTGTGCTGAATACCCCACCCCAATCTCCATCACAGTTGGCTGCCTCCCTCGTTGTCGAGGAGCGCCCCTACAGTGTTTTCCAGCCAGAGAGGCATGCATAAAAGATTCAGACAAGTGTATGTGATGCGGGGGACCTTCAGTGCATTTCCGTACTGCTCAACGTAAGGATCTCTACCCCCATCCTCTCACGCTGATCCAGTCTGCAGACTCTACCTCTGATGCACAGAAAACTTCAGGTAATCTATAATATATGTAGGAAATGGAAGATTTTCTGTTAGTGGATATGATATGAAGACAAGCTGCTGTGAATAAGCATTTATTCCAGTGGTTTAGGGTTTGATCCGACCAACAGGGTGCTGCGACTGGAGAACAGAAGAAAGTAAACATGTCAGTGTTCTATTTGTTACTGGTTCCACTTTATTACTATTGTTACACTAGTTTAACTGCTCTTATTCAAGAAAAACAAGAACTTTGTGCTTTTTTATTAACCCTTTGCATTGTGCAAGATTAGCTTACAAATTAAATTATAAAATCATATAGGCACAAAAAATTAATAATAGCTGGCATGATGTTGAACACATTTGTAAGGGTTTCAACCAATGCTCTTGACATCTTTTGGCATGCACCATCAAGTTTTGGTCGTTGGGTTCCAATAAGGTTGGAATTGTTTCCGCCTGAGAGACAAAAAAAGTTGTGTTTACTTAGCCCACTCTCTTTCCAGTCTAGTACCTACTGCTGTTTACTTAGCCCTGATGGACTCTGAATGTGACTTTTGAGAGGAGCACATCTCAAGGCCTATTGCCATGGTAACAGTGAGCTGATTTCTGTGCCTGTGTGTCATGGCTGACGGGATTGCTTGCATACAGATTGAGACACCTCAAGAAAAGAATGGGGCCACACACTATGCATATTTTGCAGTTGACTACCCATGGAGGAATGAATGACCTGAAAAAACTTTAGCGGGATGTCATAAATGTATTTTATGTCCACTCATGTTTGGGATGTATTATTTGGAGAAAAAAAGCATATGCGTATGACCCAGAATAAATATTTCTATTGTTTAAATATAAGTGAATCTATTTTTGTACAGGCGGCAAAGTTGAAATGAAGTCCAATCTCTTTCTCCTGTGCCTCCTGGCTTCTGCATCTGTCTTGTGTGTAAGTACCTTTTGTTGTACCTATTTTCTCTTCCTTCCTTCATATGTTTAATTGTATTTTATTTTAACATTTCTGTAAAGCACATTGAACTGCATTGATGTATGAAATGCGCTATAGAAATAAATCTGACTTGACTTGACTTGACTTGACTAAATTGGAGTATGTTAGCCTGAAAACTGGTAGTGACAAATAACCTTTCTGCCATGTTATTATTATAGAGTGCCAAGCCATCTTGTTTAAGACCATGTAGAAATAAGTTGGATTTGTCAGTGACAGAGACTAATGTTTTGTCTACCCCTCAAGGTAAGAGGCAAACCTCACTCAAAACATCATGATATACCCAAACATACCCAGCCTGCCCAGGAAAAGGTAACATTACCCCTTCATGCCTTTGGCACTTTAAAGTATTTTAAAAGTATTTAAAAAGTATTTTTAAAGTATTTTGTAAAACCTGCAACTTGGTCTTTGCTGTTTTTTTGCCAGGATTCATACCCTGAGGAACCAAATGAAGGAAAAAGCTCTATTCTACCCACTTTTCTCCCATTTGAAGCCAGCAGCCAGGAACAGGAGCAGGAGGAAGGGGACAGAGAGGTGGTGGGTTTCGGGGAGGAGAACAAGGACAGCAGCACCCCTGTGCTCCTCAGTGAGGAGGCGCTGGCTGACCTCCTGCAGGGCTCTGATGAGGAGGAGGAGGAGCAGGAGGAGGCAGTGCAAGACGATCAGGCTACCCAGGAGCAGAAGGGGGCAGCTGAGGAGAGTGATGTTGTAGAGGCAAACAGTGAAGAGGAGGTGAAGAAGAATGAAGAGAAAGACCAGGAGGGGGAGGAAGATCAGAAAGAAGCCGATGGCCAAGAGGGTGTGGAGAAGAAAACGGAAGAGGAAGAGGAGGACAGTGACAGCAGCACCGAGTCTGAGATCCCAGTGGATTTAGACTATGCCAGTGACAGCGATGGGTCAGAGCCTCGGGAGACTACGTTGGAGGAGGCCAAAGATGTATCTAGTGGCAGCCAGCCTGAGAAGGAGAGGGAGGAAAAAGTTGAGGAGCCAGAGCAGGATGGTGAGCAGGAAGAAATCCCTACAATCATGTCTGACTACGATCCTGAGACTGGAGAGGTCACTGAGTTCTCACAGAAAAAAGAGCAGGACGAAGACAAAGCAAAGGACAGAGAGGTGTCTTCTCACAAGGTCAAAAATAGCAACAACAAAGACGGAGACAGCGAAAGTTCTGTTCTCCTCCAAGAGGCAAAAAACAACCTTGAGCTCAGAGCAGCACGTACAATGGGAGACGATGATAACAAACAAGAGAAGCAAACCAATGAGAGTGGGAGCAACACCAAGGGCAAAGGCAGGAAGCAGAAAAAGAACCAGCGCAAAAGGAAGGGGCAGATGCAGGGAGACCAGCCATTCCCGGGACAACCCACCAACTCAGGGCACAGGCAGACATCCGAGCAGCAAAAGACACCTGAATCAACTGACAACACCGTCCAGAAGACCAAGAGAAGGAGATCTGGGAAATGGGTAATTACAAGAATAATTCTTCATCTTAATTTTTTTACTTCAATACATTGTAATGCTGTACATTGCCATTATGAACACTCTTTGTATTCGTCCTCATACTACACATTTGCAAATGGCTTTGAGCACTACAAGTAATATATATTAGAGATTTAAATGTCCAACAGGTGCTTTTTTGGAACTGGGTGTAAAGAAAAATAACAAAACCCAAGAATATTCATGTGTAACCTTATGGTTCTGGCTATGTGTTATTGGTAACACGAATGTGACCATGTTGGCCTCTGGCTTAACTCCTTCCAGGCCCCTATGATAGGAATGAACCCAGTCCAGATCAGGGCCACGGTCGAGTTGTACCCCAGCCTGAGGCCTCATCCCTCGCTGCCAGGCCAGGGAGCGGAGACCAGTAAGTGTTGTTTCAGCGCTTGTGCCTCCATGCAGCCATGCTGTCATCAGGAATCTGCTGATGGGTGCCTTTTCTTTGGCACTCCCACAGAGAATGTGGTTCTAGCTCCGGTTTTAGCCGTGGCAATGGGCTTAAGGAGTCAATGGCAGAGCTCACATCTGATTGAGCCACTGTACAAACTTAACAAGTCAAGGAATTTTTACTCACTTCAGAAACAATTCTCTCTCTCTTTCTCTTTCTCTTTCTCTTTCTCTCTCTCTCTCTCTCTCCCTCCCTCTCTCTCTCTCTCTCTCTTTCATTCTCTCTCTCTTTAATGTCAACTGTGCAGAACATATTATGATGGTTTGTTATGCAGCCAAATAGCGTAATGAGCCTTCAGTTTGTACTGTTGTTGTAACACAATTGTGTTTTCTGTTCTTAGATCCTTGTGAAAATATCAGATGCAAACGTGGGAAAGTCTGTAAAGTCAACGAAGACAACAAGCCTGTTTGTGTTTGTCAGGAGGCCTCAGATTGTCCCACTAGTGTTACTGAATTTGATCATGTAAGTGTGATACAGGAAACTGCAGGATCTAAACTAAGCAATGCATACTGTAACCATGGAACATGCTTTACTTGTGTGCTCAATATTATGTAACAGTATCTAATTATTTGATTAGGTTTGCGGGACAGATAACAAGACCTATGACACATCTTGCCAGCTGTTTTCCACAAAGTGTAATCTTGAGGGAACAAAGAAAGGACACAAGCTTCACCTAGACTACACCGGAGCTTGTAAATGTGCGTAATGCAAAATTCTTTCATAGTTCATTTATGTCAGATTTAAGTTGCATTTTGTTAACCTGGGTTAGGCCATAGGCTATTTTCAGAGTAAACATAACTGCATGCAATCTCAGACATGCAATATGTCAGGCATGCCATTTTGAAATGAATGGTTACAACTGACGCAAATTAAATGCTACAGCTAATTACATTGCTATTGCACATGCAGAAACACACGAAATGGGCCCAGTAAATATAACACATCTCTATCGCCCCCACCTCTCCACTAGTCATACCACCTTGTCTGAGCACGGAACTGGCCCAGTTCCCCCTGCGCATGCGCGACTGGCTGAAGAATGTGCTGCTGCAGCTCTATGAACACGACACCATGGCCCCCGGCTTCCTCACCCCCAAGCAACGGGCCAGGGTACGTACAGGAACACACGTCACCTTCCACACTGCAAAGACAATGGATGGAGCACTTGAGAAAAAATGACAGTGTTTTGGGACAATTTATTGCAGTGCTAGATGTCATGAAACCTTACCAGTGCTCAGTGATCTGGTTTAAGCTGTGATGGAATTGGTCCTGATTGATGATGTGCTCCATTCGCTCCTCCACAGGTGCAGAAGATCTATGAGAGTGAGAGGAGGCTGCATGCAGGAGACCATCCAATTGAACTCCTGGCCCAAGACTTTGAGAAGAACTACCAGATGTATATCTACCCTGTGCACTGGCAGTTTGCTCAGATGGACCAGCATCCCACAGACAGGTAGGGCAGTAGTATCTTGCAACCAATCACTATAGCTGAGACCATAACTCACAGGCAGACATTCCTAAAATGCAGACACTAAAATAAACCCTAAAAATGTCACTAACTGAGTATTTATGTTTCTACGCACCATTTTTCATTGGGCTAACTGTGCACTGGCACTATAATAACCACGTTAACATACCACGGTCTTGTCAGAAGACTGAAAGTATGCCCCCTGGTGTTTCCCCTGTGCAGGTTTCTCTCTCACTCGGAGCTTGCTCCGCTCAGAGTTCCCTTGGTTCCTATGGAGCACTGCACCTCAGACTTCTTCCAGCAGTGCGACGCTGACAAAGACAAGCAAGTGTCTTTCAAGGAGTGGGGTCACTGCTTTGGCATCAAGGATGGTAGGTAGTCTCTCAAAATACGAATGTGCAGTCCTTCCAGACAGAATGATTATTTAATGTATTGTACATATTATTTTACTTACCAGTTATTCCACTTTATTACTACATTATGATATTTTACATGTATAGAATTGAATTTATACTTGTTTTTTATGCTATACCTCTGCTCTCTGCTTGGTTCCTACAGAGGACATGGACACTCACCTACTCTTCTAGTCAGCTGAAGTACCTCATACAGCGAGAGACAGCTTTAGTAGGATTTCTGTAACTGGTGCTGAGCAGACAGAAATCAATCTTCTCAGACTGTGAACTCCGAAGGAGGAGGTATTACAGAGTCAAGAAAGAGCATGTGCAGAATTCCACCTGATACTGTGTTTCCATTTAGTTGGATTAAATGAGAAACATGTGAGGCTTTTTTTACTTTTTGGAAAATAATTAAGTGTGAGATTTCTTTTTTCTATATATGTGTATGTTGTTTTATGCCGAATGTAGTGATAGCTAGTGATGATTTTTTTTGTTATCAATGTGCTCTTGTATACCTAATCATTAACATTTTTTTATCCATGTTACAAACACATTCCAAATCGGGAAAAGTTTACATTTTGTTCATATTAGATGGCTTAAGGTATTAATTATAATGTTGAAATATCATGTTTGATCGTTGATTAAGGTGCTTCTATCTATGTTACTGCTTTAAATAGTTGCAGAACTTGAAATGGTCCTAAAAATAAACAAAATAAAATGTAAAGATCAGCAGTGATTAAACAGCACACCAAAATCAGTTTAATTTTACATGGTAGAGCAAAGAGCCACATTTATTTTACATGTCATGTCTGATGCTTCATTAACATTCTAATAAAAATCCTTTGAATATGAGTATGGATATGTCTTTGTAGTCTACTTTTAACTTTTCCTATAGAGGTTTAGTGGATTTTTAGAGTTATGGCTTTGAAATGGCTTCAAGTAAACACACACACACACACACACACACACACACACACACACACATACACACACACACACACACACACATACACATACACACACAAACATACATCTGTCCCAGCATCTGTCATGCCTGCCAAAGTTCATCATTCAAAGAGCCAAATTTTAAGATCCTGTAGGTGTCCTTCATGCAAAAATAAAAATCATTGTATTAAAGATATCTCTCTATTTCAACAGCATTGAACCTAAAACAAACATAAGAACAAAAATAGACAGAAACAGCCAAGGCTGTGCTCCTAATGTGTCAGGATAGGTTTGGTCAACCATTAATCTTATTCAAGGTTTTACATGTAATGACTTTACAAGGTCTAACCTCAGCAATGATTTCAATACTAATAACTTACAAACAACACAACAACACAATTAGCATAGTTATTACATGTTGTTTTTTGTCTGGTGGTGCAGCTCAGCTAAATAGGTTGAAGTAGACTACTGCAACCTCAGCTGGACATACATGCTAGACACTGACGTAATCTTCACATGATCTCTGGTGTTTGGTGAGAAGGCAACTGTTAATTGGCCTATGCAGTTATCCTGCAGCCTGTGGTTGTGACAGGACAGGGTGCTTCACACGGCCCGCTGTCTGAAAACTAACATCATATCTCATTAGTGGTCACCCTGTTCTGGTTAAAAATGATTTGTCAAAAGTGACAGTGACATTGTCTGGACAGATGTAGAGAAAGAAATGGCCCTTATAAAAGCAGGTTGTTCCTGAAGAGGCAGTTCCACACAGGAACGTTGGCAGTGTCCCACCTGAGGTATTTGGAAGAGTTTCTTAAGTGACTGAGCACAATTGTTATTGTAGAGTTGATCTTAATGCAATTGGGCAAGCTTTGAGGTACATTTTACAGCATAAAACATTTATATTTTCAGGTGAAAAGCAACATGATCTGTTTCCTGTGGATTATTTTCCCATCCCTTGCCTCCATGGTATGGTGCAGTGACAGCTGGAAAAAGCTGGCCTCTTGTTCTCTTTCTATAAGCTAGTCCTTTTTTTTTCGGTTGGTGGAACTCATAATAAGTAATTTATTGTTTTCCTGATGTTTAGGCACAAGCAGGGGGATCAGGAAGTGCAGAGGTACAGTATAGCCAGGCAATATTTTGTGCAATACTTTGCAGTATTTATCTATACAATTTCTTCAGTCATTGTAAAATCTATGTAAACACTGTTTACCTTTTCAAACAACAGCAGATCTTAAATGATGGATTACCCTATTTTGTGTTGGAGCATGTCAGGCTTTTAACTGCTGTGTCCCCCCAGGCGGTGAAGGGAGCTGGGGGAATGATGAAAGGGGGCATGGCTGGCAATGCTGTCAATCCAGGGATGCTCAATGCCATTATCTTGAATGGGCAGCTTCCTCAGGTGGATACCAAGTCTTAATATTGTATTTTTGACCATCATGTCACCGTGTATCCTTTTAAGACATATGTTGAAATAGGTACTTTGCAAGAATGGTGCTGGTGTATATGCTAAATCGGCCATGTATTTAGAGGCAAAATCGGTCCTCTCACAATATGATATTTTCAGTTTTGGCAGTTTAAACAGCAGCTGTATCAATAAATATTTGCATGGAGGAGCCTGTGCACTTCAGATACTTCTTATGCATCGAAATAAATTAGAGAAGCATGTACTGTAAACATGAGCTAACACCCCAGTGCAACTGTTTTGCCAGCTGGTACCAGTTGGTGCTCTACTGCTCCCGCAGCAACAGCAGCAGCCTGCCGCGCCTGTGAATCAGGGGGGCATGGGAGGGCTCCAGGGGCCAGGCATCCCGTCAGGAGTGTCTCTGCCTCTAGCCTTCGCTATTCCACAACAGCAGCAACCCGGACTGCCCCAGGGCCAGCCTCAACTGCCACAAACAGTAAGTCAGTTCGCCAAAGCTACTCTGTCATTGCGAAAATGAAACATCCAATTTTCTGTATCTTGAATGAATAAACTTGGCGAGTAATGTTAACTCACTCCCAGTGATGTCGCATGTTTTTGCAGGCGCTGCCTCTGTTTGCTGTGGTGCCTCAGGCTAATGGCATGGGCATGGGCATGGGAGGCGTTCAGTTCCCAATGATGGCAGCTGGGCAGCAATTTCAGGTCCTAATTAAAGCATAAACAATGATAATCCTACTCTTATACACAGTTACTGGATGTAGGTTGTTAGTCACTGTGGAAACGGTTTAGTCTATACAGGATATACAGGCACGAGAATCTTGATAAATTATCTGTGTTCAGTTGACCTGTTGAATTGACAGTTGATGTCAACAGTCTTGAATAATTGAGAGAAGAGAGTACTATCAAGTTTTTTTGGTGTCTTTCTAAGGACATAAAATTTTAATTTTGTTTTCTTCTCAGTTTTTGCCCTTGGGAGTGCCAAGCAATCTCCAGCAGGGGGCAGGAGGGCAAGGGCAGGGGCAGGGGCAGGGGCCAGCCGCCAAAGCTCGGGTGAAGGTACTGTTGTGCTCGATAGAGACAAACAAATCTGTGCACTTTTGTTCCATCAAGTCATGGTTACCTTCAGCACATCAGCTCATTATCAGTAATCTCTCTTCTCTTTCTAACCCAGCACTCAGTCATGGACACCCTCGACCCGCTTCCAACAGCTTCTGAGCCATTAAAGGTAAATATAACTCCTCCTTACTATGCCATTTGATTTGAATTGGGTAATAACTGCCTTCAGAGCTTACATAATAGCTGTTTGTGTTTATATAGAATAGTCTGTTTATATGCAATGTATACATTCAATCATCCAGGTGGTCCAAACCCCAACAATAAGAGCGATGACTCTTGCTGAGAGACTGAAGGTATACTGAGTAGCTTTCTCAAGTAAACAAGTAACTTTATGGGATTTAAAAGCTATTCTCTAACATGTTCCTACCTCTCTGGTCCTATGTTTAGCTCTCTGTCACTCCCCAGAGGAAATCTGTTTGAGGAGAATCAGGTGAGTTTAGGGAAACACGCCTACATGTCGTGCTGTTGCTGTGGTGACAAATCTGTTGCTTCTTTTCTTGGCTCTGCTGTTCACTGACATGTTTGTACATGAACCCTCTGTCCGGGTTCAGCTCTGAGATGTTTTTCTTCACAGTCAATTTTCAGCTTACATTCAACAGAGATAATAAGTGAGAGACTTTTTTACTTAAATAAAAGCAGGGTATTCTTTCTCTTTTGTTTTCTAGGTGATCACAATGAAGCCCTTGCTGAGATGAAGAAGAGGCAAAAAGAGAACCAGTAGCAACCAGCTGTGATAGATCGTGTGGATTTATGCTGTCAAACACATTTTAGAGACAAAATAAAGTCTATTTGAACAACTGAACATTGCTGATGCACTTGATTATTGTCTGAAAATTACAGAGCTATCCATATATATACTTAGCCTTTACACAATGTCACACTGTACATAAAAACATGCACCATGCCTGGTATACGACCTGAATGTGTAGGGTTATAAGCCGAAATAAATGGATGAATCATCACAATGAAAGTAGACTATGCAATTACACTCCATGCCAAACAATGACTTCACCGACCACAGTGACAGGTAGTGTCTACTTACAGCTCTTGGCCAGACTGCCTATATTGTGGGTTGCATTTAGATGTGTGGTTGTTGACAGCCTACCTAGTGCAGATGAAGCAACCACAAAGAAAAAGCAACTGCTCGAAAAATCTGTAGGTTTTTTTCTGCCCAAGTTTGCACATTTTTAGATTTAATTTATTCAGCAATGAATGTTGGTATATGGTGTATAAAACATAATTGCTGTTGGTAGATGTACATGTTGAGGGTTTAAGTGAACCTGATCCATTACGACTTCAGAGACAAAATGTGCAAGACGTACTGAAAGCCCCTTTCAAATAGAATAACTACATACATAATTGAATTAGTAATTAATGCATATGAAGACATTATGTTCACCCTCAAATGAAATATTACACCGTTTTCACATAAGACTAAAACTGTCAGAAAGAAACAATTACACACGAACACTCTGTATCTTACAGTTGTAGGAACCAAAAGTAAGAAGTACACATTTTAAATGTAGTCAAACATTCTCTCAAACATGCACTTTACAATCAAAAGTTATCTGATAAGCTTTTTAATTTTCCAGCATTTTAGCATTAAGCAAAACTTCAAAATAATGTGCACCTTAAAGTTTTTCATTAGTTCATGTCCACTATAACAAATGGTGATTATGCTTAAAGATTTGAAAATGATAATATGACGTTCGTTTTATTGGTGTATCTCGGATGGTGGCAACACAAGCAACAATAAGTATTTTACATGCTTCTTATGTTTAAACTGACACAAACCTGTAGTAGGGCAATTACTTTTATTTTAGTGAGCATGGAGTTATCTTGTGGCCTGATGCTATGGACATTTACAGTTTACCATATTTTTATTCATGTTTTGCATATACTGATGCATGAAAAAGGAAAACAAGGGTATACATATCCAAAAGACCAACAGTATCTACAAAAAAGAAAAATATGTCTGCAGACTTTATCTCTGTTGACATTTTTTATTTACCTAAATTAATAAACAAGGAGATTAATTTGTCAATAAAAATAGTGGCACACACTTTGTAAAAAAGAGACATCATGTCTCCCCACACAAGGTTTGTCAAATAAGCAATGCATGCACATGCACACATGCACACATTACACATGTTGATGTTCATTTTCTTTGATAAAAGATGTTAGAATATTTTTATTTGTTGAGTATCTGCCATGACCCATTGCTACAAAGCATTTTGTAAAGACACTTTCGCAAATCTAGAATATTGCATGAAGCACACACACACACACACACACACACACACACACACACACACATACACACACACACACACACACACACACATACAACTAAGCAAATTTCTTTAAGGCTTGCATTTTCAACCAGCAACCGTTTACAATGGATGCAAAAACTACCTTTCCTAATGCAGTCATCCCCAGTTTGTCATATAAAATACCTCATCAGGTTTATTTCTTAAAATAACTAATGATGTAACTGCTGATGACAGCGCTCACGATGGCTTAAAGCACCAAAACATGTTCGCCTCCTCAAGGACAGAAAGTCATAACCAAGCACAATGCTAACCCCTCATTAGAAAAGAAATGGGGAAGTGATGTCAACAATATCTGCAACAACAAGAACTGTGTTTTGCAGTTCTCTGCCACGATGTAGTTTACAGGTCACAGTGTGAGTGCATTACATAACAAAACACTGATCAGTGAAGACCACAACGATAGTAGTAGTAGTCTTTCAGTATTGTCTTTGGGTGATGACAATGGCCTGACGTTTGTAATACATGACAAACAGTTGGATTACCATGAAGGTTTCTATTGGACCTCAAGTAAACATGTAGTGAATAAATTGAAACTAAGCGGGTCACAGTTGGCAGAGCTTGTCTACCAGACACAGAGAGAGCAGCACTACGTTCTTACTGTTGCTTACAAAGTCTCGAATAACAGAATGAGGTTTCTGATATTTTTTGCTGCAACTGTGGCTATTTTTAATGTAAGTAATACTGTATGTAGTCCAGAAAACATTATTTCTAGTTCTAACTTACTAAGTAATTGCTATTAAAAAATAATATTTGTCATTTTAGGTCACTTCGGGGAAGGTAAGCCTTCACTGAACTTCAACCTTTAAGTCAGTAACTTCACTAATTCTTCCGTCTCCTGAGGACACAGGTATTTCAATATGACTTATTTCATTTTCCTTTTGGCAGAAGCTACGGCTGATTACTGGTCTGAATGGAGGTTTGGTAACTGGTGTGAGCCCAGGGCTGGTGGTAGGGGGCCTGAACCCTGGCCTTTTGACAGGGGGAACTGCTTTCATTGGTCAGCCACAGCTGGCACAAGTGAGTGGGCCCTTGTTATCCTTGCTTGGAAGGTGTGAGGTTTCCTGACAACATGTCGACCATATAATAACAAGAGTTGCTGTGTGTGTGTGTGTGTGTGTGTGTGTGTGTGTGTGTGTGTGTGTGTGTATATGTCACTTTGTCTGTCTGTCTATCTGTCTGTGGGGGTTACAGGTGGTTCCTGGTATCTCCCCATTTGCGATGCAGCCCCCTATGGTTCCTGCCTCCCCATTTGGGTTCCCTAATGCCGGTCCCCAGCAGCAACAGCAGCAGCAGCCGCAGCCGCAGCCATTTCCTTTCCAACCTGCCAATGGGGTATAACCGACACTACTTAAATAGTTCATACACTTGATTCTGTAGATTGACATGCTTGGTTATGTTCATTAAAACTGTTGCTGATGGAAATGCATGCTATGTATTCATTAAGCATATTTCTGTCTTCCATAGGGATTTCCCTATTATGCTGGTTTCCCTCAAGTCCAGCCTGGGGTGTTTCCTCCCCAGCAGCAAGTTGCGGTACACTGCCCAGTACTATTGCATTTCAAAATGTGCTATACATTATGTGATGCATGTGATGGATTCTGACTGACTGGCTATTCTCTCTCTGCATTGGTAGGGTGGAAACCCTCAGCAGCAGCAGCAGCAGCAGAACCCTGATACACCAGTGAGGAGATTCAAGGTAAAGTGTGATCATATACCTTACAGCCAGTGCACAGAGAAGAAACGGAGATGGAGAATGAGGGATATGACATTATCACTCAAAGAAGGCCTGCAGGACATCAGACCTCAGATATGTTGACTGTAGCCTTACTGTGAAAGCTGGTAAATGTGCTTCTTCACACTGTGGAATGAGAATAATGCCTGTGATTTTCCTCTTCCAGAGGATGATCAGAAGACTTCAGAGAATCAATGCTGGCAGGGCTCAAGAGGTGCTTTCAAGCCACACAGCTTAATGGCTTTCAATATGATTATTCTATGTATTGTATGTATATGGATTATGTGTCTAATTCATTTCATTTTGTACTTCTACTTCTGTCTCCTAATACCAGGACCAAGCTCCTTGTGTGACAGCTCCAAGTCCAACCGTGGTGGCAGATGAGATTCCTTCTGTTTAAGGCAGACTCAGCATGAAGCGAAGAATAATCATTGATTAAAAAATAGTAGCAGTATGTTAAATGCATACCATGACAGGCAAATGTATATTCTAAATGATGTAAAACATGTTCTTGTAGCTCTACTGTCTTTTTTAGAACTGAACTGTAGTTGATGTGTGTCAAAATAAAATCTATTTCATTGCAAATACCCTAAGTCATGGAGTCACAGTGCCATCCAGTGTGCAAAACAGCTGTTGCAAGTGAAGCAAATTACAAATATGGGGCCTATTCATTAATGTTGCATGCTTTCATACATGTTAAAGTAAGCATTTATTAATTTAAGCACCATACATTAAACATACAGTATCATACAAACTGGGCATGTTTCCATTAAGCAGTAAAATACTTTTGTAAAAAAAAAACAACATACAAAATTACAGATGAGATAAAAATGAGTACAAAATTTTACAAAATAAGAGAATACGGTTTACGACAAGAGTCACATTACTGTTCAAAAGTAGCATGTATTGTAGAATGTAAAATGTCAGAGCAGTCATCACAAAGAGATGTGACTTCCCACAGCACTTCACAGCAGAGCTGCCGGAACTTCTGATAAGATGTTTCCTGGTGTTGTATCAGCAGGCCATGCAGGGCATAACCCAAAGAAACCATACAAAAACACTTAGTTTTGCCCTGATTAGGATAATTTGTGGCTGGACCATGTTGGAAGTGCTGAATCAAATCACAGTAAATCCACAGAAGCATGCAACAGAAACAATATAAGTTTTAGAGAAGGTTATTCAAAGCTCTTGATATAGTAACCTATGCATTTAACCTTTTTCAGCTTTCAGTTTAGGTTAGCTTTGTATTACATCTATTATTGCATTATGTTTATTTAAAAGACCATATTGTCGTTATTTTACCTGCTCAGAGAATGTCTAAGCCCTCTTATTATCGTTCTTTTTGAGCCAGGTTGGGAATATTTGTGTCTTCCATTATGTCAAGCGTCTAGTGCAACGACCATCTCTCCTCACCCAACCTTTGTGACTCCTTGAAAAGGTGTAGGATGAAAAAAAAATGCACTTGCATGCTAAGTCTCATTATTTATTTCTTTGCCACCATGTCCACAAGCAGACGCGTTTCAGCCCTTAGGCCTTCATCAGTGCGTAGTGTCACACAGACTTTTCACACGCACCCAAAAGTTTTTTATTTTTTATATGAGAAGTTGAGCACGCCTCTCACTGCTATCCTTGAAAAGGTGGCAACATAATTGTAGGCTCCTAATTGAGAAGATAATTTTAGACAAAGCAATGTAACCCAGTTAATAAAGTATTTATTTTTCCCCTGTAGCTTCTTTTTATGAAAATGTCACATTCATAAAAATTAGTGCAGTGTCACTGCAATGGGTTGTTGTGATGTTCCTGGCAAACACTCTATTAGGTGTTGCAAATATTTTGTCTGACATGTAAGCCATGCCTCACAGGTGCTGCACCCACATGGCTGTAATTACAGGGTCACTTTGCAGCTCATGCTGACTCACAGCTATGGTCTAGGCCCTTGCAACATGCACACAGTAAAAACCAGACACACAAAGAGCTCTGCATTAGGAAAAATGATTAGCATGAGTCACCATGTCTTGGACATTATCAAGACATGTGAAATGATATATTTATATGTTTGCTTGTTTGTTTGTTTGTTTGTTTTGTGTGTGTTTGTGTGGGAAGTGGGGCAGGGGTTCCGAAATATTTGTACTGAGCTTGTGGAGATCATGGGGGTTCATATGCACATAGTACCTGCATGCACTTCCTGACATTTCCAAAGCCCAACTTATATTACAAGTGTTTCTTTTAGATTTTAAGGTGCAAATGCAAAGGAAAATATAATGCTTACAACAACTGTGTCATTGCTGTGCATGAATAAAAAAAACCTTACTCAGTTCTGATGTACTGTTCCTAAAAACTCCTTTAGGAGCATTTCAGTTGAGTATTTCAAGATGTTAATTCAAACATATATTGTGAGCAAAGTGTGTATACAGTAGACTTGGACCATAGACTATTTCCTAGGAGTTTAATTCTGATTTATTTCTCTTAAAACTTCCATAGGAACAAGATACATACTTGAGCTTCACAGGAGAGCTGATTTCTTTCTGTAAGACAAAGTAAGTCTGTTGTAAGCATCAATTTCCTCTGGGTAAAGCCATGAATAGTTAGGTTTGCATTTAGAAAAGCACCAAAGGCAGGCAGTCAAGTCCACCCATGGCCTGTGGTGTAATTATTTACCCATAATGACCTCTGAGAAAATGTCTGTGGAGAATAGCTCGAGTGTGCTAGGGCATCATCAACCACAGACCTTGTCTGAGGTGAGACTCGTGTAAAGTGGTTAAAGAGAAGGGGTTTAAAAGGCAAAAGCATCAGTGTGTCTGAAGTCGAGTCAAGGGAGAAATCAAGGAAAACACACTTCACCTAGCACAGCACTGTATTGCCATGGTAATGGAAATCTCACTTCTAAAATGGACTCACTTTTATAAATGGATTGTAGACGAGGAGCCTCTTGTAAGTCATTGCTGAACTGAGTTGACTTTATATTTGTCTCACAGATAGATATGATGGATCTCAAAGGTGCCGCTCTTTGGACAAGTGTTCTCTGTGTCTGCAATGCAATTCCAGTGAGTGTGTGCTAGAGTGTTCACCCTACCAATATAGAGTTGTTTGTTTTGAATTGAGAGCTATACACTCAATTGATTGATATTTTCCAGATATTTCAGCCACAACTTGGAATTGTTGCAAGCAATAGTAATGAGGTAAGGAGCATAAAAATAAGATTTGCTATTTGAGGGAGGCCCTGTGTTGGATAGATGCAAAGACCTGTGTTTGTTTTTGTTTAAAAAGATCCTTCGGCTTGGTGGAGTTACCCTTACTGGCATTGGCATAGGTCAACCACAGGTAAATATTTTATCTAGAATAAACACGAGTCAATGTAAAACATTATGCGGAATCCAGTCTCGATGGATTTGTTACTTTTGTCTGGCCAGCAATGTATTTGTTAAATCCAATTGGTAAAACCAGCTGATTCTAACAAGCACAGCTTTCAGCCAGGTAGATCAGACAATTTGTGAAACCACCTGTTGTGAATGCACAGAACCAGTTATATTCTGTATGTGTTAAATTGTGGATATGTTCTTCTGAATTATGGGAAGAGATATAGGCTCCCCATGTACAGGCACACTTGATAAAAGCATTCCTTTGTTCTATTATCAATCAAGCTCCTTAACAGCCAGAATGTGATTGCCTTGTAGAGTAATGAATGTATAATTCTGATAACTAGCATATGAATGTTTGTGAGTGAATGGACAAAGAACTTTGTGTCACAGTGTGGGGGTGTGTGACTGAACTTATATTTATAACCGAATGAATGTTTTTGGTATATTTGTGATAGAGTAAAGGTTTCTGTATGTTGATATAGTGTTGTGGTGGAGGGTGATTGTGATGTAATGTCAGGTGAATGTGCACAAGTATGCTGGGGGAAGAGGTGGTATGGTTGGGATAGTTTAGAGTAGTGAATGGGAATGTCCAATGCTAGCCTGTGACTACACCATTTCTGTCTTTTTATCTGATGTTATGTTTGTACTGTATGTTTGTAGTGTATGTTGTGCCTTTGGGTGTCATGTTTCTGATGTTATGTTTGTACTGTATGTTGTACTGTATGTTATGCCTTTGTCTGTTACTCTATTGCTGCAACTTGCCCTATCTCCAAGACAAATTTGTCCTTGGAGGAGACTAATAAAGAATGACTAAGTATTCCCTATACTTTTGCTTTCTGAAGCTGGAGTGAAAATATATACCAATTTCTGAACTGATTGTTCTATTCTGTTGTTATTTTTCATCTTTCCAGGCCACAGCCTTTGTGAACCCGTTTCTCCAGCCCAATCTCATCATGCCCCCGCAAGTGATGAACTTTAACCCACAGGCACCCGGCCCGTTCTTTCCCCCGCAGGGCACACCTGGGCTGCTGCCCAATCAGGGAAACCAGCTATTCCCTTACCCCTATGCCCCAGCGCAGCAGGAGCTGCCCACAGGGCCTGTGGATCCCAACACACAACAGCTGCCCCAGATCCCAGCACAGGTCTGACACCATCAGTGCATCTGTATGCAGTACCTGCATACACATTATGAATATGTATATGGAACCTGTGAACACTGAGGTTATCTATATTCTATATTTGTGCTTTATTTTAGGTCATGCCTCAGTACTACCCTCCTATGCCATTCCCCCAAGGGACAGGAGGACAGGTAATGCGAGCCCGCCGTGAGAAAGGATACTCATATACTACACACATAAACAGAGAGCAGCTCTTTCTGAGCATTGTGGTTTGTGTTCCACAGGGATATCCGTACTATATGACTTATGGCTACCCTCAGAGGAACCCTGCTGTAGTGGTGCAACCCAACCCAAACAACAACCAGCAGAATATTGAGAGGGCTACCCAGAAACCCCAGCTGCCGATACAGGTAAGCAGCCTAATGCGTCTGGCTGGGTTTCGGTGACAAATCCAACATGGCCAGTAGAGAGCAGTAGAGTATGCTGAATACTGACTAAACCTGTGTGGTTGTGATGGCCTAGAACCCAGTGAAAGGAGGAGATATACTGAGGCCAACCTCATCCCCCGATAACCGAGGAGACATCCCTGGCCCAGTGATTGAGGAGGTACTGCACTGACTTTTTCTAAAACGTCTTTTGTTGTTGATGCACACTGCCGTGATTCTATTGTGATTCTGTGTCATTCAGCACTTCCAGCATTTCCCTGCAGTTGTGATATTAATGTGTATCTCTCTTACAGGGTTACCCAAGCTTTTCATTTCTACCATGAACTACCTGAAAAGCATGCAAGAGAAAACAGCAGACTGTTTTCCATTGGTCCAAGGGTCCATTGTGCTAATTGTTTTTTTATTTTTTTTATTTTGATAAATTAAATTGCCTTTGGTAAATCAGTGTCTTTTGATCGAGATGTGGTCAAGTTAACTTAAGCATTTTTAACATTGTTGGCAGTTATATTTGTGCAGTTATAGTGGGTTACTGCTGTATAGATGCTGTAATGTATCTGTTTTATTATGATAAAAATAAACCACTATTAGAGCATTTGTTTGTCTGAATGATATATTTATTATAATGACAATGAGCACTGAATCAGGATCAGCACTGAAAACTGTACCACAATGCATTTACACAAAACACTTTGTTAGCTTGTCATTTAAATGATCACCCTCTTCATGCTGACATGTCTTATTGTGCTCATCAGTGATTTGCAACACAAAACACCTTATGTGACACGTCTATGTTTGGATGCTTTTTTGGATATTTTTTTTTAGTACAGTATGTGAGAGTAAGCTGTAAGGATGAGTACGCTGAGAAGAACTTTAAATTGGGCTGGGGCCCTCCATACTGTAGCTCAGCTCCGCCTCCTCATTTCACCAACGCAGGCAGCCAGAACTGAGCTCCCTCTGCTACAGTATTTATAGTAATACAATAGAGTGAGATATTGACCACTGTGAGTAAAGAGAAGCTCCCCCTCCTTACAAAAGCCATTTTAACCATTGGTTACCAGCATTCAGCGTACTAGCGGCCGCCAAGAAGTCTAGATGCAATCTTGTGAAGTGACCTCGCCATAGGGATAATCATAGTTGCACATATTGAATTCAGAGTTAGAGTTTAGTAAGGTCCTTTCAGGGACTTTTTGGAAATCTTCCACTGCAGTTTACGTCCAGCTAACATTCAAGTGATAATTTTGGTTAAGCAAGGCAAGGGAAGTTTTTATTTTCAAATAACAAAATTGTAATGCATCGGTAATTCAGCTCACAGGGCAAAAACATTTTGGTGCTATCGTCAAAGCAAAGACAGGACATGTTTGTCATAATTGATCTGTATAAGCAGCGATATATACAGGTTGAATAATAAAAGTTCATAGATGGACCATTGGGGGACACTAAAGGTCAGGGAGTTTTAGTGTTTTGATAGTTCTATAGTTTCGAAAGCCAACAAACAGGCCCCTGTTTTGTAATCCAGCTTGATAACTTGAATCCAAACCAATGTTTCAACCTTTGTAATATAATATGACCATCAATACCATGTACTAAAAGCAACAACCCTTTCATACCGTAGAACAATATTTTTTTTTCTTTTATTAATTAAACTGTACTGCTCTGGTAAATATAGCATACATGCTAAATGCAGCATATTAAACATCAAATACAATCTTCCACATTCAGATGGGAGACATCTGCACATCTTCAACAAGCACCATCTGTACTACTGAGAACAATCCCTGTCTTGGGTAGGACTGAGAGCAGAGCTCAGCTCTGCCTCCTCCTCTCAGCAATACAGCCAGCTGGAGCTGAGCTCCCCCTGCTACAGTATTTCTACTGATATAATGAAGTGAAATATTGACCATAATGAGTAAAGAAGGGCTCCCACTTCTTACAAAAGCCATTTTCATCCCAGCTTGAGAGTATTGGCAGACAGAGACAAACACATGCATTTTGGGAGGAAACTAAGAATTATAAACTTTTGCACCAGAGTGTATTTGCTCTCTCATTTAATCAAGTCAAATGTTTTTTGGCTGTTGTACATGATGTTTGGAAAAGAAAAACACAGTGGAATGTAAATATGTCAATTTGGTGACCTACCTAGATACATTTAGATTTAGCACCAGTAGTTTAAAATACTCTACATATTGCTATATTGGGACTCCTCTCTGCAGGTTTAAGGCCTGAAACAAATTATTATATCACTTATACATTAGCTGAAGCTGCTATAACAGCAGTACAGTGTTAACCTTTCAGTGGCTGCAGATACTAACATAAGTTTTAACAGATTTTGCAGATCTGGCTTGTTGACTTTCTTCCTCACCAATTTCATGAATGTCCCATTCTAAACATAAAGGCCATAGTGTATGAACAGCTCCTTGACTGAAGGTCTTAGTTATGTTCAGCTCTCGGTGTGCACTTGTATAGGTCCAGACACCACACTCGTGTAGTGTTGGTCTAAATGTCTTGCTTGCTTGTTGTTCATCCATGCATGGTCCGTGCCCTAAAAGCATAGCACTGCGGTCATTTACACCGAACTGTCTGTAATTGCCCTAATGATGACATTCATGTGACCCACACCCTGGTGGACTGTCATATACACTTGTTGCAAAGTGTAACACTGACAAAGGTGTACATATTTCAACAGACATGCTAACTGGGCTGGTTTGTATCTTGTGTCCTGTGACTTTGTTCATTTGTGCTGCTGAGTGTGCAGTGTGCTACTCTCCTGCTGCCAGTATAGCCTGACATCACACAGCCATCAGCTGCTACATGCAGTCCACACACACTGTCTAGTCTGAAGGCATTGCACTAGGAAGCCCATGCCATGAATAAGCCATTGCTGCTGGACACAGTAATAGCCCTATTTTATTTTACATTGATTTTTAACCATGGGTGTGGAATAGGGGTGTAGTCATAACTTTGTCATAGTGATATGTCTTTTTGGATTGTCTAAACAGAAGGCAATGAAAGTATGAGGTGGAAAACCCATGTTGATGCTTGAATGATTTATTATTGTCTATATATCAGCATTAAACATTATACATGTTTGAAAGCCCAACACCAAAACTCTATGACACAGTTCAATAAACAATACATTACAACATGTTCTAGAGTTTAGCAGATGGATGGAGGGTTGATCATGTATGTACATGATTATGTCTGTAGTCTATAGACATATTGCAGATCTGTCAACAGAAAAGGAAAATATTAATGTTAAAATTAAATATACTTCTATTTTTGCACTCATATATCTCCTGGAAGACAATACCTTGCCTATAATATATATCTTACATGGTCAATGGTGCCATAGTTACTCTTCTTTGTTATCGCCATTCCCATCTTCTGCAGGGTCAGCCTGGAAATATTGATTGTTGTGTCAAAACTGTTAGCTGATCAGTCCATTGGTAACTCATCCAAAAATGTCAGCGTGTGGACTGGTTAAAGTGTGCTATGAAAATGTGCATGCATATTCATATTATTGACTTACCTTCAGGAAGGATGGCAGCTGTAGATGAAGGTTTTGCAAAAGAAAAGGAAAAAAGGATATAGTCTTAATACTACTGTAATTAACTTTGTATACTGTTTATATAAATACATAGCTAAATGAATGTAGGGTCACATCATTTATGGTTATAAAAAGTACTCACCAATTGTGTAATTCCATATTCAAAGGAAATCTTTTGCTGTTAAAAAAATTGAACCCATAATTAGTGGTTTGTGACAAATACAATGACTTGCAATGTTGTTTAAAGTACTAAAGAATAATTTACCGTAGCTGTGGGGTTGTAGATCAACTTTATGTAGGGCTGGAGGAGGACATATTTGCTGTTATTACTGTATAAGCAGTTATCGTATAAATTAGCAACGATTAACAAACAGCCCTGTAGTTACCTGAGGACCATATGAATATCCATACTGGTGGGGACATGAAGAGAAGGTGAGGAAAAGAGAAAAACTTTAGCCACATGAAAAACAAACATTGGAGCTAGAAATTCAATTTCCTGCCTTACCCTCATCTCCTGTGGTGCATTTGGCTGGGCCTGTGAAACACAACAATCCCATGAGCCACCACATATATGGCAGTATGCAAATGCATGAAAACACAATTACCATAGCATTTTGTTCCTATTATTTGTCATTTGTTCCTTTATATTTCACCCATATCTGATTGTAAAAGCGTATACAGGAACTGGAATTTACAATAAGTTACTTCAATAAGAGGGAAGGTCTCTGGTGCTTACCATTGGCAGTAGGAAGATGTTTTCCCCCTGTAACCAATGTATCAGGAAAAGGAACAAAATATATTTCAAACCATGGGAAATCAACACAATATCTGTGATATGGCATAAACAATAAGGTTTATTTAATAACTTTACCTTTTTGAGTGGCATTCCAGTAATGTTCTTAAAAGAAAAAAATGTTGTTAGAAACTGGATACAAATTTATCCAACAGCATTTCATTTTTTTTTTAAACTGTATTTCATCTTACCGGGAGAGTCACATTGTCAAGCTGAAAGCAAACATAACAAAATATCCAATTATTTATTTAAAAAAAAACATTTCTAACCAAAGAGGCAACTGTTTTGCAAAACTCTATTAAAGAACTGATCTAGTACCACAGTGTCGGAAAAGATGAGGTGGATTTACCTTAAGAATAGGGGTGAACTGTCTGTTAGGCTACAGTGAGAATATAAGACAAAAAGATATTGTCATAAACTATATCATGAATATGCACACATTGAATATGACTGTTGAATCATTTTCCCCCATTTCAGATTTTCTAAATATTACAGCTACTTGTTTATGCAAGAAGTAACAAATAGCAAGGTTGTCTGTATCATTAATTAGGAAACACTGTGATAAAAAAAGAAATTACATAAAATACCCACCTCTGTGCTAGGTGGTACTGGCCTTCCTCCAAAGGGAAATCTTCCACCTGGACCCTCTGGGCCCTTAATTTGAGAGGGATGCATATTATTCATTCATTCATTCATTCATTTGGTTTACTAAACTGGATTATGGATATCATGCCTACCCTGTTTGGGTTTCTCCTGTTGGGGCCCATGCCTCCCTGTGGTCTTCTGGCTCCGGGTCCCCACTCGCCCTGCCACTGGGGCCATGAACCTGGACCCTGAGAAAATGTCATGAATAAATAAAGAGAGCGCCAAATTAGGACAGAAAAAAGTGCTGTGTCTAATCAAAATCTTCAAAACATTTCATATGAAGAGATGATTTGTCAATGCCAGGGTGAGAAGCTTTGTCCATAATATTCCTTATCATATATATTTTTAAATTTTCTCTCTTTTCTTTTTGGTAAGTCATTTTTACCCATTTGTCCCCCCTGTCTGGAAAGTCTGTAGGTTCCTCATCATTAGGCCATCCTCCATTCCCATTGTCCTCCCCTTCTGGTATCTCAGTGGGTCCAGCAGGAAACTGTGGATCACATTTTACAGTCAGCTTACATACATACAAAACAAATGTCATAAGGGAATGGTTTCGACCATGAATCCGGAGTAAACACACCCATGGCTGCTGAGGCTCGTCCATGCCCCAGTCAGGCATGTTTGGTCCACCTGGTCGTGGGAAGTATCCTCCACTGCCCCCTGGTCCTGGCCTTGGTCTTGGTCTCCCACCACCATTTGGGCGTGGCATGAATTCTCCCCCATCCATTGGCTGAAAACCAAATGGTGGACGGGGACGATCCTGCATCCAGAAATTTCCACTGGGCTACAAGCACAAACAATGCAGTAGACAGTCATGATTACATTACACCTACCTGATGCTCTTTTCCAGAGCAACTTACAGTTATTTACGTACAGGATTTCAGTTACAGTCCCTGGAGCAATGTAGGGTTAGATGCCTTGCTCAAGGACACTTCAGCCATGGATGAGGGTGCAGGAAAACACTAGTTATTTACTCCCCCACCCCCATTCTTCCTACTGGAATGGGATTTGAAGTTGCAACCCCCTGATCCCAAGACAAGCTCTCTAACCACTAGACCAAAACTATCCCTGATGGTAATACTTTCTTTTATAGTCCTTCAAGTTGCACACATGCACCAATAAACATGACTCTTTACCACATGTGACATGTACAATTAAATGTATTGCTTACTTTCTTAAAAGGTTACTGGACATGTGGTGTGTGAAAATTAGGGGAATAAAAATATACGTATGAACATTAACAAACTTAATTGATTTTCTTCAAACTCTTTCTCAAAATGGTTTCAATCTCCACACTGCTCCAGCTCTCTCTTACCCCCATTGCAGGCCCTTCTGCGTACTGACGGTCCCGAGGTCGTCCTCTGGGCCTCTGCTGCCATGGGTCAGGCTGAGTGTACACAGAAAGGTTAGAGGCTCCACTACATTTATTACTAACTATATCTTTAAAGTGCAAGATACATGTATCATTTTCTTATTTTATTTAATGAAAACACAAATATATTGTACTTACATAAGCAGTGGCAACAGACACCACTACTAAAGCCATCAACATGAAGTATGCCATTTCTGTTGAAGAGAAATTTCAAACATTTAAAGCTAAACAAATTGCATCAAAAGTTCATCTTTAAAACTATATTGGCTACAAAACTGTAAAGAATAGTGACACCTGTTTGTAATGGAATAGATAGCTATGAACATAAATACACAGATAGCTTAGGACACAAAACAAGTAACATCCCTTACTTGCTCTCTCTGTGTTTCTGTGAAGTGTCCCTTGCCATGATGTCTTTTATATTGTTGAAACTGTTAGGCAACAGAACAACTCCCAAACACCGCCTTGCGTGTCTAATCCTATAATGAAGACAGAAAGGCAGTTGCATGGACATCTGTTTTCACAGTTGTTTTGCTATTTAGGAAATGTATTAGCAAGAAAGTCAATTACAACAATGTTCAACAAAGACAAAGATAGTTGTGATGAAGAGAAATATGTGTTTGGACTTCTGCATATTAATCTTGCTTAACAATGTGAATTAACAGGATGTGTAATCATAATTCCTCTTAATCCCATAAACTGTCTTTTCCTGGTGTGACCTGACAAGTTCATGTGAATAGGTTTTTACTGTTTGGTTTTTGCTAAATGTTTGTGTAAACAGAATTGTTTGTAAAATGTACATGATACACAGTGTTAATGACACATGAAGAATATTTCTTTTTCATAACTCTTTTTGTTTTATACTATAGGTATTGAGATTGCATTCTCCCAGGAACCTCCCAATTGATCCTTATGAGACACACCTATTAAGGTAACCAAAGACTTTGCTTTCAACATTTCAGAAGAGTTGATCTTATGAAATATGTCAGATGTTAGGTAATGTGCAACTAGTTCGTTGTGTGAATGCCGGGTAAATGGTCTCTGTATATAAGTGAAACACTGCACTCATCCAAACCACTCTCAGGAGACTGTCAGTACCTGGATCACAAACACTTCTGGACAAGGTAATAGTTTGGTTTAAAACCAAGTTCCTTTCTCTTACTCTGTATCTGTTTGTAAATGTGTTGGGGGAGAGATGCTGGAGTCAAGATTTCTTAAAGTGATATATTTTTTCTTTACATGTAGAAAGAAACAAGATCATGAGGGCAACTGTGCTTTTGACACTGCTCCTTGGGCTGGCCTTGGCGGTCTTTGTAAGTTTTTGAGAATCTTGCAGATGAAGAGTAAACTGTAAATAAATAATTAAAATGGCAGGCTATTCAACCTTAATTTGTAAGTTCAGTGTCAAGATGAGTAGAAATGCAGACACTAATTTCAGTTTTGACAGATTTGCCTTTACATCAGCTTTTTGTATAATTTGACATTTATTGATGTAATGAGACAAACAATATGGTCTTAGACTTTATGGACATGGCATTCATTTATTCACAGGCTGAGACTGACCATGCACGTGTGGCTCGCTCAGATTCCTACTCAGACTCTGGCTCCTATGAGGTTCGTTTTCAGGCTATGAATCTGGATAAACTGAGTGGAAATGAGTGTTTAATTTGTTTTAATGTTTTACAAACAGACACATGTGCACTTCCACCAGTTATGAGATGTATCTGATTTCTCTCTCTTCTTTTCCAAAATCAGCGGTTCCCCATCTTTCCCCAGCTCAGCAAAGATCAGCTGCTCCAACTCCTTATCGCCTTACTGGGACAAACTACGACTGCAGCTCCCACCCCTGCCCCGACCCCAGCTCCCACTCCAGCTCCTACCCCTGCTCCTGCCCCTGCAGCTGGTGGCTAGATCTGGAATCAGACAGCCCTCTAGACCAACTGCCCATGAAGGCAGACAATACTGAAGGGACACACTGCACGTGTGTCTTGGTTGCTTTGGCACTTTCCTTGTGCTATCACTTGGGAATTGTTTAGTAACAACAATAAAAACTTTGTCTCACAATGAAAACAAATGTTTCATGTTTTTTTTCTTTACATCGAGTTAAGTCTCACGTTTTTAAAGTCTATACTAGATCAAAATCATACTGATACAATAACTTATAAAATGAATAAATAAAATGAATGAATAAAATGTAAAAACATATACAGCATTTACGCTGTTGTAGAAATGTGTTAGTGCATTGGGGAGGTTATGAGAAAAATGAGAAATTGACATGAAAGAAATATATTATATCCATTCATCTGCCATTTATCTGTTAAGTGTGGAAATTGTATGAAGCTGTATGTGAAAAGGGTGGTGTTTACTGGACCTCAATGTGAGATCATTCTACCCAGGAAAAGACACAACAGAAGGAAGTACCGCTACCACACAGAAAAGTTAACCACCTGACTTTGGAGCCCCAGTAAAGGCAGAATGAATTCCAAAGTAAGAAGATAAATAAGACCCAAAATAAACCAAATTTACCTACATTTCGTTTGGGAACGCATATGAGAGCAAAGCCAAAGCAAACTCCATATAGTTCATCAAACGAAAACAGAACAAACTCATTTTGAAATACTGTAAATATCCCCATATGACATATCTATTGCCTAGACACTGCTCAGTCACATACAGGTACACTGCCCAGTTCCTCTCATTACTGTGGTCCCACACACATATTGCATTCTCTGTAGTGACACCCCAGACATACATGCAGCAGGGCATTATGGGGAAAATCTGTTAGTCATTTGTTGTAAGCTTGTCTGTGGTTATCTTTGACAGGTACTATTGTTTTGTTTGATGTTTCCAAGGCCAACATGCAATCAAAATTTAGTAGCCAAAACAATTTTGCAATCTTGTAATGTCTAATATGTGTAGATTTTTTGACATTATTGTATAAATAGGACTTACCACTAGGCATACAAAGTAATCCGGTATTCTGATCTTTTCCTTTAACAGTCAAGCTATGTACTAAACACTAAACAAAGCAAGCCTGAAGTTCATTTTCTAGAAGACATTGATTGCTTTCTTATTTGATGTAGCTGGACCACCAAAATGATCAGTTTCCCTCTATATAAACTACAAAATGCTGGCATGCACTGCATCTTTACAAACTGCTTGATGTTCAAGTTATCTCAGTTGAAAAATGCAATAATGGCAGGCTTTGAGCATCTCACTTACATTGTGCTAAATGCATCAGTGTGTATTTTAGTGAAAACTTAAGTATTTTACTGGCAACTGTGAAGAACTGTATGAAGAACTTTGCTTTCACCCTGCTCATTTTGGCCATTAAGTTAATATACTCTGATTTTAGATAGAGATACATTTGAAGATGGAATCAGTGCCAAATGGTCCCATACAGATTCGATTTTTGTGTAAAAATAGCAATGGAATTAGTCAAAAGGTGCTACACCAATTGTAAGTAATGACTTAGATTTCTGACACACATACCCAAAACATTTTTATTATATCAAATCTTTTTGATGTTCTTCCCCCTGAGAAGGAAGCAGACAATTGTGGATTTCCATCACATATTTGTTTCTTCTCGTTTTCTGTTACAAATTTATGAAAGGATGTTGATATAACAGTCAGCAAGTCAATCTTTGACTCAGTAGGTAGTAGATGGCAAAGCAATATGTTGCCATACAATGTTGTAATGATGTTGCAACTATATCATTTTGCAATGTGTGCAAGTGTATCAACTATATCATTTTGCAATGTGCTTAGTTTTGGACATGAGTTATAATGTAGGGAGGTACTAAAGACAAGGAGAGCGAACTGGTCATGTACAGTGCTGCTCATAAGTTTACATACCCTTACAAAAATCATGGTTTCTTGCCCATTTGTAAGAGAAAAGTTTCAGGTCTCCCCAGAGTGGTTCAATAATATTGAGGTCAGGAGACTGAGATGGCCATTCCATTCACTTTATGCTGTTGTAGCCACTGACTGGTTGATTTTGCTGTATGCTTGGGATCGTTGTCGTGCTGGAATGTTCAAGTATGTCCCATGCACAGCCTCCGGGCTTAAGAGTGTAGATTTTCCTCCAGTATTTTTTGATAACTGGCAGCATTCATCTTGCCATTAACTCTGGCCAAATTTCCCGTGCCTTAGTAGCTCACACATCCCTAAAACATCAGGGATCCACCACCGTGTTTCACTGTTGGAATTGTGTACTTTTCATCATACACCTTGTTGATGCCTCGCCAAACATAGCATGTATGGTTTTTCCCCAAAAAGTTCAGTTTTGGTTTCATCACTCCACATTACTTTGTTTGGGGGTTATCTCTGTGCAGTGTGGCATATTTGAGACAAGATTCTTTGTGGCATTTGCGTAAAAGTGGCTTTCTTCTGGCAACTCTACCATGCAGCCCACTTTTCTTCAAGTGCCTTTTTACAGTACTGCTTCAGACATCCACATGACACTCTTTGAGGGAGAATTGAATTTCACCTGATGTTATTTGAGGCCTTTTCTTCGCATCCCGAACAATTTTCCTTGCAGTTGCAGGGGAAATTTTGATTGGTCTACCAGACCGTGGTTTGATGTCTACAGTTCTTCTTACTTTCCATTTCTTAATTAGTGTTTGAACAGTGCTATCAGGCATTATTAACTGTTTGGCAATTTCCTTATATCCCTTTCCTGATTTGTACAGTTGTACTACCTTTCCTCGCAGATCCTTTGGCAATTGGGTTTCTCAGGAGTCCAACAACTCACTGACTTTATACGCACCCACTAATTACAAGCTAACAGATCACAGGTGAAGATAGTTAACTTTTAATAGCCATTCAATCCCAATTGTTTCACGTTAGGTGCAGATTATCAAGCCAAATTACAAGGGTATGTAAACTTTTGATCAGGGTGATTTGGATAGTTTATGTTGTCATTGTGCTTTAAAAAGAATAAACACAGATATTTCACAATACATGGCTTTGGCCAACCACTATCCAAGAGTGAAAGAAAACATTTTGTGTTATCATTCATTTTCTCTGAGAAATGGCCAAGAAACAAAGCATTGTGTAAACGTATGGGTAGCACTGTACATTGTCAATACCTGACATACACACAGTGGAAAAAAGTGCATATGGCACATTTAAAAACAGGTAATAAAGACACATAGACTAAATGGCATTATTTTATGAAACCATCTCACATGAACATAGGTAGACATTATTGTAAAGATTATTTTACAATTTATTTGTAAAGGTTGATTGGAATTCATTTAACAACCAGTGGTGAACCCAAAGAATCATATGATCATTTACATCACTTGTTATGAGTCTATTGCTGTACAAAATCATTTGAGAAATTGAATGCTGTGTTTGTTTAGGACAACAATATGGCTAAAATATATTTTAAATATATTTAAGTTATCATGTACCATTATGCTACCATTTCTGTGATTTTATATTGCCATGAACTAAGAACATCTTAAAATATAACAATAACAATCTTGTTTAAAAATGTTGATCATGTTGGATGTCTGTTTGTATTGTATTCACTTGCTTTATGGTTGGAGTTTAGGAGATTTTGATTAGGGATGTCCAGCATTTGCACAGCACTATATCCATCCATCCATCCATCCATCCATCCATCCATCCATCCATCCATCCATCCATCCATCCATCCATCCATCCATCCATCCATTTATCTGTCAATTGTATTGTAGCAATTTCTTTATAAATACAATATTCTTTCTGTTGACACATAAAGACAAAGACAGCTGTTATGAAAATATGTGTTTGAACTTCTGCATAAAAACAACACACATGATACTTCTGTTTGTGTGAACAGAATTGCTTGTAAAATGTACATGATAAACAGTGCTCATGACACATAAAGAACATTTCTTTTTCATAACTGTAATTTTTTTTACAGGTAATGTGATGACATTCTCCAAGGCACCTCCCAATTGATCCTTATAAGACACACCTAATAAGTTAATCAGAGACTTTGCTTTCAACACTTCAGAAGAATTTAACTTATGAAATATGTCAGACATTAGGTAATGTGCAAATAGTTAATTTAAGTAGTAAAAAAATATACCTTTCCCCAGAAGTAGAAACATGTTAGTGTGTTGGAGAGCTTATGAACAAAATGAGAAATTGACATGAAAGGAATCTTTTAAATCCATTCACCTGCCTAACCATTTATCTATTACGTGTGTAAATGGTATGAAACAATGACATGAAATTATTTATCTGTTAAGTGTGAAAATAAAACTGACAGGGTGGTGTATATTGGGCTTCTGTGCAAGGTCATTCCACTCAGCATATCCATCCATCCATCCATCCATCCATCCATCCATCCGTCTAACAATTTATCAATTAATTGTGTCATAGCATTTTCTGTATAAATATATATTGTATTGTTGGCACAAAAATAAGCAATAAAGAGACAAACAATATGTGCAAGACAATATTTCCTCAGACTGGACTACCATGTTTACTATGTTTGTGTCTCTCCTCACATGAAGTTTTTGCAAACTGGTCTATTTTTGGACATTTCCCAAGTCTTTCATGCACTTGCTTACTTACCACGTGATGACTCAGAATGTGAAATTTGCACAATTCTGACTTGTGTGCAGTTACTCATCACCCAGATACTGACAGGTAGACTGATAAATGGTCTAGATATGATGCAAAAATGTGGTGCAAATGTAGTGACCACTGCCAACCACTGCTATTGTCATGAAATCCTCAAAATCTTTAATTTCATAAGTTTTGACATTTGGAAATCAGGATTATCAGCATCTACTACCACATTATTCTTCAAGACGATTGGCTGGTTGTAGGTAGAAAATGTCTTTATAAAGGGTTCAGAAGTGACACTCTTCACTACACCTACTTTCCTGTGTGAACCTAATCAGCTTCTCTGAACAGTATTTACAGGTAATTGAAATATAATTTGTAAAATAATGCATAATGTAGAATGCTTAGGCTTGTTTCTGCACTCAGGGTAAAACTAATGCATTTTATTTGGTACAGACATCAGAAGACAACATGAAACTTGCCATCTTCGCCATGTGCCTCATTGCTGTTTGCTTTGCAGCCCCTGTGAGTACATTGTCATGCTACAATAGTGTTTTAGGGTTAGACTAGATATAAATTATGCAAAGGCTAATGTATGTGAAAACTGTCTTGTTTTCAGAATGAAGAGCACATTCGACAGAAACGGTCATCCAGTGAATCTAATGAGGTGAGCGTCTCTTTTCTTTCAACCCGAACAACTGTCCAAATTAAAAAAATAGAGAGTCTGGCTGGTCCAGGTCATGAATTAACCATCCTGCTAAATCTTTCAAAATCAGTGTCTGGTTGGAAAGGTGTGTAGATATTTGAGCCATTGGGGCACTTTAACAAAGACTTTAAGAAATCACATGAAGACTGCTCCTTTTTATTTATTTATTTTTGCAGAGAGGCTTCGGAGGTTTCTACCCCTACCAGCCCCGGCCCCAGCCCTACTTCCCCTACATCCCACCGCAACAGAACAACAACGCCCTGCTGTCTCTGCTTCCTCTGCTGCTGGCACAGCTGGCCTCGGCTGCAGCACCCACCCCTGCCCCCACTCCTGCCCCCACGCCTGCCCCTACCCCCGCCCCTGCCCCTGCTGGTGGCAAGTAGCTCACCTGCTTGCTGACATCACACTCAGCTTCAGTGTTAATCCTGCATTTAAGTGTTTGTGTTGTATATAACACTTTTCCCATGTAGTCAAATAAAGAGCATTAGAACGCATATTACTTGTTGTGTTTCATTGGTATTTTGGTCCTGTTTGTTGTCAGAATGCAACAAGAATGTCATGTCACAAACCAATATGATGTTGTTTTACAACACATACCAAACACATAAATCATCTGTAAATCATCTTTTACTCAAAAAGGAGGCTATATGGCACATATGAGTTATGAAGCACCATCTGTAGCACTATAAAGCTCTCTACAGCTAGTGTGAAATAACACTGAGAGTTAGAAACAAACACAAAATCTCAAGACACAGTTGCCATGCTATAGTAAAATGTGACTTTTGTGCCCTTATACCATTTACTACAATGTACTTTGCAGAGTTGTAGGCTACAATAGGTTTGAAGAACGTAAACTACAGTAGAACAACAAAATATTTCAATTCAGTCCCTAGATTATAAATGGATTTAGATTAAACAAAAGCATTTCAAAGTAGTTGCTTTGCTTGGATTGCATTGGTTTTCCAATGGGACTCTTCCCCCTCTGTACTTGGCCTGAAGTAAATTAACACATCACTGATACATCAGCTGCAACTTCTATAACAGTAGCACAATGTCAACCATTAAGTGACTGCAGATACTCAAAAAGCTGGTCAGTATGCAGCTGGCAGATTTTGCAGTTCTGGTTACTTTTTTTCCTCATTAATTTGACGTATGTTCCAAAGACAGGCCATAGCTCCTTCACAGAAGCCCTTAGTTAGGTGCTGTTCCCAGTGTGCATGTGGGTAGATATAGACACTGCAGACGTGGTGGTGGTGATTTTAATTTCGTGTTTGCTTGTTGTCTATCCCTGCATAGTTGGTGACCTTTCGCATAGAGCATAGTTATAATAGTGCAGGATGTCCACATGGACATGGAAATTGAGGCCCACACAGAGCGGCCTGTAATTCCCTAATAATGATATTTATTTCACTTAGACTCTTGTAGACTCTCGCATACACTTGTTGCATTTCCATTTCCACAGACATGCTAACTGAGCTGGTTTGTATCTTGTGTCCTGTGACTTTGTTCATTTGTGCTGCTGAGTGTGCAGTGTGCTACTCTCCTGCTGCCAGTATAGCCTGACATCACACAGCCATCAGCTGCTACATGCAGTCCACACACACACTCTAGTCTGAAGGCATTTTACCAGGAAAACCATACTTGTGAACTGTGTCATGTGTAGAGAGATACCATCAAGCTTATCCTTCAATAAACCCAAGCATATTTACCCAGACATGTGCTCACAGTGTAGATTATTATTATCAATGCATTCCCTGTACTTGAAAATATCGAGCTTTGGTGATAAGGTAAAATTTATAGGAATATCTGTTTTTTTTGTAGATGTTAAATTTGTTGCTCAGTGTCTTTTGACTAATATATGCTGTACAAGTTCTAGCATTTAATGTCTTGCGCTTGATTAACTATTGCTTTGCCATCATGCTAAACTGTAAGCACCACTGTATTGGTTTTGACTGTGCTGGAAAAGTTTCTCTGAGTACCAGTCTATATTAAAGTATGTTAGAGGTCAATAAATGGCATGAAACATGACAATCTCTCTGAACATAAAAAAATATTATGACATTGAAGAATTGTAATGGCAATATCTGATGAAGATTGGGATTGACATCATTGCTCTACCATGTGTCCAAAACGTTTTGCTGATCTGTAGTCACAAACAATGTGTGGCAATATGCAGTACTGAGTCTTATTGAGCAAGAGGGTGGTTTCTGTTTGGTAAAAGACAACAGTGTGTCACACCTTGAGACCTGACCATGAGATTATATGTAGGATATTAGGAAATAGCTTAGTTAGGCTTAGTTTTGCATTTGTCATAGTGTCATGTCTGTAGAGACCTGTCTTTTTTGGAAATTCAATATGCCCCCTCCCAGAAATTCACTGCCCCCCCCCCCCCACACACACACATACACACACACACACACACACACACACGCACACATGCACACACACTGACTCACATGTGTATACACTCCCTCACACACAGACACTGGGCACCATTAGGACAGACATGTATTTCTAAAGAGAGTAAGTCTTTGGTGTTGTAATGATGCAGAGCGCAGAGGTGTTGAGTGACGATGCTGACAGTGATTCACATTTGGTCAGTGGGTATGGACTCTACTCCATCTGGACTGATGCACAAATAAAATAACCTCTGTTGCATGCATCTATTATTCAGTATGATGGGAATGATGAAAACATAGTCAGTTTTACCTAAGGTAAGTCATTTAAAACCTCTCAAACAGATAATTGAAGCATAGTTGCTTGCAGGGTTTAAATGTAGTTAATAACAGTTAATAACCAATATTAAAATTAACATTGATAATTGGTTTATCAAAAACATTTAGCTTATTTTTGTGCTAAGGTAAACTCAATGTACCTATGAAAAGATGAGGATAAATTTAATTCAGTGAAGGTAGTCTAAAGATCAAACTGTCTAGATCTAGAACTCACTCTAGTGGCTGGAAATAAAAACTACAGTGTAAATGCATACATAACAAGACATACATATATTTTACACTTCATTTTTTGTCAGTGGGCAGAGTTGCTGTAACCTTTGAGTGATTTCTTAAAAAAAACTTTTTTGTCTCTTTAGCAGTGATCCTCATTAATCTTGTGACTGTGAGACTGGAATAAGGGTATTATGACTGACATTCACAGAAAGGTACAGTGAATGCTTGCCAAACCATATGTGTCAGTATGATTTTTATGAGAACATAAAATTGGCTGTAAACTCAGCTTCATGGATGGATGAGGACTGGCACTGAGAAAGCAATGACTTGTTGACTTGTTTTCTTCCAGTTGTAACACGATGAGATATTTTGCACTGGTTCTTCTGCTTGGGGTTATGTTCCTGGGAGCTGTAAGTGATGATAATTGTAGTGCCTTATTGACTATTTGCTCAGTTATATAAGTAAATAATGGTACTAAGTCATGAACTGTGAAATAGATTTTCTCATTTTAAATTGTCACAGCTGATATTTTAATGTTCAAATTCACAGATTAATTTTACAGTAAGGATCAGATTTTGCATCTCTATATCCATCACTATCACTATCCATATTCTACTATAATATGAAACAGTGTTGAGTTTAAAATGTTTTGAGTATTGTGTGTTGTCTACAGGGATGTGATCGACCCCGCCGTTGGAGTTCCTCTGAAAGTGATGAGGTGAGCTGTAATGAAAAGGTTGAAAGCATTTGAGGGCTGAGATAGAACAGTGCTTAATGCACTTCAAATGCGATGCATGCTCTGCGGTGACAGATCACTGCAACAGGGAAGAGGGCTCTAAATGCACTGCAATACACTCTTATCCAGTCCGCAATAGAACACTAATTAAATACTAAACATTTTAACTGAGACCTGAGTAGACACTTCAGAGTAATACGTCTCCCATAATTTGATGATAATTTCAATAACCATAGACAGTTGACTGTGTTTTTAACTTCAGGTGAAATACTGCTAAAAGCTGTTGTGCTTAATATCTCTCAAGTCTAAGCATGACACTGGTAAACTTAATGTTTGGCAGAGGTACTACGTCCCAGTGCCCGTGTACCCAGTGAGACCAGGTCCTCCCCATCTCCCGTTCCCCATCTGGGCTCTACTCCCGTGGCTGCTGCCCCAGCCGGCCCCACCTCCTGCTCCTGGTCCTGCCCCAGCACCCACCACCACAGCTGCTCCCGCCACCACCACTGCCAGAGGAGACAATGGGTAGACAACTTAAACCCAGACTGAACCCTTTACAGGAGATTCTCCCTCCCTCCCTCCCTCTCTCTCTCTCTCTCTCTCTCTCTCTCTCTCTCTCTCTCTCTCTCTCTCTCTCTCTGTTTCATTCGTCCTGGAAATTTGGCAGCACTGGTAAACATACCATGGCAAATAAGAGAAAGATAGGCACATGATTGATCTCAGTCTAATATTTTCATAGCACCTCAGCCTAGTCATCAATTTTGACAGAAAAACTGCCTTACTGATGATATGACTTGTAATAAATAAATACTTAAATATACAGTTAACGTCCTTCAACTCAGTCTTCACTGCTAGACCCTAGACAGTGAACAGCCTACGCTATGAGAGAGGGCATCAAGGGCAGTAGGGCATCATCCAATTTGACAAAGTTTTGATATGTAGAGTGTGAAAGTATAAATACCATTTTTTGCAATCAGTCATGTTTTGCAATATGGAATATTTTCAATATTATTGTAATATTTTCTGTTGACTCTTGATCTTTGCTATATGTACCTACATGTACAAATGCAGACTGTTCCTACATATCTTGCAATAAACCTATATCAACCTTACTTTCTACTGGTTTGCTTGTTTTTCACACTGCTTTATGAAGGGCAGTAAGACATATTTATGTAAAAGTGTGAAATAGTGTAGCAGTGCAGTACTATGCAAGGTACAGGTGCATATTGCATGTTTGATTACACCTTCTTGTCTCTGGGCAGTGGGCTGGGCTGCCAAGTTAGGCTGACAGGTCTTAGGCATAGACAGCGGAGAATGAAATGTGCTGCCCGTTGACGTGAACCACTGCCTACAGGATTAGAGCCTTGTGGGACTCACTGATAGCTGTTGAGGATTATCATGGGTGAGGCATGTCATTGCCAGTGGAAGGAGACTGCTGGGTGGTGCCAAGACAGCCAATTATAGCATGCCAAGTGCCAGCTGCTGTAGGTGTGCCACTTTTCCAAGTGCTTGCAATTTCATATTTATTTCAAGTCTGCACACACCTCAGTATGCTGTGGCCACCTCTTGGAAATCATATTACACAAAGTAATTATTCCCCTTCAAGACAAATGGCTCGCTCTGAAAACATCATGGCATTTCAAAAGAAACAATCAGAAAATATCTGAACTTCAGTTTGCACTGTGGCAAAGCCTCTGTGGCGTCCCCAGCTCTCTGAGATGTGGGTCTCCAGACTTGTCTCAGCCTGTTGGTGCAGGGACATTCCTGTGTGAATGCTGAAGGCAGTTCCCCACCGAGGCCCTGGTGTTCTATCTCAACACAGATTGATCACAGCTCAAACAGTCATACAGGTTCTGTGGTTAAAGCATAAAGAAATACATAGCAGGAGAGCTCGACAGGAAGGAGACCTAGACAGCAAGACAGACACAAAAGACACACCGCTATGCTTTGACCTGACCTAGATATCACAAACCTAATCTATTTGAAGAGTCTCTACTGTGTTTTTAGTAGTATTTGACAGCTCATTAGTCCTCAGTGTAAGTGTGTTTGTGTGTGTGGATGAAGGTTTAAAAAACAAACAGTAAGTTGAAATAATATCCAAATCAGATTGCAAAGTATACATGAAATTTTCTTGGTTAAATAAAACATGTGAATTCTGTCACAGCCCCTACCTACAGACAGTGAATTTCTAATGGCACATTTCACTAAAAACTAAAAATGTATGAGGACTCTATGTAGACCCCTCATTCTTTCTGGTAGCTGACTGGATAGTGCCCACCTTGAGGCCTGACAGTTGAATATGACAGAACATCACATTACCACCCTGCAGTGGTTAGAAATCGCAGGATGTGCAAGGGGAAATTGGTCCCTCCACCAGCACATTAAATTGGAGGCTCACGTACCCATTTAACCTGGCCTGTTGTGAAACAACATGTATGTTTAGACAGGTGCAACCTTGTTTGTCTGCATTGCAAATGTCAAGCTACATGGGTTGTACTTTTCCTATTGCTCATTGTAATGCACAAGCCTCAAAGGTGGCTCCAAGACCACATTGTGAAACCTATCCCAAAGTTCCCAAGACACAGTGGCTTGGCAAAATGCTGTGCGGTGCCCCTTCAGACAATAAGTCATGTCTGGAGAATGCACAAAATGAGTTAGATGTAATTGTGTTGTGGTGTGTGGTCAGTCCTCCATGGCACAGAGATAAGGTTTTCCCCACACTGTGATTGGCTAAGGTGGTAAGAGGCTAGCTTTTAAAGGTGATACTCTCACAAGACATTTCTTAACTCAGTCTATGGATGTGATAAATTAACACCATTGGTATTTTCCTGTCAAAAGACTAGTTATTTAGGAAAAGCAATTTCCTCTGTTTGCATTAGAAGTATTAGCTCTTGTTGATAAAACTGAATTTCCATCTCAGGGTGTTTGCAGGATTGGGTCTTTAGGCCCCAACATGAAAGGACTGATTTTGTTTGCTTTTTGTTGGCTGGTGCCTGCGGTATCATGTGTTCCGGTGAGTTCTTCTTACCTTCTCATCACCACCTGTTCTTCAATTCTGCTGTTCTGCTCATAGCAGTGAGGTTTTTACGAGTCTTTTTTCACTGAAATGGTTTAGCCACTGAAGCAATTATGTGAAGTAACGTGTGCCAAATACATCCCCAGCTTGCAGCAGACGCCGCTTTGTCAGAGCAGAGGGGGGACGTTCCCAGGGGAGGGCAAGAGGGCCAAAAGCCTGAGCCTGACATCCATCTGCAGGTTATGCCTGATGTGCAGATGCCCCAGCCTGTGTCTTCTGCTGCCCCTCAAACAGACCCCAACCCTGGGCTACAGACAGACCCCACACAGGCTCTGGCCCCATTTCAACCCGAACTTGTCTTTCCGCAAGCTGGACCTCAGTCCCCCATCTTCCCACAGCATATGCTTCCACATCGCTTCTTTGGGCCTGGGGGGTCAATGGCCTTCTATCCAAGAACAGCAGGGGTACAGCCACAGACTCATCTTGTGTACATCCCACAGGTAATGATGTGCTCATATGGTAAAGGTATATTTTTTCAGGCTATTTATAATGCCAACAGTAAGAACTGTAATTGTTTGGTACTGTAACAATATCCTTGCAACCATAAAAACAGAACTTTATGCCTTGGTAAGGCACTTTAAATCATTTTTGAAAATTCAGAGAAGTCATGTTTTATAGATTTCCAAATCATATATATATATATTTTTTGTTTTTCCATATTTGCCATAGACAATGACCATGTGATACGTGTGAAAGGGGTTGTAGGGTGCACCTCACAGCAGATCACTGCGTCTTTCAAGACAAGACCTGCATCACTTGGTTTCTATCCAAAACAAAACTTAATTAACTTGAGCTATGCAGCCCTCTGGCAATTGTGCTCAGGTTTTGGCTTGGAGACGTTTCGCTTGATGTAGAATGTATTTTCAAAATATTTAGCAGGTAGGGGACCTCCATGTTTGTGGTTGGAATCTCACAACAGATGGATATGTGATGTGTTAGGAAACCAGACATTAAATCTGTCGAAACACTGTAACCACCACACTTTGAAGAAAAAGTGATATATTGAAGCAATATTAAAACACTATATCAATACACAGATCAACTTCTGATCACACGTCAGCGTACTTTCCTGAAGAACTCATCAACCTCATCAGGCCTTCTATTCTAGTAATGTGGTTCATCGAGGTCATGTCTCATGAAGATACAGAGCAAAAGCTGTAATTGAAATGGTCTGATAATGACCCTATTGAGTCGTTTGAAAAAAACACTAATATCATTTTCATACTCCTTTGCCTCAGTACACCCACTATGGAGTAGTGCTGGTCCCACTGCTCGCAGAACATATGATGCCCGTGTCCCCAGGCTCCCAGTCTCCCGAGCCAGGCAACCCAACCGGTCCACAACAGCAGCTACAGCAGCAGCAACAGCAGCAGCAGACACAGCAGGTAGTCCTATAGCTGTTCCTTCAAGTCTCTGTGCAGGCTCAAATAATGTGCTGGAGAGAAGTAAGAGGCTGCTTTGAGATGTCAGTCATGGTGAAAGTTACCTTCTTTCCCCTGTCAAAATAAACCAAACCTGGGCCATTGGGGCCCTATGGATTGGACTGTCAGATATTGCCTCAAAAGGACATAGTAGCCTCTATAGTAGTGCAGACATGGTTCAATTGACGTCTGTAATTAGCTAAACAACTACAAGTTGCACTAAAATAACACACCCCAGATGAACAAACAAATGTTTTTTTTTCCTATCTTCCGTGTAGATACCACAGTATTTTGAAATGCCACTAATGGTAGGTAATTCATACGAACTATGACATTTTAAAAACACATTCCTGCACAATAAAAGCCACATGGAATGCTCATCTTGCGACCAGCTAACACATGTAGAGACTGTTTTGTCTCTACAGGTTGGAACATCAGGTGGTCTCAGTTCCGAGGAACTCGGAGTAAGTACAAATCACATACTCGGTTATACTATAGGATGTTGGCAGATAACTAACTGACCCTATCCTTTTCTGTCCCTGTCCAAAGCATGCCAGACTGAGGAACTCAGGGGTGCAGCTTTCAGGCTCTGACCCCATTGTGCAGCCTCTCAACCCGGCCATGCCAGTCAACCCAGTGATGCCTTTAGGTCCTCTGTTGCCCATCGGCCCACCGCCAGCAGAGCTGCCCCCCATCATGGTTAATGATCCCCGTTTTGTGCCAGTGGAACTGCCCATACCAGGGACCATACCCACCAATGATGTCATGCTAGCAGGCCTGGAGAAGCCTCTGGACCCCGAGACAGCAAGTGTGCAGACACCCAATCTCAGCCATCAGCCCAGTGATGCAAACATGGGCTTAACACCAACTCCTGCAGATGTGCTCTCATCAGACCCCCCTGCAACTGAGGCGTCATGAATTCAGGACAACATAGGAACAGATATACCAGCTTTTGTACCCTAATGTTCCAGCATCTGAGTCTAATCTACCAAATGTTCATTTTTAGTTTATGTAAACTGTTTTATGCATTGATTTAATATAAGGCTATTCTGGGTGTGAGCTGGGTATTAGCATTTTATAAGATATTTACATGCTGTATATATAAAATTGCATAAAAATAAATTACTGACCTAATCTGTTCCTGGATGTGCAAGCACATCTTTACGAAAATATGGTACTGTGCTGTTAACACAAAATTGGTCAATTGATCACAGTTCTCTGATCATTGCATGCAATATGGAATCCGTATATATTGTATCTACCAAGCATTCATACTTACTAAGTGCATGTTTCTGGGTTCATATTCATATCCTTTATACCACACACATTGCCTTGCACTGAAATCCCCCTGCATATACCGTATGCTGTAGCATCACATATGCCTTTTGTCTGTTGCATGTACCCAACCTGAGTGATAGCTGGTCACATATTTTTATGTCATATCCCCTTAAAACATTTGTATATTGAAATACCTTCACCACATTCTGTGTTTTGTGTTTTGACTGGAATCAGATGACATTGTGCCCCCACAATAAAAACCCACATAAACTTGTGTCTGAAGTAGGTTATAATCTACAATGTCTTGGAGCAGTGTTGCAAATGGTTTGGCAAATCTCTGACTCGCTCATGAATTTTACAAGAGCGTTTTCACTTATCTCACCTAGAAAATATCCAGAGGGAAATATGTCTTTTATATGCTATTAAACTTGGCATGTTTGCTTGTTTTTCTCTAAGAGGAATAATGTTTAGAGGGTAAATGACATGTTTCTGAGAAATTGGAACATGCAAACTTTAAAATGTCATCAGCGACATTTTAAGCAGTCTTGTTTAAATCCAAACAAAGTATTCATGTATGTATTATTCCCACATATTCAATGTCTACGACCTATTTTTTTGAATGACAAGGAATGAAAAGAGGCTGTTCCGGTATTGACCTCAGTTACCTTTCAACTGAGGATTTACAGCATTTTCGTGTCATATTCTTGCTCAATAACAGCACATGTACTTTGCCTGTGCAGCTGTCTATAATTATGCTGAAAGCCAAAGTGCTCTGTGAAGATGTACAAGATATACAATAGCTGTCAAAGCACTTTTTTTCCTGATTGAAAGCAACATTTGGCTGGTGACCAACACCTGTCAAAATATGAAGCCCTTTTGTTCACAAATTAAATAAATAGGGAGCAGCAGCCTTCCCCAGAACCAAATCAGTCAGCTCACACACCTCTCACATTCACTGTGGTCATACCAACCAAAAGGTAAGACTGCTTTCACTACAGCTCTAGGAATAGTCTCTTAGGGGAGAAGTTAGTTTGGACTGTAATGGACAGAAAAGACAGTCGTTGATACGCTCAGTGCAAAGTGTCATTGACCTTCTCTGGATTTGTTGCAGCTACATCCACCATGAAAGCTATCATTCTTCTTGCCTGCATTGTGGGGTTGGCACTGTGTGCACCTGTAAGTATATCTTATAGACACCATGTGCATTAGCAACTGGACACACCTTAGCATTATAATGTGTGTTTATGTGACTGGATTTATGCTATTTATCTCTGTTTTTTTTAGCAACAGTCCTACATTGAGTTGGAGATTAAGCAGGCTCCAGGGGTTAGTGAACTATGAAAATTTACCTTTTTTAAATAAATATTAGACAACAGTAAAATAACTGTGTGAGAAATACTGAGAAGTGCAGCGTTATGTGTGCATGGTTTGAATAGAGGAATATGTTGTGTTGACAGGCTGCTGCTCCTGCAGCTGGAGGCACCCTGCAGCAAGTGAGTGCTCATAAATTAGAATCACTATTTTTATTCTACACATATTTAGCAGATATTCGAGCAGTTTTTCGGCTGTCAGTCAGCAGTGTAGTTATACAAGTTCATGATTTCTGCAGATCCTTGATGCTTTGCAAGCCGCTCGTGGTCCTGCTGCTGCCCCTGTGAGTTTCCAAACTTCACACAACCATTCAGCACTCAACAGCACACAAGGAGCAATTGACTGCTGTTACCAGTGTATCCTTAGTCTTTAGCTAGTCTGTTTGTGTGTCTCCTGTCTTAGGTCCTTGTGAAACAGGAGATCCCTCAGCCTGCTGGCAGAGAGAGCCTTGAAGTCGTGGGTGTTTGATATTATTTCACATTTGATATTGCAATTTTACAGCTGAGTGTTTTGTGTTTTGCATTGCCTGCACTGTTTAACCATTCTTTGTGGTTTCCATGCGGCCTCGCAGTTTTACTCCCTGGGTGGTGCTGCTGCCGCTCCCGCAGCCCCAGTTGCCCCTGCAGCACCCGTAGTCCCCGTAGTCCCTGTGGCACCTGCTGCACCTGTCGCCCCTGCTGTGAGTACACCTTTACTTATCAGCCATGCAATTAGTCTGCAACACGGCCACCGGCTGTGTGGAGGAGATGTTGCTGCATTAGAGCTCTCAGTGCAGACAGGGACCACTGAAATGCTACATGTCAGCCATGCTAGGTTGGCAGACGGCAAAGGTGTGCTGTGTGCAGCCGTGAGGCCGGAGACAATGTTTAGTGTTTCCTCACGATGGCGCTGCTGCTCAGCATTAGTGCCTGAGGATTGAGTAATGCTGAGCATTAAGTCATGTAATCAGTAGGAAGCCAAAAGGCAGACAAAATGTTAGTAAAGTCATGAAATTAAATATTGTTCCTTTCTCTTTCCTTTTCTTTTTCTTTGTGTGTGTGTGTGTGTGTGTGTGTGTGTGTGTGTGTGTTTGTGCACTCTTACAGGCTCCTGCCAGCGATGATGATGAGGAGGATGAGTAAACTGTAAGATTATCCTTCCACTACATAAAAAAGCATCATGCTATACTTGCAAAGACCTACACATTTGTAAAAATATATCTTATGTGGCTAAGCTATTTTCTAAAACAAGCACACAAACTGAGAAATAAAATATTTAGAACTGCAGCAGCATCAGATCACCTGATATATATTTGTGAGTTGTTTTTTTTTTAATTATGTTTTTATTATTATTTTATTTTCAGACTATTATCTAGCCAATTCCTTAACACTGGTGCCAAAGACCCAAGACAACGACGTGACCTGGAAGCTGCTTCTTCTTTCCTAGCCTGATAATGCAGTGCACTCTCTGCTCTGCTATGGATGACCTATGATGTGGTGCTATGCTCCTTACTTCCTGGCTCCCACTGGAAGCCATTAAGCTCATTCTGTTGCCATTTTTTTTTACTGCAGTTTGTTTTGACAGTTTTATAAAATAAATCTTTGTATCTGTCATATGCGCTGAATTTGTGTTTTCATTTATTCATGAGAGAATTGTCCCTCCCTGCTTGCAAAAAAGGGTTGATGTGTCAAGGAAAAATATTAATATCTCAAATTCCAGAGGCAAATATGCTGCTGTCAAAGTCTGTACTTCAGATAACTACATATTTAAGTGCAGTCATCATTAATCTCTCTGACTTCTTCACTCTCTCTCGTACTCACACACATACACAGACACACACACACACACACAGACACACAGACACACACACACACACACACACACACACACACACACACACACACACACACACACACACACACACACACACACACACACACTTTAAATGTCAAGCTGATGATAACTCTTGAATACAGTTTCTCTTTATTCAAATATGCAAGCTGTACTGCACAGTTTATTGAGGAACTGATGAGTGTCATCCTGGAAAACCATATGCCCTGATGAGCGAATTTCACACATATCAACCCCCTTTTATTATTCCATGTTATTCATTATTCCCATGACCTACTGGCATACTATTCAATCAGGACACATACTTTATCAGCTCTATTCCAGTTTTACATGAACTTACAACAATCTTATAAAAATACTAAACAGACAAAAATTAGACAACAGGCAACGATTAGACAACAATTAGACAAAAATTGGACACATCAAAATTGTGAACATTTATGTGCAGAGTACAAAAGTACAATTCTGTGCAGAGTACAAAACTCTGCCAGGAAGGCTCCATTCTCCCCAAAGATTACTGTTATGAAGCCAAACAAACAATTAATGTTAAATTAGGCATTTAACACATGAAAGTGGAGATTTGGCAGAAAGTACAACAGTATTCAATAGTCAAGTCACTCGGTAGCATTAGCTTTATTGTACAGACCCAAATTAACTTTCACCAAATAAGGACTTCTTAGAGGACAATATCAACTAATCGGATACTGGATTGATCACCCTAAGCAGGCCGCCTCAGGGGAGGCTGTTTAATGACTAAAGGCCTAAAACAGCTGTAGATCCTGAGGTACATTACTGATGAGGTTTCCTGAAATTTTCACAGACCAACTGGACCCTGTGAATTAGACTCCTGGAGGACAAACCCAACCATGGGATAGGATAGGATAGGTTCTCCAGAATCCATTAGGTCTTCTTGGAGAAAAACAAAGCCCAATTGGATACTGAACACACGCTAAGCATTGATCACCTTATATGCCTTAGGGAATTGCAATGATTAAAGGCCTGAAACACCTGTAGGTCCTGAGGTGCCTTACTGATGAGGTGTCCTGGTCATTCTGCAGACCAACTGGTCCGTGCAACTTCACAAACAAACCCAACAACAGGATGACTGACTCAGGAAATAATAGTATGGAAATAATAATAATAATAATAATAATAATAATAATAATAATAATAATAATAATAATAATAATAATAATAAAACCTAAGTGCTAAGGCTTTGCTCTACCAAACAATAGTATGTTAGAATAAGGTTTGTAGTCAGAAATCCCTTCTCCCAAAGGTAATCTTCCTAGGTGCACAAGTATTTTGTGTTTTTTCTTAACTAATAAGAACCATTTAATAACCTTAACAAACTGTGTTAGCAATATTCCTGCTGATATGGGCTCCTTTCATGTGTGATTATGCAAGGCACGGCAGAGTCACCCCAAAGACCTAAATGCCAGTGTCAGCGCGCAAGGCCATCTATTTAGCAGACAGCTCCTCACCACTGGTCATTTGCTAAATACCGCCCACACCCAATGACCAAAGAGCAGATCGTCACGGGCCTGGATTAAACGTGTACCAGGTAAGGGTTTAAAAGCAAGGCCTGCAGGACGACACTCAGAACACTGGGATCAACTGGTGCCTGAAACAAAGCATTTTACTCTCAGAAGAATAAGGTAAGGTACTCTTTGCAATATTTTTCTCTGTATAGTTCTCAAAGCTGACTTGGTCAATTTTTATGATTTTGTTCACATAGTCCTTAGAGTGTTCAAGTTCAAAATGTTCCAGACATTACCATGGTTTTCTCTGTTTCCTAGCGTGTGCTTTTGTCATGACCATGTGGACTACTTTCCTATGCCTGTGTTTCACAAGTGCAATTTCAGCTGCACCTGTAAGTAGGAGCAGGGCATATGTTTATGTTTTACTGACTTTTTATAAAAATAATATTCTTCATTGCCTTACACACAAAGTAATTTATCTTAACATCAACTACACAGCAAAAAGTACTGCTTACAACCAACTTGAAAAATTTAGACAATCCATGCAACATGTTGCTTAACATTCCTAAGATTTTGTAAGTATTTTCAAATATTTTTTATAACAATTTCAACAAAAGTGGTACTATTTTTCAGCTTGGGTCTTTCTTCAATTACCTTCCTCATTATGATATTCCAAGACAAGCAGGTCCTTCCACACAGGTAAATTATATGCATACATGGCACAGCTGTCAAATATTTGTACTTACATTGGCTGCCAGCCATTTTCAAAGTAGAGAACCTCACACTGCCAGCGGGTTTAAGCATTTTTGACTGATATCTGAAGTCCAATGGCAGTCAACGGTTGTATTTAAATTGATGTCTATAAACGTCAAGGGCTGTATTTAAATTGACGTCTATAAACGTCAATGGCTGTATTTAAATTGACGTCTATAAACTTCAATGGCAGCCAATGAGGTAATTAATGAAGGATACATTATCTCAAAAATCTAGTAAGAAACTGAATGATCTGTAGGTTATCACAACCTTTCATTTTATTTTGTGTTTGTTTTAATCCAGGGGAACAACGTCCCTTACACACAGCCTGGCTATAATGCCCCAGTCAGCATGGAAATAGTATGTGCTTCGCCTCCTACATTAAACATTCCACCCTATTCCCTCAAGTGTGTATGTGTTTGCAGAGGCATCGCCTTGTGCGTGCAAGAGCAGGGAAGCAGATGAAAACATTATCATTCTTGTAGTGTACATAGTTCCATTTGACCGGGAACTATTCACCTGTTAATTGTTGCATGTAGACAAGGGAATCATAGCATGGAGTCACGTGTTGTTAGTCTGACAGGGCTCATTTCCTCCTCAGATATTTCCCCAGAGGTACCCCACTAACCCAGCAGGGGGGCGGCCCAGTGGACCTGTAAGTGTGAAGTAGGATCATTCTGTCAGCAGTCTTCAGTTGGGTTATAATTATGATGAATGTCAAGGACGTCTCTGTCTTTCTCTCTCTCATTTTTTCCCTTTCAGGTGTATCCCTCACAAGCTTTCATCAAGTACTCCATACCCAAAGCCCCAGGCCGGAAGAGTGTGGAAGTGGTGCGTGTTTTGCCCACAGTGATAGACAGGGGCTAGCCTCACTAACTACACCTGTCATTATGGGAGTGGCAGTTTCAGCTCACTTCAGTAACTGTGTACATCATATGAAATGCAGAGATGGAGGGGTGGGGGTTGGGGGGCAATGTTTGCTTTGGAGTTTAATCCCTCAGACGCACAGTCTCAGTGGAAACATCTACAATGTCTTACTTTAGAAAATTACAGTGTAGCTGAAAGAGCTTTTGTAACTCTATGCTTTCTCTTGTTTTTAAGTATTACCCTTATGATTTTGGGGCACAGCAACAGGTAAAAAGCTATATATTTTCTATCTTAATTAAATCATGTCTTTCTCTCTTTGCAAATAATGTAAAATATGATTATTTGTTTTTATTTGTTTGTTTCAGAACTTCCCAACCATTCCTCAAATGCCCCCAACAACCAATGTAGGAGACATATTTCTGTCTATATTATTTCTTGTCATACATTTTGATCTTTGCTTCAGGCAAAATAATGTTGGTTTTCAAAATGCATAGCACACATTCATCAAACTACTGACAACATTAAACTTTTTTGCAGCTTTTCCCATTCAACCTCCCACCACAAACGATTCCTCAGCAACCTCCTCAGGTAGGATTGTGAAACTGACAAATGCTGATTGAATCTTTGTGTGTGTGTGTGTGTGTGTGTGTGAGTGTGTGCATGCGTGTGCTTGTGCATGTGCGTGCCTGCAACTTTGTCACTTTTGGAATTTTATCACTCCACTATTCTCATACCGACTACAGTTAATAGCTGAGCCACTAAGAAATCTGATATTCATTCCATGCCAGTAGTGTGCTTGGCACCCAGCCTCATACAGAATTTGAGGACAGTAGAGAAACTATGCACTGTAAACGTGTGGTGCACTACAACATTGTGTACATGAATTCCTGACCTTGATATGCCTGTAGTACAAAAAAGTATATTTCAATGGGTTCCCCAAACAAAAGAGTATATTGGCCTTTTAATGAAAACATGTAGTAGCAATTCAGGTTACATCACTGTACAATACTGGCCTGGAGGGCTGAAGGCTAAACCAAATGATGTGACAAGTTAGCAGACACGGAGAGCCGAGTAACACCAACTGCAAAGTTTTTGACATTTGAGTCAAAAATATCTATAGCCATCTATATGTGTGTGATGATTATGACTCTGCGAAAAAGCCACAGCCATGCATCACTGTTTATTTCAGGTCCCACCATTCCAGTCTGTACCACTGCAACCCCAGGAGACAGCCCAGGCCGCCCAGCAGGAGCAGCAAGCCCAGGCAGGTCAGTGTGGATGGCTTCCAGACTTCCCTATGACTGATGTCGTCTTTAGATTGATGCCCTAATTGTGTGCGTGCTCACCACGGAGCAGCGGTAACCCATGAATACACTCAAGGAGTGGCACTCATTTACCCTGGCATTCATTTTCCACAAGCACCACTGCTGTGATAGCACTTACACCCACAGTGTGAAGTGCTATTTCTGATGGATATATTAAATTGTTAAGAGATGCAAAAATATCTGAATTTTGAAGTCAAGTGTGTGTGGTGCATTTAGTTAAGCTACCAAATAATGACTGATAATTACTGTTTGTTTGTCTTGCAGGAGCAACTTTACCATGAATGAATGACCTGGAGTTTTTGCTGGTTATTTAAACAGTCACCATTACATTTATTCAGTCATTAAAAGCATATATTTTGTTATAAGTGTGCACACAGACAAAAGTAAGGCATTGTATTGTAATTGCCATGCAATTGTCATGCATTTCAGTGACAAGCCTATCACTGCACTGTGACTTAACTGCATTAGACACTTCTTGTTATACGTGATAATAGTTTCAATAAATTTGAGCATCAAAAGACTTGTGTGATTACAGTGTGTCTGTTGTCAGGGTACAAAAAGGTGTTATGTCAAATATACTATATTGTTTTAACTATTTATGAGGGACCATGGGAACACTTTTGTTTCTGTATGTCTGAAAACTAGTGTCAAAACTACTCATAAAAGCATTAATATGGTGTCACATGGCTACCCAAAGTAATACAGAATGATCCACTGAACCAAATGCACTATTGCAACTTTCTAAGGCCTGATATTGAATGGAATAAATGGCCTATCCAAAGTTAGGAGGTCTTGTATTTCAGAATAATACACCATTGCTATAACAGACCATTGGTAAGGGGGGCAACAGAAGAACAGAGGATATTCATGAAACTGAACTACATTTTAAACCATTGGATTTAACAGTTTGGCGAAAAAAACATAAGCTTTGGATCTTTATGAATTCATTAATTCCGTATACTGAAGAATAGGAAATGCCCAAATAAGTAGGTTGCTTGAGTTTATATAAGTGGAAATCATCCCCTATGCAAATGCACGTCAGTAAGGTTAGAGCAGACAACACAAATGAAATGTTAGGAGAGAATGGGAGATACCGCTGGCGTGGCTCATCCTTCTACACATTCCTTGCTCTGAACTTCACTCTCTCTGTCGCCATGTACCTCATGTTTAGTGGCCAGTAATTTCATGGCAAGTAATACTGCAGAGAACCACAAGTGCAGTTAGTGTGCTGAGTATGTTTCTGCTACTCTGGCTGGAAATAAAAAAAGAACCAACTCCTGCATTATTTATTGTGTCCTTGTTTGGCATTGCACTTGAGACGTTCTATTATACAGTTCAAGTTCAAGTTCAAGTTCAAGTTTGTTTTATTTATATAACACAGTTTATACAACAGAAGCTGAGCAAAGTGCATAAATACAAGCAAATGAATAAATACAATTAATAATGGTAAAAATATAAAAAAATATCAAGAATATTTAAAACAAATTACATTTTTAAATTAAAAAAAACTTTTTTAAACAAACAATCAGAGAATGATAATAAAAAAGAAAAGAGAAAAAATATATATTAACAGTTGTAGAACATTTAATGTATTCAGGGAGTTCATTCCAGAGCCAAGGAGCAACCACAGAGAAAGCTCGATCCCTCTTCTTTTCCTCAGTGAAACAAGGAATTGAGAGCAGGTTTTTGGAGATGACCTAAGTATTCTCAGAGCTGAATAAGGTGTTACTAAATCAGTGATATACTGAGGAGCTGAACCCTTTAAGGCTTTAAAAAATAAACAGCAGGGTTTTAAAATCTACTCTAAATTTAACTGGCAGCCACTGTAGCTTCACCAAAACAGGTGAGGTTCTCTTTTTTCAAAACCAATTAAAAGTCTGGTAGCTGCATTCTGAACATGTTGTAATCTGGCTAAAATGGTTTGAGTGAGGCCTGTATACAGCGAGTTGCAATAATCTTGTCCCTATGTAAAGAAAGCATGAATGAATGATCTTTTAAGATCCTTAAATGTTTAAAATGACTTCATTTTAGCAATCATTTTAAGTTGGTAAAAGCTACCCTTAATCAAATCTTAAATCTTACTAATTTGTTTATTACAATTTGGGGCAATATTAAAGTAGACACCAAAGTTTTAACTATACTGTGATAATTGAGAGACAAGGGGCCTAACATATTTTAAGTCCTTAACTTGATTAGGTTGGGCAAAGAGGATAACTTCAGTTTTTTTTCTCATTTAACTGAAAGAAATGCCTTGAGATCCAACATGAATGTCATTTAGACAATTGAGGACAGAGGTCATAGATGGGGCATTGTCAGATGTAATAGTAATACAACACTGGTCATCTGTATAACAGTGATACTGAATGCTGTATTTCTCAAAGATGGAACCAAGGGGAAGCACATACAGTGGCTATGTTTACATGCATTTAGGTATCCTAAATATGAGGCTTATCCCGAATATGATGTTTTGTTCAAATTCGAGATACAGTGTTTTCATACACACAGAGTTAAGTATTACTATTGTGGTTTACATGAAAAACACTAGTATCCTGATTTCTTGTTTCAATTGTTCCACCAAAGCATTCTCTCCACCTGCGTGCAACCTGGTTACCAACAACAACGTTCAAATACGTGCCTGTGTGTGAGCAGACCATAGGAGCAGACAAGGCTGTCAGAATCTTCAGTATTTGACATAGGGTGTTTACATGCTAGAGTATCCCAATTTGTTTTAAAGTAGATGTGTACATGCTCTAATGCAAAGCTGGGATATGCAGTATCCCGACCATATTCGGGATACTAAAGTGCATGTAAATGTAGTCAATAAGAATAACAAACAGCCTAAAATAGAACCACACTTAAATGTTGCAGACAGAAGAACAAACTACTTTCATTCTTACAGAAAGCATTTGTCACTTAAATAAGGTAACAACCATGCCCTTTTAGACCTCCAAGTGTTTTAACAGCATGTTATGGTCAACAGTATCAATGCCCAAATGCAGATCTAATAAAACTAAAATGGTACAAGAGCCAGAATAAATTATAAAAACAATAGCATTGTACACTTTCAGCAGAGAAGACCCTGTGCTGTGTTTATCTCTGAACCCAGATTGGAACTTGTCAAAGGTGTTATTAGTATTCAGGAAACAACCTGAGTGAAGCAACAAAAGGTAGCTTAGAAATGGGCTTATATTTTTTAAGATCATTAGGGTCAAAACTAGGTGTGTTTAGTAGAGTCTGTACAATAGCCTATTTAAAGCAGTGAGGTACAACACTATTAGTCAAAGACATACTGTATTAGACCTAATGACATCAATCTTCTCAATTAAGAAATTCAGAAATTTTACATATTTCATTTGAAGGGGAAAGAGTAGCAGAAGCATTATTAATCAGGTCCCCTTCACAGATGAATCCTCACAGGGTGAGTAAAGTTAGACAGTGTCTCAGTATGCAAAGAGAGCGGAGATAGATTGCCCCTTAAGCCCAGTGCTTGAACTTTATTGACATTTACTGCTGCAGCATTGGAAATACTCAGTTAGTCATTAAGTAGTTGTATTTTCCCAACAAATAGTCTGATCTAATAGGGAAAAAATACATATTTTAAGGTGAAAAGGGCATAATCTTCAAAAAGGCAATGTCTCTAAAAAGTAGATGTCAATGACACATGCATGTAAGTTGTAAACAGAGGCCAGCTATTATGCCTTCTGAGTGTCTACCTATAGTATGTTAGCAGTGAAGCAAAGTTTATAATAGTGATGCCATGAAAGTATAACTCTGGGGAACGTGAGTGACAGGAGCTAAGTATATAATGTTTTTTTAATTCCTTTAAATAAGCAATAGATTAAAATGCTTACATTGGAGGGGATGGAAGGATTTGTGTCTGGCTCCTGCATCAACATGCCGTGTCATGACTAAAATAGCCTGAAGTCCAATGCTTCACAGACAACTGAAAAAGGGATGTTTGATGTTACTAGTAAAACCAGACTTTCAATGTCTTGCCAAAGATATAATTCCCCTGCCAATTTCTTTCCCTATCTATAACATGTAATTTAATCAGCCAATTAAATTCTGTGAAATGGATATTGCCTTTTACAATTTGCATCACAGGTTGGTGGTCATCCCTGTGAGCAATGCTGTCTGCAGCACCTCCCTGTCGGCAGCGCCTTGGTTTACCTCTCCAGTGTGACCTCTACCCCTGGGACATATGACTACACACCTGTGTGACGCTTCTTCGGGTCATCAGCACGAGATTTCCAGTCGCTAATGTTTAGCTGTATCTTCAGCTAGCTCCTGCTAATGTCTTGGGCCTGTGGTATGCGTCCATGCAGCGCATAGTTTGCTCAACAAGCTCGTGAAGAGTCGTCATGGAGTCAGCACATGCAGGCCGCTGCCACTGCATGTAAGGAGCGTGTGGACAGCACATGCATAAAACTGAATCGAGTCTGCCAGAAATCCTCTGCAACGCTCCACTGTTTCTGGGATGATAACACCATAAACTCCAGTTGAAGACTTTCCCATAAGGCCAGGCATACCTTTGGAATCAGCCTGGATACTGTGCGTGCTCCCTGTCTGCAGCTCAGGGAGATGCTTTGCTGGAACCTGCAGAAGCCAAGAACTGCAAATTCACTGCAAGCCTCTCAGCTGCATAGGGCCCCGATGTACTCTAGAGACAACAGGAAAATTAGTACGCTCAGGGTTTGCAATGCACACAGTGTGCATATTGCCAGGTGTGCGGAAGCAAACTGTAGCCCTTAGGTGTTACTCGACCTCCAGCTGCTATGCTCCATGTCAGCCTGTACCAGTAGCTGCCTCATTTACAGCTTTTTAGTTCAATATTCTGCTCCTGTGACACCCTCGAGCAGTTGAGAGCTGAGAAAGCCCCAGTAAATCACCTCAATATTGGAAGCAACAACCCTCCAGCTTAACCTCACTGCACTCGGCAGCCTAGGTTGGAGTATTTCCACTAGTGAGCCACTCTCTTCCTCCTGTGGATCAGCATGTTTAACTAACAGGGTTGTCCTGCTGTCCACAGACCATGTCGGAGGGTCAGACCAGAGTGATGTTTTTGTCATCTCCATTGAGAACGGAGGATGCATCCCAAGGTCAACTGTCATGCTCTGCTCCTTTGCTGGGTAAGAGGAGTTTTGCTTTAATTGTCAGGCAAGGGAGCCTGGATGTGCTCCCCAGACCTAGTTAACTGAACAAAATGCTTAGAAAGAATGGATGTCCAGCTGTTTCTTTCCCTCCTAGATGTTTTAGCACCATTGCCAGATTCCTCTACACTAGGTTATACCGTCAACTGCCCTTGAGGGTCATGCCATCACCTGCTCTTGAGGCATCCTGTCCTGTATCCTACCAAGATACACTGGAGACAAGCATTCATAGTGTGACCAAAAAGGCACAGGTCTCCACATGGCAAACCTTTTCTGGAGGTTTCACGGCCAAGGAAAGGTGTCAACATTGCTCTAATTTGGAGCCTGGCCAGAGGAATCCACCATCGATTAGTCCATGACAACAGGCTGCAGATAAATCCTCCCTATGGCGATAAACCATCCAGCTGCCTTGGTACACCACTCTGATCTTACCGGATGCCTCCTCAGCCCTTGTCACTTCTACAGCGATCATGGTCCTCCTGTTTTCTATGGAGACATTCAACCAGTGGGTAGCCCCACCCCATCAAATGCCTGCTTGTCCCCTGTGGACTCTGCTAAGTACATTGTAATGCTGCAGTCAGTTACTGTACATGTTCTGTAACCATTGAATGCCTGATCTGTTTTACATAGGACTGTATGGTTTTGTACGTTGGTATAAATCTGGAGTGGATATCATAGGGTGATTGATAGGATGCCAAGCATAACAGGACACAGAAACTTAGCAATATGGACCAGACACTGACTGTGATATAGAAAACATGACCATGAGCATATTGCATGAGACGCAAGGATGAAATTGTGTAATATCAAATGTGGAAAGACAAATTCCCCAATTGTTCGTACATACTTGGCAATAAACACACTTCTGTGGTGTGTGATTGTGATTACTGACTTCTCCAGAGATTAAACTATCTAATCCCAAACATGTTTTTTCTAGCTCAACAGGTGGTCTATCACTACACCCACGTTACTCTTAACTATTAATAAGAAAGATGTGCGTGTGTATTAATATATGTGTATGCATGCGCATGTGTGTGTGTGTGTATGTATGTGTGCGTGTGTGTGTGAGAGAGAGAATAACAGAACAGTAACAAAAGTCAAGTCTTGTTTTATACAAAAATAATGGTATATTCAGAATGCCTTACCAGTCAAATCTCAGTGGCCTCCTACAGAGCCATGATTGCAAGGGAGTCAGACCAGGCGGCACCAGTAGCTGATCCACTTTTTCCAGGCAGCCTTAGCATCAAGCTACGTCCTCAGGGCTTTGACAATAGCAGATTTATGAGCTGTCTGCTTGGTTCTTGTCGTTATTAATTTTCTCCTTCAGGAGACTTCAGAAGTATCGACAAAGCAGACAGTTGGATAGACAGACAGGGTAGCTCTAGATTAGCTCTTCTCTTCAACCCAGTGAGATGGCTACAAGTAATGTTACAGTAGGTATCAACATTAAAAAGAATGCTATATTACTAACAAACAAAATAAGTTCTAAGAACATCTATGTATATACGTCAATTGAATTCAACTAGACTATAAATTACAGACATATGATGAAACTTCACATGAAATTGTCAAATGAGTCAAACCATTACATGCCAAATTGAGTGGCATTAGACTCACCAGCTTCCCTTGACAGCGGTCACCAGTTGGTTGGTGGACTCCCTCAGTTGCAAGCCTTGGATTTAAAGGCTGACACAGTGTGTTTCTACAAAAGAAGCACTGCACTGCATCAAAAAGATATCTCAACAGCCTCTTCCACTTGTTTGTATTATTGTACCCTAGCTCACCTATCCTGTAGTTGGGGAGGGATTTTCAAATAGCTCAGAGGCCACATTGCCGTTTGGTACACTCTGAATTGTTGGCACCATACTTTTGTACTGGCCAGGCAATTGGTTCTGATCAATTCTGACCAGGCAGTCTGATTGCTGCCTCTTGACTGCCTTTCCAAAACTCAATATAGTCGCTTCTCAGTCTTTTTGGAGCTTGATATTTGTTCGTGCTGATGCCACCAGTCTGTCAATCTACCTCAGCAGTGTTGCAGTGCATGTCACTGCCGGGAATACTGTCCATGCCTTTGTCCTAATAGCATATACGGTTTTCATAGAGAATTCAAGAAGTAAAGGTTGTTTTAGGTGCAATCTATGTCCTATGTACTGTATTTGATATAGTATTTTTGCTGGCTTTGGCCTTGTTTGAAATCCACACTTGTTACATGGCATATGTATTTTCATTCAAAAGACATATGCCATGTCTTTTTATCAACATATACTGACACATTAAGGCAAATGTCAAAAGAGAAAAGACTGAAAAAAGAAAAAGAATATGTGTTTTTTTAGCATCCACATCAGCCAGATGTCCAGAGCCAAGAGGGAAACTCATGCCCAGAGTTCTTATTGACCAATCTTGTGTGAGAGCAAACCAATTGAGGCCCAAGTGGCTGCAAGGCTTCGCTCTCAGCTTTGTGTAATGGATGGAATACTCGTGTGAACACTGAGCACTAGCCACTGACCAAGTGTGGGCCATCAGATGGACACTGGCCATCATTTTTATTTTTATATTTTTAACTGAGTGGCTTCAGCCCACACAACAAGAAATATGACTGAAAACGAGGACTAACAGTGTTTGCAGTGAATCAACATACTACCGGAAGCAAAGTTGCCCAAATGAAAAAGAGTTTTGGATGTTACGTACATATGACATGGCTTTAAAGAATGATCACAAGAAAGAGTATAGATGTGCTGTCCTGTTTATTTTATCTCTTTAATGGATGCCTGGCATTTTCTATTTTGATGTACCAGCAGCTGAAAATCAGAATGTGTTGCTAACAGCATTTCATCAACCAACACCAAAAGCAACATTTTTTCAGTAATACCTTATCTTTCCTCTGTATGCGAATGTGCAAGACAAATCACTTTCCTTGTTGGTTATACTACTTTGCATTTTACATCTGCCTGACTTGCTCAGTTATTAAGTCAAAGAAACCATGCTATTTAAACACTGTGGGTTGACCACAAACCAATGCATATTTCCTAACTCGCTCTCCTAGTCACATCTTTGATCTCATCGCTAAGTGCAATTCCTCCACACATCAGCTGGATCCTGTTCCAACAAGTTTAATTAAGGTGTATTCCTCTCTATTGACCCTCTGATAACCTCAATAATTAACACATTTTTAACACTGATTTAGACCCCCTTTAATTGAAAACTGCCGTGATCAACACTGAAAAGGCCTGCATTGGAATACCTGACAAACTCAATACTTATCGACCTACTAACCTACTATCTGTGCCAAAGAGGTTAGTGGTGTCTCAGTTACAAGACCATTTAAAGAACAGTAATCCTTTTCAGCCCCTCAACCCATATTCTGCCATGAAAGCAGCAAAAAACTGCTTTGGTTAAACAATTACTATGTATGAAACTATGGGTTATCATTTACAGGTGAAATTGAAGTTTGCAACCAACTAAACAAGCTCTCCACCTTAACATGTATCAACAGGCTACTGCTGCAGTCAGATGCAAGTTGATGTTCCCACAATGTCATCCATGCCGGAATTAGATAAACTTAGACCGGCAAGTAAATAAGCAAACACATTTGGAACGTCTATAATAAAATGGTGGTTCCTCCCTGTATGACTAATTGCAGACTACTTTGCACACTCATCCTGCCTGATCTTATAGCAGCCTTTTACAACATTTGATTTTGGCTTTTTCTTGAGTGTCTAGCCAACATGGGAGTGCATAGCAGTGTTTAGAATATTCTAAACATATTCTAAACATATTCTGCTATTACTGTCAGGAGCTCTCAAAATTTATTGCTCATTTGAGGACCCACACTTTTCTAGGACCACCTGTGGTCAGTGGTTCATCTTTTACACTGCAAGTCAACAGCTTACCACATTAGCTGCACAAACTATGGCACATTCAAATAAACATGTCACACACCTGTATTACATCAGCTCCATCTGCAAAAATGCATTAACTTGTGAATGATGACAATAATATGTCTTATAAAGTTTTAAAGCTCCCAATCATCTCTCTTTATCTCTATGCATTTCCATGCATTTATATATTTTAAAACTACCATTTTTATCTGGCTTACTAACTCTAAGTGTGTCAGCTGCACTTTATTTTACAGCACTGATTTAAACTCTTTGGTGAGCTGTTCTCTGTTTTTTACTATAGGTTACTAAATGTGATATGATTTATCTTTTGCATTGCAAAGTGACCATGAGTGTCAGAAAATAAAGAATTACATAAAATGTATTGTGATTATTTTTTATAAACAGTAAATGGGAAAAGCATTCTACTTAAAAATCTATAATAAGTCTAGACACTGTTGAAATATAATAATAATCCGTATTTTGTAAGTACTATAATTAAACAAAAGAAGTAGCATTCACAGAGAACTGTTAGTTACTACTTACTACTGCTCTGGATTCCATCATGTCTGAAGCAAAATTTTGCTGAGTTCTGAGTTTTAATATCTGGTATGAAGTGTTTATGTCCGAGCATGAAAAAGTGACATATAAACATAATAAGTCTATAGTTTCTCTCTACTGTTCCTTTCAAGTCAGACCAAAGAAGAGCATAGAGAGGCGCCATGATGGTTATCTATTCTTGCCAAGTTCGAAGACCTCATCACATTTGAAGTGGTAGTGTGCAGTTGGAAAGATTTGCAAAAAAAACCCCTCTGACAGTACTGTGTACCGGTCGCCTTATCAGATAGAGACAGCACTGTGATGATTAACAGTCCCCTCCAGCAATAGAGATATTGATCCAGACAAGCTGAGACCCCGAGGAAAAGAAAGAAAAAAATACAGTTGACAATGAAAGTGTTGAAAGTGCTATGTTCATGAACTGCCATGAATATCGAAAACTTTTCTCACTCTTTCTTCTGCTTGTCACTGCCATAATCTGCAGAGGAATCAGCTGGAGACCTGTCTTCTCACCACAAAGCTGTAAATAAACCCTACATCTAGACACTCAACCATTACAGTCACTTCACACTCATACATTAAGCATCTTTGTTTTACTTTAAACATATTGACTTGGCAAACATCTCCAACCACCACCCTTGTGGGTCTTTTGAAAACTAGAAAGTCACCACCCTTAGTGTAACCATCAGGCATATACCCAATCCCCTTTTTCAAATGGTTAAAAAAGCAAAGGGGGGGAATTCTTTTCATGTGTTTGGCACTTTTGAAGAGTTGAACACTTAGCGAAATCTCAGAGTCTATAATTAAACATAATGAGGTCATTAAGACTTGTACACCCCACCTGGACGTTTTTTGAAGAGTAAGGGGAATTGCGGCGACAACTGTGGAATTCACATTTTTGTGCATCCTTACACATGATTGGCTGATTTGAGCAGTTTGCTGGGTATAAATTGCATCCATCCCAGCAATTAGTTATTCGCTTCAAATCTCAAACACTGAACTCCTCTGAATTCAGCTGCACTTGCAGTCAACAAAAAAACAGGTAAGACTTTTTAAAACTTATATCTTGAGCTTGTTTCAAACTTTTGTGTCTCTGCCTATGTAGTCTTAACCCTTTTTTAAAACACTTATGTTTAGTGTGAAGATGCAGGCTGTTGTTCTTCTGATGTGCCTTTTGGGCTACTCCCTGGCTGCCCCTGTAAGTTCCCTTCTTAGTGCAAGTTTTCTTTTCCTAGAGATAGTTTTTGGGTTGACCTACTGTGTGGCAGCAAAATATATAAGAGTCAAAGCAAGTTTAGGCTATTCACAATCTCAATCATTTGTTTCTCCTAGGCCCCTGACAGTAGCAGCAATGAGGTAGGACTAAAAGAAAAGAAAACATACTTTGGTGATGGGTGATACATGGCATGATAATACAGAGAGTTGATGAGCTAATGTCTGATGTGTTTTTATAGCAAATTGCCGCCCATGCAAACACTGCTGTGCAGTTGATGGAATTGTACAGACTGCTTGGCCAGCAGGTGAGCACAGCGTAACACCATGTAATGACTGTTAGTCAGCTGGAGTTTAAATGTTCATCTCATGCACTTTGTGCTATTTTTCATATATAAAGTGAATTAAATAAATTGGTGGAGAATTTTCATAGCTAGCATATGCAAAAGCAGTGAACTATGATGTCTGTGTTCTCTTGTAGGGAATTGCAGCAGCTGGACCCGTAAGTTCAATATAATAATAGCTTTAAGATCCATTGTTACTTTTTATATACCAAATGTTTGTGTTATAAGCTAGAAGACAGCTCATTGTGCATCTGAATTAAACATGTGAGGGGCTAACGACTGCTAAGCCACTCCTGTTGTTCTGTTCTGACACTGCAAATTTAGGCAGCAACAACTCCCACTGACATAGTGCACAATTAGCATGTATGCTTGAAGTCTGTAATTTTTCACCATTGTTTGAACATCTATTTGCACAGTATAGAGATGTTTTCAGGGCTCATGTTTCAGTCCAATTTCTTTTGCTTCACAGGCTGCCCCAGCTGAACCTCCAATGGTAAAAGCAGACACCAAAACAACATGAAAGAATCCATCCAAGATTCTCTATCAATATTAGATTCATTATTATACCATTTACACCTCTCCTAAAATAGCGTGCCATTGAATAATGGATTTTTAGATGGACACAATTTTTGTGCACACAATTTAGCATTGTTTGATTTGTTCTAATGGATGTGTTTTGTCACTTTATCTGTTGTGCTCTAACTCTCTGCCATGTCCTATATTCTCTCTCTCCCTATCTCTCCGTGCACCTCCTTGGCCCTGAAGCTGAACACAGCACCACAGGTACTGCTGCACATCAGAGATATTTCATTTCCATAGTCACTGCTTCCTGTCTGTGGCCAATGGGCCTCTGACAGAGCGCAAACTGTGCACAGTATTGAGACTTACTTTGGTGTTTGCACAGCAGTAGACTACCATGTCTTATTTTGCTTGACTTATTTTTTCTTCCCCTCAGGCACCATTCTTGTTCCCTGCAGCCCCTGTAAACTCAGATGAGGAGGGCGCTGTGGTAGGATAATTGTTTTGCTTTATTTCACCCTCAAGAACTCATTTAACCATTATCTTGTTTCATGAGGTTGTAATTTTCTCATTATCACTCTATTTGTTTATTTTTTCTCCTCCTCTCTCTCCTTCCTCTCTCTTCCTCTCTCTCTCCCTCTCTCTCTCCCTCTACCTCTTTCTCTATCCATCTCTCTTTCTCCCTCTCTCGCTCCCTCTCTCTGTCCCTCACTCAGCCCCAGGTTGCCTTTGGTGCTGCCCCTGCTGCTCCCGTGAACTCTGACGAGGCTGAGGGCGCAGAGGCTGAGGGTGCTGAGGGTGCTGAGGCTGAAGGAGCAGAGGCAGAGCCCGCAGCTGAGGCTGGAGCTGAGGAAGGAGCTGAGGCCGGAGCTGAGGCTGCCCCTGAGGCCGCAGCAGAGCCCGCTGTTGCTGTGGAGACCCCTGTGGTGGAGGTGGCTGCCCCTGTGGATGCTGGGGTTGCTGGCCCCATGGTGGAGGTGGACGTCGCCGCAGGACCTGTGGCCGTGGAGGTTGATGTGCCCGTCGCTGTGGACACCCCTGCTGCTATGGATGCTGCTGCTGCCGATGCCGTTGCCATGGCTTCTGCTGCCGTGGTTGCAGCTGACCCATCCCTCCAGGGCGCCCCACTGGCTGTGGAGATTGACACCAACCCCGCTCCCGCTGCACCCCTGTAAATGTGGACACCGCACACAAGACGTCCATCCCTGCTCCCACTTGTGGCCAGCTGGCCACAAATGTGGGCGGCAGACTAAATGAGCTGTGAGCCTTTGGATAAATGCAAGTGAATTTGAGCCTCATGCAATGTTTGACACAGTAGAATAAATGGCTGTAGGATTATAATTGTAATGTGAATCTTGAGATTGCAGTTGTCTCTGTGGTGTTGTCCTACTGTCTAAATTTGGAGAATTTTGTCCTTAATCTTGCTCTGTAATTTTTGATGTTACTCTTTTTCTCCCCTCTCATTCTGCAAATAAATGTGGTGATTCAAACCATAAAAATAACTGCACTCCAGTTTTGTCATTATGTTTTCTGTGTCCTTTCAATTTGACAGCAGTCATGGCCCTCAACCTCTATTTATATTTCTGTGAAGTCTTTTATTTTGTTGAAAACTTTTGACAACTTCAGTCTACCTTTCCATCATTCTAATTATGCAGTGACACTGCCATTACAAACAGAGCTCTGTGGTTTCCACCCTTGAGGGGCAGTGTATGAGAGAGTACTGTAGCTGATGGGAAAGAAGATGAGTAGCAGCTTGTTTTAATACGATCAGAGGGATCTGTTACAGAATGCTGACAGGGCGGGTGTGTCTGTCTCAGATAATCCCTATGCTTGTCATGCTGGCCCACAGACCTCCTCAAGTACAAACATGCAGTGATGGGACCCAGTTTTAGTAAGCATGAGAAGCCTGCAAAACAGCAATGTGCCTCTCAATCCCCACTAATTGCAGGTGAAAGTTGGAAGCCTGACATTGATGCTAGACAAATTTAAACAGGTTTTTACAGAATACTTTTAAAATTGGTGTTTTTCAAAACTTATTTTTGTAGTTTTGAATAAAACACGTTTTTGTTGATGCATTTGTATGCATCTCATTGTTTTTGAAAATGACAAAGTTTCAATAAATCAATGTTGCAAGGTCCTGACACTCCAACAATATCTGATGTGTCCAGTCTTCTTGTCAGAAGTGTCAAAAAAATCATAATCTGATAGCATCACTTTGATTATCTCCCTTTTTCTGCGCTGTTTGATCATAATAAAAGTAAAGACACCTATCTCCCCCACACAAAGGCGGAGGGAGATGGATAAGAGTGTGACTTTGCCACTGTCATTCTCACTCATCTCTGTAATCTCCAAATCCCCCCGAGTGTTAGGGAGATCCACAGCCAGGGCTGTAGCTACAATTGACAAGACGTCTTGTCTGAACAACAGGTCAAATTATCTTTTTTCTCTGGCATGTGCGTAATTTAATGGACAGTTCCACTGATGTGCTGTGCTGAATTTCAATAGCTAAAGCACCTCTGGGCCACCCAGCGACCGTCTGGCAGACAATAAATAATGGACTGCTCTGGGAACTAGCTACAGGTGAGTCTAGGTGATGCTACCTATTTGATATGTGCATTAGTAATTTTCACAGGACTAAATAAGCCACAGGTGTTTTATGGTCACGGACATCTGGCAGCATGACTCTAGCGAAAAGAAAGTCTTGGTGGGAGCTTTATTTTTGTATTGATCTAAGCTTTGCTCAAACACAGGTTGAGCACTGTTACACTGTAGTTATTGTGACAATTACCCACAATTGATAACAGTCTATGTGAATGTACTAAATGACTCTCTGCCATTATCCAGGAGGCATGCTGCTATACGTGGGGCTTTTAGCCGATATATTTGTTTCAGGTGTCCACACGACTTGGCAGATATGGCATCCATGAGAAGTGGCCATGGTGCTATCCAGTCGTCTCATGCAGCACACCCTCATATCTCAGGAAAGACAGAGGCAGATGGTGACACCTCGAAAAGACGTTTGGGCTCCTCCAACGTAAATAATAACAACAACAATGAAGAGTGAGTGTCACTCACATGAGAACATAGATGCCATAAACAGTGTTATTATCAGAAACAAAGCACATTGCACTTCTTATAAAACGTAGTCTCAATATTCTTTATTAGTCCTTTGTGAGGTGTTGGTATCTCTTTTGGGGGTGATAGGTACTGTAATATATACATGTGAAAGATATTTAAATCCACTGTAATGTTTTAGTTGTATCAGTTATTTGCTTGGCATAGGTGCAAGTGTAGAGGATTAACATATTAATCAAATGTCCATATGTCACTTTTGTCCTTTTATTCCTATTATACAGCAAAGACAAGAAGAAAGAAGAAGAAGATAAGGAAAAAGAAAAAGAGAAGGAAAAAGAGAAGGAAAAAGAAAAAGAAAAGGAAAAAGAGAAGGAAAAAGACAAAGACAAGGACAAAGACAAAAAAGAAGAAGGGTATGCATATGAATGCAAAGAACCGAGACTCCTTTGTGTTTTGACCTTCAGTTCTTCAGACCTTCAACTTCTCATTGTAATTCTGATTACATTTGCTTTCTTTTTTTATCGTAGACCAAAGGAGCCATTTATTGTCAACCCAGGAGCCGACCTCTACAACTACTGGCTCACCTTAATCACAGTCCCTGTTATGTACAACTTGGCTATGATCATTGCAAGGTAGTCTCTGAAACATGGATGAATAATTTATTTCCCCTGAGGTCTTCCACAAGAGTCTGAATTGTCTATTTTGCTTTCCAGAGCCTGTTTTGAGGAACTTCAGCACAGGTATCTGCTTTACTGGTTCTTTCTGGACTACTCCTCTGACCTGCTGTACCTGGCTGACATGGCTGTACGAGCAAGGACAGGTAAACAACTTTGTGAGAAAATGTGGACATGGCATGTGGACATGTCACATGGACAGATGATGTTGCCATTAAACTAAATTTAGAGCCATAATACGTTTGAATTGCTGTTTACTAAACAGTAGTAGATAGCCACTTAATAGGCATGATAATTTACAGCGAGGCAGGCAATACTGCAGAGTAGACCCCTTTAGAGTAATTCAAGACCTGTGCTACTCTGCCTGGCATATTCCATGACATTGACCTTCTTACCGTACATTACATCTTACTTCTACATGAATGCACAGGTAATTTTGACAGAGATCAAAAGTTGGTTTGTATTGGACATTTGATCTAATTAAAAGCTTCTCACGTGTGCTTGCATTTATCAAAATTTAGGTTACCTGGAGCAAGGCCTACTGATCAAAGATGAAAAAAAACTTTTGGCTCAGTACATGTCTAGCACACAATTCAGACTGGATGCAATTTCAATGCTGCCCACTGATGTCTTCTACTTTTACTTCGGCCTCGACTATCCTGAGATCCGCCTCAACAAACTGCTCCGACTCGACCGCATGTTTGAGTTCTTTCAGCGCATGGAGACCAAGACCAACTACCCCAACATCCTGCGCATCGGCACCCTGGTCATGTACATTATAATCATCACCCACTGGAATGCTTGCTTTTACTACTCCTTCTCTAAGGCCATTGGTTTTGGCTCAGACCCTTGGGTTTACCCTGCTCTGGAGGAAAAGGAGTTTGGAGAGCTGTTGACAAAGTACGCCTTCAGCCTTTACTGGTCCACCATGACACTCACTACAATCGGTGAGATGCCGCCACCTGAGCTCGACTCAGAGTTCCTTTTCCACACGTGTGACTTTCTGGCGGGTGTCTTCATCTTTGCCACCATTGTGGGTAACGTAGCGTCAATGATTTCCAACATGAATGCAGCCAGGGCCAAATTTCAGGCAAAAATTGATAACATCAAGCAGTACATGCGGGTCCGTAATGTGAGCAAAGACCTGGAGACTCGTGTGATCACCTGGTTTGACTACATGTGGAACAATAACCGTGCACAGGACGAGCAGGAGGTGCTGCGGTACCTGCCTGACAAGCTGCGGGCAGAGATTGGCATCAGCGTGCACCTGGAGACCCTCAAGAAGGTACGCATCTTTGCCGACTGTGAGGCAGGCCTCCTGATTGAACTGGTGCTCAAACTCCGTGCCGTCGTCTTCAGTCCGGGTGACTACATCTGCCGCAAAGGCGACATTGGCCGGGAAATGTACATCATCAAAGAGGGCAAACTGGCTGTGGTGGCTGATGATGGAATCACACAATTTGTCGTCCTTGGCGAGGGGAGCTACTTTGGGGAGATCAGCATCCTAAATATCAAGGGCAGCAAGGCGGGAAACCGTAGGACGGCCAACATCCGTAGTGTTGGCTACTCAGATCTCTTTTGTCTGTCCAAGGACGACCTGATGGAGGCCCTCACAGAGTACCCTGAGGCCAAGGCTATGCTGGAGGAAAAAGGCCGGCAGATCCTCATGAAGGATAATCTCATTGAGCTCGACCCATCTAAGCTGAAGCCTGATGAAAAGGACCTGGAGGGAAATGTCAACCGCGTTTATGGCGCCATTGAGCTGCTGAAGACCAAGCTCTCCAAGGTGTTAAAGGACCACTGTGCAGCCAGGAAGACACTGAAGGAACGTGTCACCATGATGGAGCGCTACATGGGTGAAGAGGTGGAAGAGTCAGAGGAAGAAGAGGAGAAGCCAGTGGTAGCAGGGGAGGCAGAGCAAGGGGAGAAGAAAGAGGAGGGAGAGGGAGAGGGTCAGAAAGAGGGGGAGGACGGAAAAGATGATGGTGCAGAGAAAAAAGAGGACACAGAGGGAGATGAGAAAAAGTAAAGTGACTTAGGAAAAGAATGCCATTTTTAAACTAATGTTGTAAATCATTATAAATGCATGACTAAATTTGTTTATTCTGTATGTTATCAAGACAGATTAATTAATCAGAAGAATACCTCTGCTGTTTGAGATTTATTCATTAACTGTGTCCTCATAAAATTGTAAAAAAAAAAAAAAAAAAAAAAAATTAATTTATCCAACTTTGTCTGTTTTCATTGTTGGTGTTTCTTGTTTCTTTTACCCATTTGGTCGCATGCATTGAGACTGCCTAGCCCTTTATGAAGACACATAGTATCTCACCAGACTGGACATGGTTTAGTTGCATGCACCTGAGTTACATGGCTTTTCTTTAGACATTCTGTAATTATTCTATCACACTTATGCCTCAACATTGATGTATTTTTAACAAATCTTGAGGAGTAACGTCTTCAAAAAAGAGTATTTAGAAAACCAAAGCCATAAGTAAAACATGAATTCACTCTAATTTTATTTCTTAAAAATGTCTACTATTCTATCATTGCCATATTTTCAGTTCAGTTTTCAGTTTAACTTTTCTAAACCATGTGTTTCCCATATTATGCCAACAGAAGTACATATTTATCCCATAGTCATTCCATATATATCCCGCATCTCAAATTGGCAAACAAAGCTTATCAGACGTTAAATGTTCAGTCTGCAAAAAAGGAATTTAAATGTGTCATTTAATATTTAAGAAATTTCAAGTCAGATCTTATGTGAAAGAAAAAAAAAACTTAATTTATATATGCACAAGCAATATGGAATATCAGCCAAAGATGTGAGACCAGCAATGATAGTTGTGATTTGGTTCTTTTGGTCCCTGCCATGCATTATTTCTTGACTGGTTCCCTGTGAGCCATATTAATTCATCTCTAGTTCATCTTCAGTCAGCCTGTCATGTTTAAAGGATGCCAGTAAAAAGCCCCACGACGGAGCTTCAAAGCACTGCCATTTTAATTGCCTGGTGTTACATGCTGCGGGTAAGGCTTATTAAGAACCTTTCAAGTGCTTAGCAGCATGTACACAAGAAAATAAAGCTTAAAAAAAGACATTTTTAAAAGAGCAAATAATCAAGCTTCGCTGCGCATGGTGTGAGCTTACCAGTTCATTTGATAGTCCAGTTTCTGGATTCATCAATATAAATCCATGTGAACAACTGAACAACTTATACTCTACAAAGCAATTCCCACTTTCACTGACCTCCACTCATCCACATCTGGTCTGACTATCTAGTTTACCAGTCAGTTTGTTTTGTAATGCTGGTGGTGGTTTCAAGTTGATATCCGGCCAATATTCATTTGATATCCAACCATCAGTGGAGATATTTGTGCTGCCTCAGAGCCCTCCCAGTTATTGTTTTCTCATGTATGTGAGCTTCATGTGGCTGCCCCTCATTTACTTTTAGGATATTTTTTCCTCCTATTTCTCAATTCACAATCTTTCCAACAGTAACCATTAAGTGCAAACCTTTAATGTTGACAGTAAAGAAAATGCAAAAATCTTTGCATACTCGGGTCTTGAAACACAAGTTAAAACACCATGCTACATTATTTTCTATATACTATTCGTCAACCAGTGTATCAATAACATTTTGGTATAGTTAAAAAAACAACAATAGCTCAAAAGATGTGCTCGACTGAACAGTAGAGCAGAACACTAAGAAGACACTTCACTGAAAGTTGAGAAGTTGAGAAAGTTGACAACAGTGTTAACTTCTGTCTGTACATTCCCATACATCCCTATTTTATCTGTTGCACTAATGAGCTACATGTACAATCCCCCAATCATAGACTTAGTGTTTTGTCAGTCCCTGCCATCTGCTGGGGAGACATGAAATGTTCAGGGCCTGTACAGAGTATAAAGTGGTCTGGTCCTCAGTAACAGTATATATGAATCATTAGGTATGGAATATCCTTTACTTAGTGCTGTGACTATTGGTGCTTCGCAGTATGAAGAATTTAACATAGTTTAGTGTGTTGGTCTTTCAGTTCTAATTTACTCTTATCTAAATACCACTAACTCTTCCCCCAGAGGGTCACCCTTACATGTGCATGAAATATTGCTGGTACATATGCACAGATAGGTCAGTAGAAATACCAGTCAGTCACAAAAAAGGTTGAGACTGTTGAACCAATATCATTAAAAGTTGTACTGCATAATTACTGTACTGAGTTCATTACATCTGTGATCAATTCTTTAAGCATTAGGACAAACGTTGATCTGGAGGATCATTCAGTCAATTAAAAAACAATTAATTTTTACATCTTTAAAGGGCAAAAGCCCACTGGATTTATTTTTAAAAATGTACGTTATGTATCGTACCTATAAAAAACAAAAATGAAAAGAAAATAAATCCAAGTAGCCTGTATCACACTTAGGACCTAACTTACAATCTTGGTTGAATCAGATGGGTTCACATTAGTTTGTCAATAGTGCCCAAATAATAACAGGATGCTAAAGACAAACCCAGGATGGCGACATAAAGAGCAATGTGATGGTGGTGAAACGGTGTGTGAAAAGAGGATTATCAAACATTAAAAAAACACAAACAGGATTGAAGTAGAACAGAAATCCAATCATTCTCTTGTGATGGCCGTGGAACCCTGCTGGTTTGCCCAGCACTGGTCCACATGAAAGAATACAGATTGCAAGGAGAGATAAGCGACCAATGAGTGTCTTCATCTCAGTGGCAAACAAGAACAGAGAACAGCCATGCAATTTACCATCCTTTTTTCCCATCATCACAGATGTGGTACCCACAGGACTTACTAACCGCGTCCAGGGTGCATCCATCAGTGTCTGACAAGTATCTCAAAACAGCTTGATTGAGACAAACAATTTAAATCTCTGTGTGAAATTGGTCAGTCTGCCATACCAAGCTTTTGTGAGGAGCATCATTTCCCCCTTGGCCATTGTCAGGTATTTATACGGACAAAAAAACACCTCGTCAATTGGATGCAATTACTGGCACCGTCGTTCTCAAGTACCAGCTCAGTCACACACTCAATATGAAAATCTGCCTCTCCATGCATTGAATGACCAAATTAACCTCTAGCCATGTCTGTGTCAGAATTATTCTGGACCTGACAGGGAAAACAGCACATAATACTACACTCACTGTTTAAGCAAAATCTGTATTTTCTTTGATCATAGTAATGTTTTTTGTAAAGGAAAAAAGAAGTACTGAGACTGCTAAGTATAGATATTGTACTGTTATTGGGAATGAATAAAACATTATGGAGGAATAATCGGCTGGATGGATAAGGCACAAAGGGTCAATTGAGTTATTCACTTAGGCTAATCATCCACATCACTCAGAAGACGAATGACCATAACACTGCTGTGATAAAGTGTAAAATCCCTCTCCTCCTTAAATCCACACAGGTCAAAGAGTTTATTTGGCTGCAAAAAGAGTACTTGATTGGGTTTTTTACATGGACTGTGTTCACCTGTTTTCTGGCCTAAATTGTGTTTACCACTGGTGCTTGCAGCAGGTCTTAAGTGGAGCTGTCAATAGAGGGATAGAGATTCTCAAGACTATTACTGGTAGGGCTTTCTTTCTGCAGTGTCTCTAGGGCAATTTGCCCTCTAAAAAATTAAGACAGTCAGGCAGGTAAGCTGGGTGTTGTCAGGTAAATTTCGTTAAGTCTGGAGACTCCCTTTGCATCAGCAACCTGCCTTCTGGATAGCTGCTGTGGTAGGAAACAGCTTTATTAAATGTGTAACGTATTCCAGTAGATGCTGGACACCCTGTTTTGTGGGAAATCACTTAGCCCCTTAGGTCCCACCGAGAGGAGTTGTGTAATGAGGCAAGTGTTATGTTCACAATGAGACCTAAGATTGCACAATCTGTCCGTTTGTCTATTTATCTGACTGATTAAGAGATGTTTGATTCTCTGGTACCTCCATGCTTGAATTGGGATAAAGTAAGGGCTTATCAGTAGGGATGGACTGCAATGCTAGGACTGTTATAATTGTGTGATTTGAATGGCTTAATCACTATAGTGTGTATTTATCTGAGGTTTTGCGTACCCCTCCACTCAGTGGCCCAGCCCGGAGCAGTGGGTAGATAGGTATGAATGCATTAGCTTATTTGCTCCACTTGTTAATAGGCGTGTTCAATATGCACTATTCAATGAAAGCAGGAAAATTGGATGTAATCATTCACAGTTTTTGAAGTACCACCTCAGTTACACTTGCACTCACTATAACATCTGCCTCTCTGTGTCTTTAAATGAACTCATTAACCTTTAGTGTTTCATCTGTCAAATTTTCCATGGTTTAAAGAAGGGAGCAGCAGCTCTATTTTTTGCTATTAGTCTGTGATGATTCACATTTACATCTAAATGCTGGAAAAACATGTGCATTTTTATGATTTAAGATTGCAATAATGAATCACTTTGATTAGATTTTCATTGTCACTAAACATTAATTACATTACATTGCATTAAACATAGCAACTTACAATAGAGGACACAAATCAAGCCAGAAATATGCAGAGAAGAACAGAGCAAGCAACAAAGTACAGAGTACAGAGCAAGTAAAAACCAAAGTAAGAGTACATGACAGTGCTGGTAAGTAGAGGTTAGTGTTGTTAGAATGAGAAGTCCTAACAAAAATTCAGACCTAAAAATGTTGTATTCTCTTAATGGGTTTCTACTGACTTTAAAGAGTGGACCTAAACCTTTACATCACGTTGTTATAATTCACATGTGATACACACATGCATCTACAGCTGTGAAGTGTGCAAATGTATGTGTATTTATACCAGTGGTTCTTAACCTTGTTGGAGGTACCGAACCCCACAAGTTTCATAGGCTCATTTACCGAACCCTTCTTTAGTAAAAAAAAAAAATATATATATATATATGTATATGATTTTTTTTACTGTGCACAAAATGAACCGAGCATTAACGGTTCCACCGAGGCTCCACTGAACCCCTGAGACCGACTCACCGAACCCCTATAGTCTGAGTTATCCTATATATAAATCTAATTGTGTTTATGTTTCCCTTTGGTATATCTGTGTGTTTAGTTCTTAACCTAGATGGAACCTATGACATCAGGTTGTGATGGATAAGACTGCAAACACTAGTCAAGGGTGTGTGTGTGTGTGTGTGTGTGTGTGTGTGTGTGTGTGTGTGTGTGTGTGTGTGTGTGTGTGTGTGTTGGGGAGAGCAATTTAGACCTGGCTGATCACATCTTCTTCACTTGATGGGTTTACAAAGTATAGGTTGAATGACTTGACGTGTGATGCAAAAGCCTAGAATATCAGCACTACACCGATTGCCCCTCACAGACCACATGCGAGTTCACATGTGCTATCTGAAGACAAGAGGTTGAAATGGTAACAAGTGCTGTCATTGGCAGAATGTGCAAGGCCTTTGCTGTATCCATGTTGTAAAAATGACATCTAACACTGATGAAACAGTCAGCGACAGCTCTGCAAGAATGACATCAACACTCAGGCGACAACTCCTCAGCTCCGCACTGAAGGTATTTTTTGTTAATGGATGTTTCATGACAGCAGTGTAAAGTAGGCCATTGAACCTGTGTTGTGCTGTATTAAACTATGCTATTGGAATGCTGATTTTTAGCTTCTTACTCACACCTACAGTATATTGCGTGGCACATTCAGCTGACTCTCAAAGTAGTTCGGTCTCCAGTACAAGTCATTTAGTGGGGTGACGATGTTAGCAGCAAGCTCCTTGCCTCCAGGTTGTGAGGGCAATAAGAAAAGCAACCATAGTGTTCTCTCACACTAAGCTCTAAGCTCTGGAAAAAGCCATGTAGAACACATATAACTGTTTTATTGCACATTGTGTAACTGGCAAGCTACCACCATTTAATGTAAAATGATTAATTAATTAATAATTAAATAAATACTTAAAGCGGGGAAAACTACTCTACTATGACTTGACTCAATACATGCAGTACTAAGAAACATTTGGAATTATGGCATACATCAAAAACATTGTTTTGTTGAACAGTTTTGCACAATTCCCTGTAGAAGGAGAAAGACACGGGAAAACTACAGGTTTGTTTTACTACTCTAATCGTTTTTTGGAGATTTATCTAATAACAGTTGGTTTATTAAACAAAAAAGATCTAGTGATTCATAGCGTTTGACAGGGGCAATCTGCTTAATATAATAAGCATTGGCCAAAAGGTGGCACTATAACAAATTACTATCCATTTTCACCTGCAACCCATAACCCTAAGTTAAGTTTAACCCCATATCATTTTTAAAACTTAGTGTCATCTTAAATTGTACCTTCTCCTGCAGCAATGTGTTGGATTTGTGTAAGGAAACTGCCTCCATGTGCAGAACTAAGGCTGTGTGTGAGCACTACTGTTTTTCACTTGCACAAAATTAACCAAATGAACAGTTAGATATGTGGAGAAATTCACTAAATTCTACAGAAGGTTCATATAGTACAACTAAAACCCTGTGTATAAGTTTAAACATTTCCTCTGTTGACAGTATGAACCATTATACAGTGTATTAAAAACCCTTCCAAACAGCCTATGTTTCACCAATCAATCAGAGTTTTATTTTATTTTGAGCAGGACTAACACTTAATTATCTTGGTAAAGCACCACAAAATTACTCCATGCTGTGTTGTGCTTGAATATTTAGACAGACTTCATTAAGTTTAACATTTCTTTTTCTGAGCAATTACACATGGAAAAGATCTGTGGTTTAAATCTGTGGTGTTTCAGAATTCACACTAGTTGCTTACAGAACTTGCTTGCTTGTTAAAACTGGTGTTATTAGACATGGCATAATGCCCTTCAGCATGTAAGGTATATAATATATACCTATCTATGTCTATGTAACTAAAAGGTGCTATACTCACATGTGTTAACACACTGCTGTCATGTCATATAAAGATGAGCATACGTATGTTTTGCAGATTTTTTACTTACAGACAACACCCAGGCAAATACCCATCCACCTACTCATTCATACAATTATCTAATTAGACCATCATGTAGCAGTAGTACAGCATATAAAATCATGCAGATGCATGTCATGGCCTTCAGCTAATGTTCATTTGTCAGAATGGGTAACACTGAGTTGAACAGAAAGCTGAGGCTACAGTGTAAGCAGACTCACCAAAACCAGACAGTTGAAGACTGGCTAATCCCTGTGATTAATCCCTGCTTGCTGAGCCACACAGATGGCAGGGGCAGAATCTGTTGCCAAAAGCATGAATCCATCCCACCTGCTTTGTGTCCACAGTCCATGCATGCTGCTGATGATGGTGATGTTTTCTTGGGAGCCTTTATGCCCATTAATACCCAGGCATAATCTCATGGCTATGGCTAGCAAGACAATGCACCATGCCATGAAGCAAATGTTGTCTCTAACTAGTGTTGCAAACATGACAAAGAATTTGGTGCTCTTTAGCTTTTTCCGATCACCAGTACTGAAACCGACCAAGCACCTTCGGGATGTGGTAGAGTGGAAGCAGCATAAATGGGAAGCTGAGAAATCAGTAGCACATGCGTTTTGGAAGTCATGTCAACACTGACTTAAATTTTTTGGTAACATTTTGTTTGGATAGTTCACAGAGAATGTACAGATGGTTTGTTGACATTTGGTTTCATGTTGTTTATTATTTACTGATTTATCACCTTAACTAAACTCAACCCCTAACTAATGTTAACAAGACATAGGATTTTAACTGATGGTTTGTTAATAGTCTCTGCATCTGTAGATAGTTTATCAAATGATCTATTGGACTAGGGAAATAAAGTGGGACTGAATCTTACTTTATAATCTATACCAAAAGGCCCTGCTGCTGTTTTGACAGTAAATACAGGCTATAGAAAGCATTAGTGCCCAGTGTTACCAATAAGGTGTACAGTGAGCCCACATGGGGTGCAAGTCAAAAATCCAAATCCTGCATATTTCCACCATTGTTTAAGAAAAAGTAAAAGTAGAGTTGTGTCTGTGAACTGATTAAGTAGCAGGTGCTGTGAAGCGATTTTGTTTGAACTTCTTAAAGTTTTCTCCAGTTTGCCTGGTCTCTCTGTCTCTCATTTCCTCTGATGTGGGCCATTTGGTAATCTGCTAGGATCACATTCACTGGGTAGGAAATTTTGTCTAATGTCATGCTGAGGATAATCCACTTATCGTATTTGGCTACTGAGACCTTTGGGGAAAGGAGCAACAGGGCGCAAACGCTTTGAAATGATTTTAAACTGTATAATGCATCATATTCATATTTTTACCGAAATTGTGCCTTTAAACTTTTGAAACATTTTGGAAATTATGCTTTTGAAAGTGGAATCTGCTTGGGTAGAAGGAATGTCTCTGTGAGCAGAGTGCCTGACATAGTGTACAAAAGTACCAGATGAAATTCTCAGAGGCTTACATTGAATGACAAAAGACAGAAACCCAAGAATGAAAGACAAGTAATTTCTGCCAAGTCCCAACTGAAATTGTTTGTGTATATGTCAGCTCTTTTCCATCACCCCAAGGATGTGGGTTACTTTATTACCTCTGTGGCATGTGAAAAATTCCATCTGCATACAGACAAGCAACAGCAGTCTACATAATAGGACATTCACTAGAGATAGAAGAGGAGACACTGGCATATGAAGTACATCCCAAAATGAAACTGTGACTACAGGACACCAGAAAGGAATTTCATGTTTGTCTGGTCAGTGTGTCTGGTACACTGCCTTCCCACGTGCTTCATGAGTGCACAGCAGGAGAGGCAAGGTTGTTGGTACAGGGATGTGGTTGAATCTTGGGCATTCAGCTTGCAACACAGAGATGATGAATCAATGTGTGTGTGTGTGTGTGTGTGTGTGTGTGTGTGTGTGTGTGTGTGTGTGTGTGTGTGTGTGTGTGTGTGTGTGTGTGTGTGTGTGTGTGTGTGTGTGTGTGTGTGTGTGTGAGTGTGTGCATGTGTGTGTGTGTGCCAGCTTGGGATGTGAAGTCCTCTGTTTCTCGTGTGTACCCAAACAGATCATCGCTTTTTCTCTTAAAATCCAAGAATTACATATGTGTAACATTAGCCATGGGGTACGGTGAGTACACCTCTCACCCTAACTCTAGCCCTAGACACATTAGAAACTACTATTAACTCTTACCATCAAACAAATGTTGACCAAGGTCATCCTGGCTAGTCCAGGCCCAGCCTTGACCCTGCCAACTCTCAACAACTCTGCACTGGAAGGAAGATACAGTACCAACTGAGCAAGCACCTTGAGGTGTGAGGAGACATGTTCACCAACATTCTAACACTGAGCTATGCACGCAGGGAAATGTTACAGAAACAAGCTAAAACCAAGCAACAATGGGCTAGCCATACATGGGAATGCCTATTCAGCCATCATTGCCAGCTACACGTCGCTGTCATTGGTAGCTACCGTGATTGTAGAGATCTGCAGGTGACACCTGGTAGCACCCATACGTTTCAACATCCTTGCTAGCACACTCACCCTATAATTCAAAATACTGCCAACTTGTGGGTTTGTGACCAGGTGCTAAATCAGCAATTAGGCATGTGGCTGTTTGCTGGTGTGACTGACACCTTGTAATGACTGAGATATTGTTGAAAAAGTTGTGGTGTGAGTGTTTGACTAAATCTCACAAGAAGATGCAGATCAAAGATAGAAGTAATGCAATGCAAACTGTAAACTATGACAGAAATGCAAATCTCAGACATATTAAGAAGCTTTAAAATCCCTCTTACGGTCCTACTTTTTATCCAAGATCGATAAGTTGTCTGGGTGAAAAACATGGCCAAATGATAAACCATCCAGATATCCATTTACAATACATCTTTCCATATTAGGAAAGGGTGTATGACCTGATAAACAATGAACTGACAGACTGCCAGTATCATTGCCAATATAAATAGTGCAGGATTACTCAATCTCTATATGCCTAGTCAATTCCCAACAGTAGCTTGGGCTATATTCTCTCCTCCCAAGTGTCCAAACTAAAACAAATTCAGGAGAGGACACAGAACTCAATACCAGTCCAGCACCACTACACTCTGTAACACCAGTCTGCTCCACACTATGCAAGATAATAAGACTAGATTACAATACTAAATTTTGTACTTTCATGCTACATAACCTTGTCTTTCATGACAACCTAGCCAGAAGCAACCCTTTGTGAGAAATAGCTGGTTGGGTAAGCGACACACTTGTGCACACTTGTTAACCTTCAACTCTGGAGGCTGACATAAAATGCTAAGCTCTGGCCAGCTCACCACCATACTAATGCCAGTAAGCTAACATTGCTATCTACACCACTGGCTCCTCCAACAACCTTTCAAAATGGCTAGAAAGCCTCAGAGGAGTAAGGCTGAACCCACCCAGTGCCACCTCGTTATCGCCCATGGCCAGACACAGACAGCCAGCTCCTTGATCAGGGTGAATGGCACAGGGATTAAACATTCATTGGAATTTCACAGAATACATGGACAGGTTGTACAGTCTGCTCACTGTGGCTAGTCTTGTGCTGTATAATATCTGAAAAAGTCCTTTCAATGTCTGACATTTTAAATTCGATTCTTCTGTCTTTTCAGTACAGTATTTTGTGTGCCATAGTTTCCGATTCAGACATTGCAATATTGGCACAATATATCAAGCAGAGAACTGCCTCTCTTGGACATGGTGCAAAGCTGAAAAAAGAGACTTTAATCTGATTCAAAAGAAACTTATATCTCATAAAAACTGCTGCATAGCTTATGTACTGTATACACAGTTTAGTTGCTTTTGTTATGTAGTCGTGTGGACTGTGGACTTCTGTCTGCATGCGATCATTCACCTTTTACTGAGTGCACTAAAGGGGCAGCATGTGCATGTGTGAAAGTATTTCCACTGAACTGCAGGCTTGCCCCCTCACCAGCATACGAGCCCATTGATATTGATTTGGGCAGAGCTAAACCACAGCACACACAAGCTTTATTTGAAACACACGTTTCCCATCCCTGTTGACCAAACACTGTTGAAATGGATGGAAAAGATTGGTATCAGCAACATGGACATGCACTTTTGCCCCTTTTTTGTGAACACAAAGACAGATTACATAATAGATTCGAATCTGGAATCTGTCAGAATATGCATTTGGATATAAGCAGTTGTCAATATTACACTAAAATCATAGTGTGGATGCAAACCCAAGTGCTGGTGGTTTCCTCCATTTCTCTGCTTTTCTGAAACCCAGCACTTTTATATGAAATAGCAGCTGCAGATGTTAATAAGTGGGTTGATTGAAATTCTGCATTAGCAATTAATTTAAGGTCAAAGCTCATTTTATGCAAATTATAGAATTTAAATATCCTGTATGGGAGACCGGAAAAAAGTAACGCAGAGACATTTAAGTAAAGGGTTGTTTTTAGTCTTATGGTGAAAAGAGGTGTTCTGTAGATGACTGAAGACACTATGACTGACTGAAAAATTCTTAAGTAGACACTTCAGTTAACAGATACCTTATTATTGTTTTACATAGTAAAATAAGTATCTATTATAAGCATAAACATAATATCACATCACAAAGAATTACTTGTTTTAACAGTCCAAAAGAGAGTGCCATGTTTTTTGTAGTAATTAATACAGATTTTAGCAATGCAAATCCAGTTATTATCTTCCACAGAGCTGAAAATGTCTTTCTGTAAAATATTGGTATAAGAATATTATAAGAATATGGTATATGAATAAGCAAATAAGAATGTAAACGTTATGAAAATAAGAGTTCATGTTCCCGCAGAGCCAAATATGAATGAGGCCATTTCTGTTTAACATGCCTCGAGGCATAGTATTGGGGAAGGATCTTTGATGTTTCCTGCTTCCATGCACAGATGCTTTGAGCTTGCTGCTCAAAAAGATGAAAATGTTAAATATATAACTAAAATAAGAAAATACATTTTGATTTTGAAAGTATGAATTATGGGACGACTGTCCAAATAAAATATCTGAGCAGTGTGGGAACAGGGAGCTCCATGGTTAATAATGCTGTAATTTACTATTTCAGCGCCTTTGAATGAATGTCTACATTCACTCTGAGCCCATTATACTCTGCCACCATGCCTTTGATTTCAGTTTCAGGAGATGTTTTTATGAGTAGGATTAACAGCACATATAGCTATTTGTACACTATCTCTTTTTTTCTGTGCATACAGCAATGATGTAGTAATATTCAGCCGACTGTGCCATGAGCCAGAGAATCTATTGTGGACATGCAGACAGGGACTTTATAAATCAGGAATGTTGGGTTGTTGGCAGCTTTGCATCAGAGCATCTTCACTGGTGAATGTATTGCGATTTTTGATTAGTGTACCATATTTAAATTATCATTCGGGAGCAATCAGTGTTCATAGATATGCAAATAACTGTCTGCTATGGAATTTTTCCAGAGCGCTCTTAGGCATACAACCACAAATTGTGTGCCACTGACATGATGAGAACTACATGCATCAGAGGCTTTAATTGTGGAAGGGTGCACAAGCTGCCTGCTGCATGCCACAGGGAAGGGTAATGCAACATTCAGTGTCCGTATGGTCATGTGCAACTACGCCACTGCATTTGAACAAAACAACAGAGTTACCATCTATGACTAACAGTGCAGCAAGGGTGCCCAAGAACCACGGAGAAAGTGACAACAGTCTCCTCCCTCCTCCTCCAGAGGTCCAATCTCACTGCCACTGTCCTGAACCTTTGAGAAACAACCACAATTATACCAGTGCCCCAGGGACTACATCCTGAGTCTTTAACCCCTAGCTCCCCCCAGCACCCCCTGCATTTGGTTCCATAATAACAAAGTGCTTAGAGAAGCTGATGATGAACACCTGCCTCTCTTGACACCCCATCAGTTTGCACAAGAAGCCAGGTGGTGAACAAACAGATGCTGTGGCAGGTCTCCTTCACACAGTGACACCCTAAGACTTAATTTTTTTATTATTTCAAGCAAATGTGATTTATATGTTGATGTGGTCTGTAAAGGACCCCCCCCCCCCCCCCCCCCCCAAAAAAAGGGGTCTAATAATAATATCCCTTATATCCATATTCATTATCCATTAATGTGTAAACGCTGTGTTTCAGCTATCTTGCTCTATTTTGTATAGAATGTTCTTGCATTGTGTTTTATTTATCCTTTTCAACATTACTGAAAGATGTACACTCTTTTCTATAACAGTGCTTTTAGTCTAACAAAGTGAATCAATCGACTGCTGCTGGACTCATGACAAGCGCGTCACCACTGGATTTATGACACAGAACCCACACCATTATTCTCTGCATCCACATGCAACAGGAGGGTCGCAGTGAAGAACAGGCACTGTGTCCATAAAGTTCTTTTTTTACATTTTGGTCAAATAATTGAATGGTATAAGTAATGACGTAATTACGCGTGTATATTTCAGTAGACTGAGCTGTAAGATTTCTTCACCGAGTCTGTTTTTTTTTTTGGACAGTTATTGACCACCGAAGCAGTGCGCAGTGAAGTGGAGCTCTCTGGTCCTCGTGCTAAAGCGCAAACGAAACTGAAATTATTTCATTTTTAATTAGTCGGGATTAATTTTGGAATGGCAACTGCATCGAATGGAACTAACTTCACGGGGAACTTAACGAACCAATTCGTCCAGCCTCCCTGGCGCGTCGCGCTCTGGTCGGTGGCATACAGCACAATTCTGGCTGTTGCGGTCTTCGGAAACCTAATTGTGATCTGGATAATACTGGCCCACAAAAGAATGCGTACAGTAACAAATTACTTTTTGCTTAATTTGGCATTTTCCGACGCATCTATGGCAGCTTTCAATACTCTCATTAATTTTGTGTACGCGACGCATGGTGATTGGTACTTTGGGGAATCATACTGCAAATTCCACAACTTTTTCCCGGTCACTTCCGTTTTTGCAAGTATCTACTCCATGACTGCAATAGCTGTGGACAGGTAGGAGTCTTATATTTAATTGCATGGCTACCGCTGAATTAAATAGCTGTACGATTAAACATTTCAGGGTGAAAACCCAGATAAAATAGTTGTCAGTTATCACTATTTACATGCAAGTTACAGCTAGGTACTGACATGCACACTAATACTACTATACACACACCAATATTGCACACACGCACGCATGCACAAACACACACGTGTTCAATTCCACGAAATAAATGACTGCAGCCCTGAGTCTTGAGATTGAGGTTTTCATTCTACAATGTGCTGTCTGTGGCATACCTTTGGTCATTACACACCTGTTAAGGTTAACGAGATTGGATGTGTTATGTGATTGGGTAGTTTTAGAAAATTCTTTGCAAAAACCAATATTAGTGTTTTGTTTCCAGATGTGATGGCATTTCAGTAGACAGTATCAGTGAACTGGGCATACAAAATGAGTCAAGTGAATATGTGCACACCACGCCATGTAAGGGACAGCACTGCTGAGAACTAAGGGAAGAACCAGAACCTCATTTGTGTAAATAGATTAAATATATAACGTGGAAACATAATATTCCAGTAAAATCTGATTCCTGTGGCAGTGACACATCTGTAGGAGAGGAACAACAAGAATGGTAAGACAAAGTGTGGAGCTGTGTGTGTGTGAGCTGCTGGTGGTGGTGCTGCTGGTGGTGGGGGGGTGTCCACGGGTAGTCACTTTATCATTCTGTCCCACTGTGTGAGAAGAACTAATTAAATCCTAACCAAAATGCATTTGCTGAGTGCTACACAATTGTATTTTTTTCAAGCTCTAATAAGTTATTTATAAAATCTCAAGGGGGTTTCACCAGAAAAGCTCTAGTGCATTACTCCTACAGATTCTACTGGCCCCAAGAACCCTTGGTTCAGCCTACCTTCACTCATTTACATCTCAACAGCCATCTCACATCTTCTATCTGCACGCTGCTCAGTAGTGCTCCATTTACAGATATTTGTTTGTAATGCGCAGATTACTCTGTACCCAAGGGGTGTTTCCCCCGGCACCTCTTTCAGTTTAGATCTATGGTTAATAATGCTGATTTTATTAGAAAAGACTGGTTTAATTTTCAGAGATGGCCTTTGAATATATTACTGCACTCTAAAGCAGCAAGGCGGAATATAATTAGGCTAATAAACCTGAGGTCACAGTGGCTTTGCAATATTAAAAGTGCTGTCAAATGGATGACAACAAACAATAGGATGAGCTCACAGCTCATTAAAAGGAAATGTTTGCTGCAACACTACAACTTATTGTAATCTTTGATTTCCTTCCCATTCACACACACAGACTGACATGCAGAGAGTGAGAGAGAGAGAATACAACATGGCATAACTTTCTTCATATAACCTAGATTCCCCTGCAGTAACATCCTGTTGTACAGCTTAGAATGTGTTACAGGTGTTTCATCCATAGCCATAGCTCTGCATGGAGATGCATAACACAGTATTTACCAGTATTTCTCAGTCAGTTTCTATATACATTAGTCTGCACTACTGTAAAACAGTATGGAAATATGGGAAGCTTCAGTATGAGGTTTGGTTGTCTCTGGCATTGTTCATGGCTCCATGGACAGAAAAGCTTAATATGCATGAGACATCATGAAATGATACTTTTAGAGAATTCAATCATTACCTTAGATAAATTGGATGCACACCTGTCACCTGTAGCCCCGAGCACAGGGGAATGCAGAGATGCTAGTGGACCCTCCAGCAGGTTGTCAGTGCCATCTTGTCAGGGTATATTGTATTTTGCTTTAAGTTGAAATTCTTGAATAGGGCCACTTGTGCCTTCAAGAGCTGCAACAAGTGCCATGAAAAGAGGGGACATTCTGCCACTTTTTAGAGGTGAAGACATATTGCACAAAAAAATGAAATGCTTTGAAACATTGATGGAACAGTTATTGTTTGGTCTTAAATGTGAGGATTCTGGATGTTCTGTCATTTATGACTCTATAAAAGTGACTGTTGGCTGGCCATAGCCCATACCTACTGTCCTGTAAATGGTTATGTGGTTACAGTAATATTGCACACTGACATAACCTACGTTCTATGTTCATAGCTCTGTAGCTACGTGTTGCTTGTGTTACTGCTTTTCTACAAGGCTGTTGCTCAGTCTTGTCAGGCTTGTCTTTGTCTTGTGATGTCATATATCTAGGTGTTGTTATGTTTTAATCACTTTTTTGTTAACATTTTTTTAGATTGCATACATGCCAGTAGGATTAGAAATGGGTTCATTTCATATCAAATCATATCAGTTAATCTGATAACGATGTCATTAATTTCATCTCCAGTAAGATAACCACGGTGGAGATATGCTAAACCATAATAAATGACAGGACATTGTACATCTGATAAGAATTCTGAGGTGAGCATGAAAACTAAAAGAAAATACACTTTTTGGCACTAGAAGTCTAAATTGAATAAAAATGTTATTCTAAAAACATAAAAATGATGTGTCTTAAACAGACCAAAACGTGCTGGTATGACATGAGATCACAAAATCTTCCTTATTTTATATTGGGATTCCTATGTTTCCTACCTTTGATAAGTCTTATGAATAGCAGCTCAACAGTTTGATGGATGACTGTCTCCAGACACTTTGCATTTTGAGTATCAGCAGCCTCAACACATCAGAAGATGAAAGGTTCTGTGCAAAATCTGCTTTATTACATCCCTTCTGTCCTGCTAACATGCATCTACAGTACTTTCACACAACTGTGTGTAGTGTGTGTGCGTGCGTGCGTGTGTGCATGTGAGTGTGTCTCTGTCTGTGTATGTGTGTCTGTGTCTGTATGTAAGTATGTTTTTCTATGGGTGCCTGTTTTACTTACAGTGTTAACGTTTCAGGTCAAAACTCAACGTCAACATTATTGTCCATTTCACTGCATGTACAGGACATACAAATGAATAGAGATAACTTTTCCGTCCACTTATACTGAGAACTGACACAGTAAAGCACATTCATAACACATCCAAGTGAAACAGTAAAATGCCTAAATATTGGAGAGAGTGGGTGAGTTTGTTGATGTATGTATGATGGATAGGGGCTGTCTGATGTAGTGACTGGTGCAGGAGACTAGGGAATGAGGAAAGGGTTTGTTGTTTAGGTCCAGGCATACATGGGAGTGCTGAACAAGAGCCCAGCACCCTTACAACTGTACAGTGTATGAGGCTGTTGCTCAGTCTGGTGGTGCTGGCACAGACATGTGGTACCTTCTCCCAGACACCAGGAGGCTGAACAGGTGGTTGTGGTGGGTAGTGGTGGGATGAATGGATTGGCTTTGATGTGCAATATTGTGTTCTTGGTTCAATAGTATTATCTTTAAGTGTTATTTAAACACATTTCATTAATTTAAATATAATAAATAATAATAATAAACATTTTACATTTGTGTGCATGTGTTACCAAATTAAGTGCATGTTTTTGAATACACTTGTGTTTGTGTGTGCATGTGTGCAAGCGTACAGCAGGATGTGGCTTCATTTCAAATTGTTAGCCCAGTCTGTCACCTCCTTCAGATTCCTCCTATTAGAGGTCGCTCTAGATGCACTGAGGCAATGATGCTCTGGACCTAAATAACACATCATGCCCTGCAGTGAGGCCTGGTGCAAAGCCACTCTTGCGGCACTCTGCAAAGCAGTCAAGTGTTTGTGTGTGTGTGTGTGTGTGTGTGTGTGCGTGCGTGCGTGCGTGCGTGTGTGTGTATGTGTGTATGTGTGTGTGTGCGTGCGTGCGTGCGTGTGTGTGTGCGTGTGTGTGTATGTGTGTGTGCGTGCGTGTGTGTATGTGTGTATGTGTGTGTGTGTGCGTGTGTGTATGTGTGTATGTGTGTGTGTGTGTGTGCGTGCGTGTGTGTATGTGTGTATGTGTGTGTGTGTGTGTGTGTGTGTGTATGTGTGTGTGTGTGTGTGCACATGTGTGTTTGCCACCAGCCTGTGCTCACCCTAACAAATTAAGTTGATGAATGGTGTCAGCTGTGATGTGCATTCACCACAGCCTCTCATTAAGGTGGCACTGTTTGTGAAGAAGTATCAGCTAAAGCGACTGAGGCACTTTGTCGTATTTATGCCTGTGGTAAAACAGATCACAAGAGCTATAACCAGGCACGTGTTTAAAAAAAAAGAAAGAAACTGAAAACTGTAACCACATTCAACTGCCATTATGCATACAAAGTGACCCTAGAGGCTTAAATTAACATTACCGCCTGAAACATTGGTGGATTGAAATCCATGCACGTGCCTGTGAATCATATCTATGCCCTGTCAGATAACCCATATACTGTATCAATTGCTGCTCTCAATGCAGGGTGACACACTTTTACATGCCTGCTGGCCAAGCC
>CM059265.1:22299852-22394852 GCA_030347295.1 Setipinna tenuifilis | reverse complement strand
GGCGGGAAGTGTGGCTGGAGTGTGCCGCTGGGCTCTGGGGGACTCTGAGTGGCTATGCTCAGTAGCTGATGGCTGGTCACCCGGAGCCGGCTGTAATGACCAGATCTTTCACCCCTCACCTCACTTTGTGTGTCAGCTACACCTGAGTCCCCTCAGGATTCAGGGGGAAGATTGGACATGGAGAGGATTTTTCTCTTCTCCTCTGTGTGAAATGTTGGAAATATGACACACACATGTGTGTGTGTGTGTGTGTGTGTGTGTGTGTGTGTGTGTGTGTGCGCGTGTGTGCATGTGTGTGTGTGTGTGTGTGTGTGTGTGCGTGCGTGCGTGTGTGCGTGCACGTGTGTGTGTGTTTCTGTGTCTGTGTTGGTGGGTGGTTGTGGGTAGGGGGAGGTCAGGGGTTGGGCATCATAGTCGTGAGGGATTTTTCTAGGAGTTGGGAGGATTGGGATAATGCGGGTGAAAATTCACTGGCATTACAGTGTCCATGCATGGTGTTAATTTCCCCATGAATAGTTAAATAAGGTATTTCTTACGCTGTGTTTATATTGCAATTCCTTTCAACTTTTTTGATTGGTTATATATTTACAGCGCAAAAATGATGGTTTCATATTCAAATTATAACTAAAAACAGTCATGACTAAAGTATTAACCATGTCTCCTAAATGTGATCTGCAATTAGTAAAGAATGTGTGGTATAGGGATACATTTTCATTGGCTTTAGAGCTTTATTTGGGATTGAGCATCAGGATTTTTTAAGGCAGTTGTGTCAATATTCTAAGTTGGTCTAATGTTGTCTACATTGGGTGTGACCCCCTACAATAGACACAAAACATGAGCTCATTTTAAGCTTGACCATTGTATTTGCTCTTGTAAAAGCTTTTGTTTAGTTAAAAAATAGGTAAAATGTGTGATATGAATATAGTGATGTCTGTGCTTTTGTGAGAGTGTGTGTGTGTATCTGTGCTTGCGTGCACTTGTGTGTGTAGCAGCTTTGGACACTGTGGGCCCTTAACGCTAAAATAATTGCAGAGTAAATTGCACGTTGTGTCAGCTCAGTAAAACGGATGCACTGTTATTATCAGTGTGACTGAATATCAGTATTGCACCTCATTACAAAAATGTCCAGTGTGCTTTCTTAAGGAAGTCTGACATTGAGAAGAAAACCAGTCACTTTGGATTAGCTTTGAGAGAAAAGCTTCTGTCTTGTTATTGAAAAAAAAGACAAGTGTGGTTCGGAACACAGTGTTCTGACTTTAGGTAGCTGCTTTCTCACAGGGCTCTAGAGCTTGAAATCGAAATCATCAGAGCATGTCTGCATGCCTCTTGTGAGGTCTTCAAGTACAGCTAAGGTAATCATAGCCTTTGTGCTGGAAAGAGAGAGAGAGAGAGAGAGAGAGAGAGAGAGAGAGAGAGAGAGAGAGAGAGAGAGAGAGAGAGAGAGAGAGTATATTGTGCAATGTATATTTCCTATACAAATCTTTACTATCTTTACTCTGGAATCAGAAAAAGAGGGGGCATTAACTATTCTTTTAGCAGCCTTTTTGTTTTTAATAGTCACTGATAGTCCCTCAGAGAGGATATTTCACACATTAGACATCCCTAATAGCTCCATGGGAGCTAAATGAAGTATTACTCAAAGCAACTCGATCAGTTTTCCCACATATTTTAGTTATGCTTTTATTAGTGGTTCTAAAGCAGTTGTTTGTTTCTCAAATAATCAAATTACCTTCAAAATCCGTTGCTCATTGTCAGAAAATGCATTGAGTTGCCAAAGTAGTTGATATGGCAACAACACATTTGATTTTGATTGACTGATATTGCCTTTGATTAGTCTTTGCCAATTTTTCTTCTTATGTTAAATATCTTGACATTTACACAATTATGGATTGTCAGCCATTGCTCTTCTGTAATGTAGTGGCAGAAGGTAATTTGCTTCAAAAAGGATGCCACTTTATATGACTCAGTCTGTGCTTAATCTTCTCTTGAAGCTTAGAGCACAGAATGTTCAGTGAGTTCTACTGATGGCAACAGCTGGGCTTATAATATGGATAGCATTTTGCGATGTGCTCAGGGTCCCTGACATGGTACAGATGGTGCTGACAGCTGTTTCAAAGATGCTGGGACCCGATATTTGTCCAATGTGATTTTTTTCTGGACTTGATTAGAAATTGAGTGCATTTAGATTATGGAGCAGACCAGTCTAATCTATTATCTCTCTCAGAGCAATCTGACATTGACCCACAGGCTCCTATTATTTGTACAAAGTGAACCTTAATTAGTATCAAATTTCTGGCAAGAGCATTGTACTTATTGACATTGTACTGACAAGTACTGATTTTCTGTTTCTTACTGAAAGGTGGTGAAATGAGCGTGCTTTAGTTCTCAGTGGAGTAGCACAAGTTAATTTCAAATTTTAAAACCCATGTCAAACTAATAAGAATAGAGGAAGATGTGAATTTAAAAATACTTTACAGTCATATTAAATGATGCTCCTAAACCATTGACTTCAAGACCTATGAAGAATTCTGCGAAGTCAATAGATGAACTACTGTCTGTGTTTGTCAATCGATCACTATTTTTAGTTATAACCAGGAAACTGCACAGCTGTATACATAAAAGGATGGATAATGATGCCAGGGAAGCATGAGCACTACTGGAGACTTCAGGTCTAGTCTTTTAGTTATGGATGTAGAGGTAACGTTTTCAACAAGAAGAATAAGATGAACATAAACAATACCAGTAGTACTATTGCTCAGCTGGAGGAGGCCATAGCTATGATATGTCAGCAACCATGAGTGACATTTTAACATCCTGAATTATTTTTATTTGTCAATTAAAGTATAATGGATGTAAAAGTCTAGAAAACTTAGTGGAGCATGGTGTGTTGTGGATAAATACCATGATGGTAAATGCCATTGAAACAGAGAAGGTAGGAGACCTGAATACAAGTGGAGAACAAACTGAGCTCCATTTGCACTATGTTGTTGTATTTCAGCTATAAATTATGCAGAGCTAGACAGCTACATTTCTCTATGATGATTAACGCCACCATCAACAATACCCACACTCTATTTGTCATGGTTGACAAGCTTATTAATCTACCAAATGAGACAGAACGCCTTTACACAGATAAGAATTTGCATGCTTTTTAGTAAAAAAATGGTAATAATTAAATAAATCATAAAAACCTTACATTGACCAAAAACACTGCCACAAGCTCATGAAGCTCTGCTGAATACAATCAGTAATCAGTTAAAATATGAAATCATCAAGATATATACATCACCAATGTCTGATTTTTTACATGTTGTTAAATTCTAAAAATGGTTACCTACTATGAGTGATTTCCCTTAAGTCACTATCAGCTGCTTTTTTTAATGGTCTATAAATATATCAATTCAGAACCATTTCCTTTTTTATCTAAATGATGTTAATAGCTTGTATGGTCTTTAAAATACTGTTGGGCGTAATCTAATTAGCTGTGATTTGCTGAAGCATGAAGTTAATGAAACTATCATTTTATCAGATGGTCTCCAGTAGCTATTCCTAGGAATCAACACAGTATACATTCTAATGCATGAACAATTGTGTCTGTGCTGTATAACGCGTTGGTCCTATTATGTACACTGAGTTGCCTGTGTATAAAATGTGCTGTATAAATAAGCTTGCCTTGCCTTGACCATGTATTTTGCCCATTTGTTTTAATAAACCCAGCTCTTGCCATGCCTGACCATGTCCTGCAGTCAGTAAATATCAAGGGTTATACTGTCAGCACATCCAGCATTCGTCTGAGACCCAGACACACTGCATTGCAAAGAGCAGTTTACTGCTGGCACACAAATTGGTGATGTCAGTAGCGATTAGCTGTGTTTGCTTTACTTAAGGACACAGCCTTTCACCCTTAAGAGTGAGCACTGATCTACTATATATGGAGTTCAATCCCTTTGCAATACACAACCTACCAGAAAGCTTCGCCCTCCTGTGTCTTGTCACAATCAAACATTACTCTAAATATTTATTAATGTGACAGCAAAGCTTGCGATTTAATTGCCTGTTTGCTTGTGGAACAAAGCCAAAAATATTTAACAAACTGTGCAATTACCTACTACAAACACCTTTACAAGTAGCCCTCATTCAAAAAGATTGGAACTGTCAGCAAAGCCCAAATCCTTGCCATCCCACACAGGCACCAGCCCTCTCTCTTATTTACGTCCCTCTCTGTCAACAGACAGGTGGTTGAGATGCGGTCCAGACAAGCTCTGTTAAACTCGGACTGCAGTAAATCTTTTAGCTATACATTGTATTGTATAACTTTAATGTATCTGGCATCATTGCTATAAACACCAAATAATGCAGGTCAGCAAAGAAAGGGCGATGGAGAAGTAAACAACAACCCATGCCCCTCAGCGGGTGGTGATGACTTGCAGACACACAAGTCAGACAGTCTCTTCATTGTTCCTGCTCTGGGCAGCAGCATGTGTCCTGTCCCCTTGCCACCATTAACAGCCTCCTGTGAATTTTTTCCAGGCAAACAGAGGTGTTCTGCGTAGTGCTGTCCTTTGTCACTCGTGTGCTCCAATGAAAAAACAGATATTTTTCCACAAATATTTTACTATTGACATGGAATGGTTATACCTGTAAAGATTTTATTTAGGAAATAACATAATGTATTTGCATAACTTAATACAACTATATTTTTAATGAGAAAAATATTTTTCAAAAACTACAACACGTAAAATTTGTAAAAAAAATTGTAAGCAGGTGGGGAGTATATACACAGAGTTTCATGTGTACATGGTGGTAATATTTCTTTATCCTCAGGGGATTTGTAGATTTGCATAAAGTTATTGTCTCATAGCTCTTGAGCCAAATTACTTTGGGCCTGCTCATCCAAACCTTGGACAAAGGACATGGGAAATAGGTTTTAGTTGGCATATATCCTTGAATGGTGTTTTTTTTTCACTTTTTCTTTGACATCACACCTGCTCTCCACATAGCCCTTACCATAAAGAGGAGATCTATATCCATCATTGCAGTACCAGCCTCTCCCTCTGCAGTAACAAAAGAGTTGGAGAGATAAGTGGAAATGAAAGAGGTTGCCTTTGTTCAATCTACTTTTATCTTCTCCCTTCCTTTTTTTCCAATTCTTTTTCTGTTTCACACCTTAATTTCTCTCTCCCCCCCCCTCTCTCGCTCTCTCTCTCTCTCTCTCTCTCTCTGGCCTTATAGCTCTATCTCTCTTGCATCTTTCCTCTTCTTGTCTGTATGCAGGGAAACATCCAGTCAGCCAGCTCACATATTTACCCACTGAGTTACGAAGTGGAGGAAAGGTAGAAAGATGCCAGTGTGGCAGACTAGAGGTGCACGTGATATGCAAGCATAGAGACAGTCTAGTCCCCCCCCCCCCCTGACCACTGCCCCACCCCCCACCGCCTCCTCGCTTTCATCTGTCAGTTCTCCTCCTCAGCTTTACCAAACATCAAGCCAGTCACCTTGATTTTTTTGGAGAAGCTTTGGGCATGTCATGTTTTCAGTGCAAGGGTGACATAGAATAGGATGACTCACCTTGGAGACAGGTGGCAAAAAAATAACATTTTTGTTTTAAAATGACTCTAGGCAGTGAGTCATAGGTTCACATGAGTTGTTTAACAGCCAGCTTTGACAAAGGATAGGGTCTGCACTAAGGTTCTTATTGAATGTTTCCCTCAGGAAACTGCATTATGAACGTATGTGAGTGGATGTAATGAGCACAGCAAAGTATGTATTCTGAGTTCAATATCTGTAGCACCATACAGAGGTAGCGCTTAACAGCTAAATCTCGTTTTCTCTTGTCATCCACTCAGGCCACATCTAGTCTACAGGACTGCCTAGCAGAACCACTAGATGTTAATGTTTAAAGATCCACTATAAAATGATCTAAGAAACACTTTCTGTCCAGTTGTTGTAGCATTCATTTTTAACAGCTTTATGGCACAGAGATGGGTTACATACTGGAGGTTACAAGCTTTGTTTAAACCCTTTGCTTTGCAACACATTTAAGGACACGTGACTGAGAGGATTATTGATTTTATTAAATACGTAGAGAAGAGAGGGAGAGAGAGGCAGAATGCAATTATCTTCATTACTGTGGTGAGGAAGTGTGGCAGAAGTGCTGGGGACATTTAGAAGCACAGTGACAAGGCTACTCAGTGTAACCGGCAGAACCCTGTGCGTGATTCGACCTGAAGTATTTGAGTGACATATATAGCTAAGGGCAGACATGTGGAGGGGAGGGGAATATATTTAGTGTGTTTGACTGTGGGAATGACTGTGGCACCAGGGCATGTCTGCACATATTTACACTGCAACCAGGTTTGGTTCTGTACACCTGTTGTTTTTTTTCAATCTGTGTGATCTGATGTCTTATTATTTTTGTGGAATACCACCCCCCTACCCCACAACACACACACACACACACACACACAATGATGTTACAGCCATCCATCAAGACAAGCTATCAGCATCAGTCTAGATCGTTGTCTTTTTGGTGCCTCAATGGTGCAACAGTTTAGACACAATTACTCAATTACTCATTGTTCTGAAAGCAAAGAATGACATATACTTTTTAGTTTACAGTAGTTTTAGTTTTGGTTGATTAATTACTGCCCATTTATTTTTTAAATGACTCTATCAACATATGAGTTTATATTATGATTTGATTATATCTCCTCAAATCATAAATATTTTTTGTTTTCGCTCGTATTGTTTATATTTTCTCTAAGTTAACTGAGTTTGTTTTGTTTATAATGTGGTGTTTATAGTGTTGTACGTAGCTTTTGAGAAAAAAAACATCTGCCACAAGCAAAAACTGTAACACACACATGTACACACTTCTTGAAAATGTTTAACCTCTTCATGTCCATATTTCTGTCCTGGATGCAGGTGGTGAAGATGATGATCATTGTGGTGGTGACTTTTGCCATCTGCTGGTTGCCGTACCACATCTATTTCCTGGTTACTGGTCTCCATCGTCCAGTTACTCGGTGGAAGTACATCCAGCAGGTGTACCTGTCGGTCATGTGGCTGGCCATGAGCTCCACCATGTACAACCCCATCATATACTGCTGCCTTAACAGCAGGTAAGGCACACATGCACATACTATTCAATTTACATTTTTGGGAGTTAATGGGCAGTGAATCTTGTCAGTAAAAAGGAAAACACCCCACACTTTGGTTCCATATGCTTATATTTTTTCCATTTATTTGAAGATGATGTTTTGGCCAAGTGGCCTACTTCAGAATTCATGTGAATCCCGTCTGTGAATGCCCATGGACTGACTCTCTTGGTCACACTTGAGGAAAATGGGCATAGAGGTCTTGCCAGCACAGAGTTCATGTATACACATCTTTTGTTGTGTCAGTAAAACTTGACTTTGTCACATGCTGCCTGGTTTATTCCATAGTAGCAAAATAGATTTGCCTTATCGAAGAACCTTTAGTGATGCAGGATTACAGTTTGGGCCTGTGCATGCCAACCTTCTCTGTCCATATTAAGAATAGGTGTGTGTCCCACCTCCTTTTCAATTATAATTGTCTGATAACAGAATTGATGATGACAATGTTTACCTGGAGAGTAGTATTCTGACCTTAACCATTCTGAGACTTGTTGATAAAAACACCATTTTCTGTAACCCAAATGTAATCATATTTGAAATAAGCATTAACTGCAATATGAGTACTCCATACATGTCTATACTTCTGTAGACATGTAAACGCAATTTGCAATAAATGCCAAAGTAGACATTTTGCAGAGAGAAATCTTGCAAAACCTTTTGGCAGTTGTCAACTGTTTGATGGGTCATGTCCAAACCAAAATAGAGGCAAGTCAGAAGTCACACTTTTGAGATGAAGATGAAACTTAGTGATTTAAATGTTAAGGAATATAAACATGACAATGGTTTTGGAAATGCAGACATTAGAATAGGAACATTATTAGGCAAATCACTGAATGGAGGAGGCAGCATACTTACACCTGTCTGCAAAAACATGAAACTGCTGATAGATTCAGAAAAGCAGCTTCTAGAGTCACAATAAAACAGAATAACACAAGTGACCACAATCCCTCAATATGCCCCAATTTCCATATTTTTATCATGACAAAATGGTTTACAAAGTCAAACATCGAAATCGAATATTATATGAGCAACTCCAATAAGCTCATTAAAAAGAAGGTTCATATTTTAAACACTGCTGCCAACCTATGACTAGGCCAGTGCTTCTCTAAAAGTTAAGCTGTTTTTAACTTTAACTGGAGAGGTATGAGTATAATGAAATAACTGCACTGAGTGCTTTTGCCATCAGTGGTGCTTAGCACTAGTTTGTATGAGCTAATGTGATTTAGCTGTTAAAAAGCTGTGTATGAAATGTGTGCAGAGGCCCTAGGAAGTGCACTATTGTGAATTACTGGAAGTGTTCATTATTGCCATCTAATGAGCATGCAATGTTGTATTCCATACATTATGGCAGTAACCCTATGGAATTCAGCTATTGTTGCACTGCCGTTTGCCCATGCTGTGCAACAATACACATACTAATGGACAAACAGCTAGGGCATAGATATTATCTGGCTCTCTGCCAGTCACGCAGAATACATTAAAATTCATCAAGGTTTTCAAGGTAAATGGGCTGCTCATGTTTCAAGAATGCACTGAATTGGTTTTATAATGAGACATAGCCCTATCTGCATGCTTGACCTGCCCCTGTGTAAAAGGGCAATGCCAGTAGACAGCCCATATATTTTTAAAAGAGATAGACTAATATTAAAATGAACAGGTAAGTCAGTTGGTGTGTGTGTGTGTGTGTGTGTGTGTGTGTGTGCGTGTGTGTGCATGTGTGTGAATGTGTGTGTGTGTGTGTGTGTGTGTGTAGGGGGGGTGTCTAGAAAGACAGAGAGAGAATAAGAGAGAGGGGGGTGAGAATCACTTAATATGTGTGTCAATGTCTGAGATAGATAGATAGAGAGAGAGAGAGAGAGAGAGAGAGAGAGAGAGAGAGAGAGAGAGAGAGAGAAGAGAGAGAGAGAAGAGAGAGAGAGAGAGTAACTCAATGTGTGTGTGTGTGTCAGTGCTATGGTTGTTAATTGGACAAGACTACCTTATATTCACCTGAAGGCTGAAAACAAAAATAGGACCAGATGTGGAGCATGTTCTGTTTGTCGGCCCGTATGGGCATGTGATTTAAGTAATGTTCAAGAGAGGGGGACTGTGGCAGTGTATTTAGAGCAGCAGGGGCTCTCATGGATCAGCTCTGATTGTGGTGGGCACCGCAATCAGCACATGCCATCCAAATGAATAATTATCTGTGTTTTCAGAGGACTGATAGTTCAGTGTGTATGTGTGCGAGTGTTGGACTCATGCTTCTGTAAAGGCTGGGTTATAGTCGACACACTGGCTACTGCATGCCTGACATCAACGTCAGAGTGAGGTGTCTTTCACATGAGCACATCCCTTTTAGCCTCATTTTGCCTGGGAGCACACCACTGTTTTTCTGTCACTATGTTGCGCAACGCACATCAAGGATAATAGGAAAACAGTAGAAAAGCATTGTTTTGAGCAGGAGCAATCACAAATCTATTCATAGATTACCTCATGCATGTTTTTGTTAATCTGCATGATTTCCTGCTATTTAGGACACTAGGCTGTTTGTTTCCTTAATGTAGGATTTTTTTTACATTTGTAAAATGCAGCAGGCAAGCTGTAGTCTGTATTTTAATAGTGTTGCTATCATGCAAATAATAACATTCCTCTGTCAGAACATTACACATTACATCTGTTCCAGATAAAAAAAACATTAGACATTTCACCATTACTGACAGTAAGCAATACCACACACAGCTACATACAATAAACTTGGAATCTTGTTTAATCCACGAATGTTTTCTTTTTTGTATCTATCACGTTGTGTATTTCATTGTACTTTTCAATGCATTCAGCTCTTCTGTGCTGTTGTCATTGTTTGTCTTGATAGCAGTATTTGTCTCCTGGTCTAAGTCCCCTGTGACGCACGCATGAGCTGTGTGTGAGCACAAAATGGTACAGTACCTTTGATGATGATGGCACTGGTCAAACATGCAACGGCTGATTTGTGGAGTATAACCCAGCCTTAAGAAGTAAATGCTAAAAATAGACTTGGTTATCTGTTTGCAAACAGTAGAGAATGTGAATCTATTTGTGTGAATCGTGGATATCTATCCATGTAACCTACATACTAGGTATGTATGTACATGAATGCATTTAGGTGCTTATCTGTAGAAATAGCCTTTCTGCGTGAGATCAACTTGTCAGCATGCCTAACCCCCTCCTCCCATCACGTTGCTTTATGCAGGTTCCGTGCTGGCTTTAAGAGGGCCTTCAGCTGGTGCCCATTTGTGCGTGTTTCTAGCTACGACGAGCTTGAGCTACGTGCCACACGCCTGCACCCCACCCGCCAGAGCAGCCTCTACACCCTCTCCCGCATGGAGACCAGCATGGTGGTCATGTACGAGTCGGGCGAAGCCAAGCAGATCGGCCGCAAGGGCGCACCACCCTCTCGACATGCCAACAACGGCTGTGCCGGGGACAGCGCAGCGGGGAGGGCAGTGATTTACTCCACTCCCACCGTCCAGCAGGAGGAGGAGTTTTCGTAAGGAGAGTGAGCTGAGCACAGATGAGTTTCACTGGAATCTACAGGGTGTCATGTCCTTTTTAAATGCATAAGTGTGGGTATCCAAAGATTTGTATCACGAAAGCATTGGTGGTTCATTATTAGTGTAGCCAAGAACATTCGTAGAAGATCCTTGCACAGGGCAGGATGGGTAAACAATATCATAGTGCAGTGTCAGATAACATCAGAATATATCGGAAAATGTGTAATGTGTTCAAACCTTTTAACTGCCTAAATTGTTTTTGTGTTTATCTTGACTTGCATTGAGTTATGCTGTGTTTGGTCTGCCTTGTCAAGAAGAGATTTCTTTTTTTTTTCTTTTTCCTAAGACCAGTTTGGCTTTGCCAGCAGTATTTTGTGACTCTCCTGTCAGAACTGCAAACAGGTGGTCTTTATATACTTTATATACTTTACATTACTGATTTCATCCTCCAAATACACGTGTAAATAAATGCATAAATAAAAAGCATTTGCATAGGTTATTTTAGCTGAGGACTGCTCTATACTTGTTTTGGTGTGTGCTGGTCAAGAACTAACTTCATAACAGCCCCGCACAGCTCAGCTTGCCAATGGTTATTTTTTCTCCTTTTACATGCCCATATTTTTTAGTGGCAACACTAAATCAAAGACAGCAAGGATCTGCTCTAACCTAACCATTAGATTAACCAAGCATCAGTTAGTGACAAAATAAGCTTTACCAAGTCAAAGCTGCACACATCAAACCATAGACAAGACAAGGTAACTTACCACCGTTGAAAATATTTTCTGAACTAATAACCAAAGAGTTGATCTAGGTGTATTACTATGAGGTACATAGGTTAATGTGTATTATGGGTTTGTTTTGGTCTTGCAAAATGCTGGTAAAAAGGTAGCCCTGACAATATACCACATTCGGATAATAACCACATTCAGATAAGCAGTGTAAGTGAGGAGCAGTCATCTAAAACAGCAGAGCATGAATAAAAGCGATGTTTGCCAGTACTCACTCAGAATAAAACTCTGTAGCCTGAAGCAAAAGGGACCACATCATTTCAGAAAAGTGGTTCAGTGGCCTCTGTTGTTAGCCTTGACACATGGTAACAACAACAAGCTAGCTAGGCTAGAAAAAGGAGAAGGGTGGACAAACAGTAACCACTGGCAGGACATTCCTTACATGTAGCTTCACTGAGTTTGTTTCTTTCATACTGTGATGAAGTAGATGTAGTAGTTCAGATGTCATAACAACTAAAAGAAATCTGTCTGTTGTTTCCAGATGTTACATCAGTTTATGATTCCTTTTCACCGATCAGGATCAGGCCACAATGGTCCTCAAGACAGAAATGTTTATAATGTAGTTAAATTGCTTCATGAGCACTGAATCGCAGCTTATCCACCACCATAAAGAGTCCATTAAGATAGTATTAAACTGATTTTAATACCACCAAATATGACAACTGAATACTTCTGTAGATGAGTAAACAAGAGGTCTTGTAGATTACAAAGTGTCCTTCAATAAGAGCTGGAAGAAGCCCTGTGGGTAGTATATAATTCCGTTTTACGATGTATTTCCTTCATGATGCCCCTTGGAAGCAGTCTTAATGGCAGTTTTATGTTTTGCTTTGTTTTTTGTTGTTGTTGTTGGTTTTTTTTTTTTTCCAAAATTGCCATTTGGTTTTCTTTTCGAAGGGAATATTTGGCCTGATTTTCTACAGTGGTATTTATGATGAGTGTAGGGAAGCCTCATCTACTCATCTACTGTAAGTGCTGTCATATGGGACATTATAACAATCTGCAGTTCTAGTAAAGCAATAGATATTGTATTGCTGGCTCTGAATAGAGTGGTTGCTTATGGCAAGGGAGCTAAGCATAATAGTATATTAAACACCCCACCAGTGACAGTTACAATTGGATGCATTATGTCTTTGGGTTGTGGTCTGTAGAAATGCCTTATTGCACATTATTGAAATTTTGTCAGTTGGAGGTCAAATGTCAATGTTCAAGACAACTGTAACATAGAAAGTCCCTTGTGAATGCTATATATAATTCACTTTTGTAGAAATTTTGGATTAACTTTAACAATGAAGGTCACAGGGACCACATTTTCTATTCATGTGAATGTAATATTTCAAGATTGCTTTAAGGAACATTCTAAAAAGTTGGCCTATAAAAAATCAACCAACTAAATTTTATAGATCAGATGTCAAAAGTCAAGACCATGTTGAACTAAAACATATGTGGACACAATATATTTCAACAATTTCTTCTGTAAAGTTTTTTTCTAACTGGACGCCAGTTGAACTCAGACTGATTGGAATTGGGAGCTTACATAAGATACATAATATCTCAGAAACCTCACCTTCATTTTGGCATTTCCAGTGTGCTGTCTCAAAGCCAATTAAAGACACTTACAGTAGTTTACAATTGGAACAAATTTTTGCTTAGGTTACCATAATAAAAAAGCATATTTGTGGTGATACCTCAAGAAATCATTACTGATTATCAAATGCACAGAAATTCTACACCAAACATTTATTTACAGAATGCACATACTAGGATTTTTAAAATATGCTCTTTATAGTTTGTTTAATTTATATTTTGCCTGCCTATACAGATTGTTTCAAGAGAGTTTGTTTATTAGCATCATAGCTGTCCCGACAGGGTTTACTTTTTAACATCAACAATGATAAAGTAGTTTGGGAACAGAAAAGCAGAAGTAGCAGAAGCAGAAGTAGTTTGGGAATGAAAAAGAACGTTTAGGCATTGTTCTTGTTCTCACTGTTGAAAAGGTCTATACTGCATAAGTGGGTGAATAATAAGAACATAGCATCTGTCTTAGGATATGACAGAGGCGGCTGTTTTGCTCAGTTGGTTGACATTCAGGAGATCCTTTCCCCCTTGTCCTTTTAAAAACACACTGTCTCTGGTATTGACGTTTTCTTTTACACAGCCACTTTTGTTGTGCCCATTCAGTTACACTGCCATGCATCATTTCCTTTTCACATATAAGACAGGCCCTTTTGTGAACTGACAGACTTTCTAATGTCCTCTCTAGCAGTGCATTTCTTAATGTTTTGGAAAATTGATGTGCTTTCTTTTTTCCTCTCACCCCCCACCCCCTCTCAATCTCTCTCGCTCTCTCCCTTACTGTATGCATTGCTATACTGCACGCTTTTCCTGTAAATGGCCTTCTGGTGCTCTGGTGCACTCGGAAAACTATTCATGCTCATTGTTTGTTTTTTCTCCTAACACGGTACAGAAATTTTCATCGTTCTTCATTCTAGCTTGTGTAACTAAGTGTGTTGTTGCCACACTGAGAATACAAAGAAAGGTCAAATGAGGTCTACGTGTTTCACATGAGACAATTGGAATAGGGTCTAACTGAAAAATCCTGCTGTTCATTTGACTAACAGGCTTTATTGCTAACAATGAAATCACAGGCACAATATGCTGTGTTTATGTAGGGTTAGGGAAGTTTGTGTGTACATACCACCAAGATGAACTTTCCACTGGGTCACTCTAGGTCAATATATTCGACATTGACTTTTACTAACCTGCTGGCAACAGCTATTATTCCAATTCAACACACTGATCACTGCACACACCAACACGAAAAGTGATCTCCGCCTGCACTTAAAATGCTTTCTCTCACCTCCTGGTGAGTAGACCTCTGTTACTCTGTTGGCCCTGAGGGAACAGACATCCACATTCAGCTCTGAGTGACAAGGACTGCCCTTCAACTGTCACAACAGGTCTGCCCTGGATAGCAGCGGCATTGGCTAGCCTGTCACTACTGCCTGATCAGTGGAAACCATGGTCTGCTAAACTAGTAAGGCACTATTAATGAAAGTGTGTGAATCATCTGGATACAGGCCAGAGCACAATAAATTAATGGGATCGGCTTAAATGCCTAAAAAGCTGCTGGTCACTTGGTGGAGTGGAGCATTCTATTCCTGCCTGTTCATTCTTATCCAGTTGTGACAATGGTCCACTCCCCATGGAACAAACATCCCTGTACATATTCTATGTATCCTACCAAAACAAACCTCCTTCAAAAAATGGAGTTGAAGAGCTTAAAAAGGACACAAGAGAAAGTACAATGTACTACTACACTACCTAGTGGAGCTGTTCATGCATAAAACCCTATATGCATAAAAAAATGTGCACAAACTGTTAAAAAAAGAAAATGTAGCAGATAAGCCATGCTCTTGCTGTCTCTCACTGCTGTAAACTTGGGTAGATCTCTATAAAAGCTACAGACGACCTTGGCCTTGTGCTTGGGAAAAGTTGAATAAGACAAGGAGTAGTTGTTACATCGTCAGAGTATAACCAAGTCGGTAGTTTGTTCAACTATAGTAGAATAGGTCAGTCATCTATTCCATTCCACCTTTATTTTTTTTTTTTATCTTGTTACAAATATCAAAGTCTGCAGGTGCAGTAATATTTTCCAACCATATTAAGTGCATAAGTATCCATGTGTTGATGAATATGGCCTGTGATATGCTGTACATGTTGGTGAAGTGTGCTTTCTAAATCTTGGTTCCAAATCAGAATTATCTGATTATCTCAGCTTGTAATCCTAACAGTTAAAGACAAGCTCAGAGAACCAGTTATGACAACAGCTGACAACAGCTGTTTGTGTAAGCATGCACTTTCCTGTATGAAGTCACAGACACAATATGCTGTGTTTATGTAGGGCTAGGGAAGTTTGTGTGTACATACCACCAAGATTAACTTTCCACTGGGTCACTCTAGGCCAATATATTTGACATTGACTTGAAATAAAAATCTGTAATAGTTTATTGTATTTGCAACAGAATATGCTGATTTATCAGTTTTTGTTTTAGCTACAAATAATACATGAGCATAACCAGGCCTGCCCAGAGTAATGGCTGGGCCCATGAAAAGATCCATTATTAACTCTATACTTTTCAATTGATTGGACTGCCCCTGGTGACTGGGCCCCGGAAAGCTTTCATGTTTATCCTCCATTATGGGTGACCCTGAGCATAGCTAAGAACATAATTGAGGATCTAGTGGGGCATTTTTTCCAGACAGACTATGTTAAAATATTCAAATCATTTCTTTTTCATGCATTAGTTTGAGTTACTATTGAATGTATTGAATGTATATGACACGTGTAAGGATTATTCAGTTATTTAAACATTTTCCATCAATGTATGTTTGTTTTTTTTAGCTTAATGTTTACTTATGGTCTTGTAGAGGGAACATTTACAGGGCTACTGAGCTGAATCCCAGCTGTATGTTTTGTTGTCGTAACAGTCTCTGTTCAGTTTGAGTTTCCTCTTTTGTGAAGCTCAGCAGTGTAATACAGCTGAAGTAACAGATTGTCTTCATCCTTCTCTATGTGTTTACTTTTAAAAATGAGTTTTTTTTTGTTTTTTGTTTTTGTCTGTGTTGTCGCCCCAGTGCCCTGAATGCTGCCGCAGACACCCAGATGCCTATGGCCAGAGGTGCTGAAAGCTTGCAGGATTTCTTACCCTCGCAGCCATGGCTATTGATTATTTAAGCCTATGATCCTTACAAGGGTCCTGAGGCCTGTGTGACCTCCCGCATAGCAAACAGCTCTGGCTGCCTCACTGCTGTCTTGCCTCAGCAGGCAGGAAAGGTTCAAGATTAATAGATTTTCTTCCAGGTGAGAGATATCCACCTGTGATCCACTCTCTTGGCAGGAAACACATAAAACAGCACAGTAACGCCATAGTTTTTTGAAGAGATACACCCACACACATGAACAAACACACACAAACCCACTTGCTTTCTTACACCAGTGATTATTGTGAATAAATAAATAAATATATACATACATAACCAATAAGAATAAGAATACATTGTCAAGTTCTAAAATTTTAATTTACCATAGCATGTGTTGTGGTCCGTTGACATCAAATTGTGAGGCGCAACAGTGGACAACGGCATACAGTGGACAAATACATTTATAACACATCTCCACCACACACACACACAGCTTGCACAACACACACAGGAACAAGGAAATCAAGAATAATCCTGTAGCACATTTCATGTCCAGCTCAGCCTTTGCTGTGTCAGCTGTTAATTGAGGAGATCCTTGTAGATGTGTATATACACGTGTTTTTAGCTGTTAGCGTATGTTAAAATAGAATGTTCTAAGACATTATGAAAGTATAACCGTTGAAGAATGTAGACTATTTTAAATGTATTACTTTTGTTTCAGTGTTCTGTTGTTGAAACAAGGCCTAGATTTTTTGTGTAAAACTACAAAAGCCCTGTTGCCATTGTGAATGTAATATGGTTTTGCCAGTAGTATCTTTTTTTCATTTAGTGAAACAGAAATAGCATCTGAGTTTGTCTTTGTTTCTGTTTGATGTCACAGGACTGTATGTAGGTGTTGCAAAGTAATGTTCTTCTGTGCTGTGCTAAGTGTATGTCAGTCGGTGATGGATATCTTTTTGTAGTCACTGTGCAATTTTACAACTTTAACTGCCTGCTTTTGTTGGAGATTCATGGTTAAGAACGATCCCTAGCTATTACTGTCATAGCCCTGTTTTTTTATTGTTTTTTCAATACTTCATTTATTAAATGGAATGCTCAGTTCTTGTATTTATGTTAATCCACTTATATGTAATGTTTTTGTTTTTTATTCAATATTATGCTGATGTTTATCCATGACCATTAATGCAATTAAAATATGTAATACAGACAGATAAAATCAGTCAAGCAAAAAAACAGTATCCATCCATATATATATATATATATATATATATATATATATATATATATATATATATATATATATATATATATATATAATTTATGTTTATCCTGAAGTGTATTTTGGTCCAATTTAATAAATGTTGTGGCAATGTACCAATGACCAGGTTGCTTCTTGGCATGTTTACCATTTATGAAACAACAACACATTCAAACCAACTGATACACTGGGGTGTGCAATGTTACAATGTTAGTGCTTGTGTAGCATGTGTAGATTGGAGGGGGGTGGGGGGGTGGGGGTGGGGGGGGTGTTTACACAACACAATAAATAACAAGCACACTAAACATAGCATTACACAAATTCAATAATCCAAACGCACACACAAAAAAGATAACAGAGATGCATGTGAACATTAACACAGCAGGGAAACACAACATTAGAGCAAACATTTTCACAGATGCATCTGGACCATTATGGGACTGAAGTACACACCCACACACTTGCTGATGTGCACAGCTCCTTACATGTTTCAGTATCCACTGTATTCTGGAATGTTATTCTTTGTTACATCTCATTTGTCATAGACCATGGTATGAATTAAATATGGTAATTTCACACCAAGCTCACAACAAGCTCATTTTAAACTCAGCCTTTCTAAGAATCTATTGTAAGTTTCACCATCAAGCAAGCATAAAATATGAACATAAGCTCTGCATAAAATATGAACATAAGCTTGTAATTAATCAGTGTGACTCAGTCGTGACTTATCCTGACGTTTACTGCACAGCTAATCTAGTGTGTCTCTACAGTGAATTCCTGAGGCAGAACTTCCCATGTTTTCTGTGGGGAGAACCCCTTGTGACACGGAATTTGTGGGTAACATGTGGAAACACACTTCCCTTAGGAGGGATTTGACATCAGTGTCTAGGCTACTTAGAACACTTAGAACATGCCAGCCAGCTGATTTGTTGATTTTAAGATCTAAAAACTGTCTTCATAAAAAAAATAAACCATTCATAAAACTTTTTTGTTAATCAGGTAATACCAGTGAAATTCTTTAATCAAGTAATCCCGGCCATTTTCAAGACTGATCTGTGTGTACATAAAGTGTCATTTAAACAGAGACAAGACATTTGACATGACAGAGTGGTAAAAAACAAATAAAATTGTATTTGACATTTGCATATACCAAGCCCTTGGAAAAAATAGACTGTCAGGCTACCATAGGGCCCATAAATAGTCTCAATATTTTTTGTGTAGCTACCATTTCCATTTTTTTTCGGATTCTGGCCTGACATTTATAATTTAAAACAACTATATTCCATGCCCATCCCACCAATTACTCAGTCGTTTATTTTCTCTCTCTTATATTTATATGTTGTCTCTCACTCACACAGTTTCTCACACACTCATTATAACCTATTCACACATGACACGCACCACCTTACCCTCGCTCACACACACCTAATGCTGTTCTCACTCACAGTTTCACATATGCTCTCTCTCTCTCTTTCTCACCTATATGCTCTCTCACACAGACCCTCTCTCAATCTCTCTCACTCATATACTTTGTTTCAAACACATACTCCCCCCCCCTAACACACACACACATACAAACACACTTTTTTGTTGTCTGCCACACTCTTACACTCTCTGACACTTAAAGGAAAACTTTAGTGTAAAATGAAAATTGGTATGTTAAAACATCATACCAAGTTGGTATGTTTGCTGAGGAGCAAACTGCACTAGCCTGTTGCATTTAGAACTTCACTATTTTTACCGTTTTGGCCCAGAAGGCTACACACTAAAAGGCTACTAAAAAAGAACCCCATTGTTAAGGGAGATCATTTTGTATAATGACTGCTGAAGGCAACAGGGATTCTTTCATATAACTTTCACGCATTGTAAGGGAATATCAACAATAAGCTGCAACAAGTCATTTAGCAGCTGGACACATTGCTATGCATCAATTTTAAACATTCTACTTCCTCGATAAACTACCTTTAGTAGCGGAGGCCATGCCATGGCAACAGAATATCCCAAATATGACATTGTTAGAAGTTTCTAACTCTCTATTATCGTCTTTTGGCAGGTAGCCGTATAATAAGTGGGATAATGTTCAGCAAGGCGGTCATTCTTATGGAATAAGCCCCTTCAGAGTGATTCAATCACCTCCACTTCGTGTTGGGGTCCTGTATCACTCTGTCGGGGCTTATTATAGAATAATTGCCTCGCAGAACTTTATCCTTTACATGACCTTTGTTATTTAACATTGGCAGTGGAGTGTTGATTGTTTACCTTAATTCAGGATTTATGCATTGATTGCTAATCATGATTCAGGATTGGATGCACTGATTAAAATTAAAATTTAATTTATTAAAAACATTTAAATGCAATTCATCCTAATGAGAAACAAATGCAGTTTATTACCTATTTTGCGAAGTCTTGAACAGCTTGACCTGATCCTCGAGTTAAAGTGATGGTAAAGAGTGAAACATTTAGAACAATTCTGCCAAACAGTGTTACTAGCAGATGTTTGTGCACTTTATGGGAGGAAAAACATTTTTATGAAGAAAACCCTAAATCATAAACAGACAACTTGCCATGATCATCCTGTAGGCTACACATTAGAGGCCCATAATTTTGTGGCCTGGCAACATTGCTCCAAAAGTTGCAGCATTTGTTACCTCAGGCAATTTAGCACCCCTCTGATGTTTCACATGTACTCCCTAGCAATAAATAAAACATCTATTTCAGTTAAGGTTTTTAAACTGAATCATGTACAATGGCTTTGGAAACCAATGTGTCATTAAATTAAAGGAGAACTCTGAGTATGTTAAAACATGACAGTGAGTTGGTATATTTGCTGAGGAAGATTGAAGACATCGCTATTTTTAAACCATTAAAAAAGCTCAAAGTAGCTCCACACTTCATTTGTGGTAAAACAAGGACCGTGACATTTAAAGCAACACAATGTGGGATTTGCTTACAGGGTCCCTCTACAGTCAAAATCTGTATCTCATGCATTTGTTGATGCTGGCGCAATTAGGCAGGGCCGATGCATGTTAAACCATGTCTGATGAGGTAAACAAGGGTAACGGGGAATGTTTCAGAAACTTTAACTTTTGCCCGTGGTTCTTCTATGGTTATTTTAAGAAATTGGCAAAAGGCTACTCTTACAACATTTTTTATTATATATTTATATTGTTTTGAAATATCAGAAATGACAAAAGTTAATACAATAGTTATTATTTGAAAGCAAAAAAAAAACTTAGGCTACTAGTCCAACAGTAATATAGTGCCAAGCCACCGTCGGTGGGGCACCGCTCTTCCTCTTTCACCTCATGCCAGTGACTGAAAGCAGGGGCAACATTCGCCCTAGTCTGGGCTCTAATGTTGTCACTCTCCCAGTGTCTTTTCTTTGCATCTTCTGAATACACACTTAGCTGCTTGGTTTTCTTGGTGCTTCAGCCATGACAACTGCTTTTTCTCATTCGTTGGCGCTTTTTTCCTGTCTATGTTTCTAACTCTGTTGGTGACAATATCTGGTAATTGTCAAGAGAATAAAGAGCCCTATACAACAAATAGTCTAACTACACACTTGGCTAAAGTAGTTTCTGTCAGGAATGTGAAGAGTCTCGCACAATGCTGTTGAAGTGGTATTGTACACATGAGCAAGGATACCTGGATATGGGGTAGTGCACGACCTGCAGCTACAGCAGAGATTTTTCTTAATACAGCTTTGAGGACACAACAAGAAGAGGTGACAAAATGGTTTGTGTGTGTGTCTTTTCTGCAACAATGAAATGAAAAGATACCGTCCTGAAAGAAAGCTACACCTGCATCATGAGTCCATTTTGCAGCAGTGGCTGGTTGTGTTGTAGACTCTTATATACAGACTATGGTGACAGATCAATGCGACGGCCACATCCATATACTGAAGAAGAGAAATTACTGTGCCTCTAACATGCATTTTTGATGAGAATGTACTTTAATTCAAGTTCAAGTATGGAAATAGAAATAGAAATTGCTCTTCCTTTTCCCCAAATTCTCCATAATACTCTCTGTGTTTCTCCATCCCTGCAGCATTCTGGAGACAGTCACTACAACTACAGTTAACAATTCAGGTAAGTGAGTAAACAGCTTCTGTTATGCTGCGGTGATCAAACAGCTGGTAGAACTTAGTTACAACATGGCAGTGACCGGAATCTACCACATGGGACAGCATGTATAAACAGTATTTTAATAAGCAATCTGTACAATTAGAAAGTTTTCAATGCCTCAGTGTAAATGTCATGTAAACTTTTTTAATTGTTCAAAAATAATGATATCTTTAAGCTTCCTCTGTGCCCTGATCCCTAGTATGGTAGTCCATAGTATACACATTTGTAACTAATAAAGCTTTAAAACTTCAGAAACTTTTTAAAATCCTCAGTTTGGAAATTGAAATGTATAAAATGTGGCCCTTACAAGTTAACTGGAACTGTACGCTTTGCTTGAAGATATAAAGACAGCTTCCCCACTTGAGTAGAGTAAGAATGAACTACACAACAGCAATGAGGAAAGAGACATTGACATGTGTAGAAAAGTGAGAGAACAGTCACTAACCATGGCTCTTTGGCTGTCACCTTATCCCCTAGACTTTGGCCTGAGGCTGAGGCTGAAGGTGACTGCTCTCGCTCTTTGTCACATGTGATGTCAGAAATGGCATTGCTTGCTGTGGGACTGTCAGAGGCATACCGCTGCAGAGTAGACACAGAGACATGTCAGAGGTATACTGTGGCACAGAGGCATGGGTCTTACAAGGAAACCTCAGGGTAAGAATGTTTTGTGAGGACCGCAGAGATGGATAGAGCATGCATGCACTGGCCACCCTAAGATCAGAGAAGTCATGAAATGAGATATATACGTGATTGTGTGTATGAGCACATCTGCAATGAAAACAAATCTAAAATACATCTGAATGATGACAATGTGCAATATAAGTTTCAGTTCGGTAATTATATGTCCCTACTAGTTTTGAAGTGGATTTTATGGTCACTTCTACCATGCTACTATAACCTAAACCAAGCTACCAGAGGGCATTGAAGACACTACTATAATATATCCCCCCCCATCCCCTTTTATTTAAAAAACAGTATAAATAACAAATGCATTTTCAAGATTTTCAAAATAAAACACTTTCTGTTCATGTTTTTAAACCACATGGAGGAACCTCATATAACCTTTGGATGACAGGCACTCTCAACCTTGAATGACACTCTCAGTGGGGAACCTACTTTAAAAGGTATTTTCAGCATCAGTATTACTATGACTGCGATTGGCAGTGATTGTGTGCTGACACCAGAACATGTTCTAACTGTACTCAAACCACCATCACTATTCAATAAAAAAATCCATTGGGGCTCCCTGAAGTGCAAGAACCACAGGGCTCTTGGTGTGTGATGGCATTTGTCATTAAACTTTCACTATTAACCTCACTTGTATTACAAATGCTGCTGCATGTTTATTAATGTAGCGAGGAGGCATAGCAGGAGTGTTCTATTTTTCTGCCCAATGCATCAAACACTTATTGCCAGTCTCAGTACCATGTTAATGATGAATGTAATGGGCCGGTTTAAAATGTCTTTCTCTCTCCCTCTCACCCTCCCTTATTCATGCCAGTCCACTGCCACCTATGCCAAGCCCTAAAACTGTCCTTGACTGAACAAGAATGACATGTGACAGCAGAGTGCTTTGGGTGCATGGTTTGTTTGAGTTGTGTGACTTGGGGTGATTTTTCTTATTTATTTCTTAGATATTTGCATTGGTAGGTTGTGATTAAATAAGTAATAATCTAAATATATGACATACCCTCTGTATGGTTGTTGGGGAATCCACATTCAAAACATCAATTTTGTTCCATGTGTTCTCTTTTATTATGATCATTGTGGATAGCCGTATATTTGAGCTAAGATTATTGGTGTTAAGGTCTGAACTTCAGAAAATTTCAGTTTGATTCCCTGGAATTTCAATGTGCAAATATCAAGACCACTGTTACTAAAATGTCTTGCCACTGGAGATGCTGAGGACGGCATCTTGCCAAAACACAGCCATCTTGGACATGCTGTCGCAAGAATTAGTACTTGAGAGTGTGTTTATTTTTCTTTGATCCAGTTACTGTTCTTTTTGTGCACCCAAAGACTTAATTGTTTGGAGTTGAGCACATCCACCTCCCTGACTACACAACTTATTTCCTAATAACAGAATTGAAATCACATAGCACCACTCAGATAAGTTGTACAGAAAGAGTTTCCTAAATTATACTAACTGTTAAGGGATAGCCTATCATCCCTAGCTGTCATCACCCTGACGTATTACAAAACTCTTAGCTGTTATTGGTGTACAGGTGTGAAAATCCACTAGTCTGCCATCACCCTGAAAAAATCTGCAAACCTAAGTGTCTGAATCTTATGCACTAGTCCATTACAGCTATCCAAAGGAGCTGTTGTTTTAGAACAAAAAAAACATGTATTGTGGTTGCATAAAATATGATTAAAGGTTGTAAAACTCATGCATGTGTGGTGACATACAACAAAACAAAGACTTGGACAACTCATGACCACTTAAAATAAAACAATACCAATACCTCAAAGAGTACCATCCCGATCACACAATGTACCTATGTTGGCATGATAGGGTAGGGATGTTCTCATCTGCACAAACCTAAAATCAATAAATCAAATGGACAATAATCAAAAAACTAATCCTAGTCAATATCATCTGTTGCTGTTCTATGGCCAACTCTCTAAGTCAGACAGTCTGAAACACAAGGCAAGGGTAATACTAATTGCAGTGGCTCAATAACAGTAAAATTGTAAAATGTAGACATTAGCATTGTTAGGGCTGTGATCAAAATCTTACACTCAGAATCAGTGTGTGAATCTGTGTGTGATTTCAACAGAAGGTTATAGAGCATGTTCCTCCACAAGAGGCAGAAATACTTCCATTCCACTACATGGTATGTGTAGTGCAGCATAGTTCTTGCTGCCACTGAATTTAATCTTTGAAGAAATCTTCAGGGACTCAATGAAGAATTATGAACTTCCAAAGACTTGTAAGGAGGGGTGTATTGCAAACTTTGTAAGAGAGGATCTTACAGAAACTCCTGCACCAAAACATTTTACACTTCAAAGTAGTCAGATTGACAGATTTAATTGATGTAAAAACTGAATGTCAAAAGAACATAAGTGGAAAAACCTTTGAAGTCTATAATGTTTCCAACTGAGAGCACAGGACAGAAAGCAAAATATCAGCAGAGTCCTTCATGTGTCATTATTAAATATGGAAAAATAAATAAAAAAACAGATGAGATATCTTTGATATCTATCTTTTAATGTTTTCCAGATGTTTCCTGGGTTCATGTATGTTCCACGGTGTGCAGGTTTGGTTATAGTCTTTTTACATAACATGGAATTAAGATCTGTTTGATTCTATGTCTTCTTTTTAAACTCTATGTCTAATCACTTTCCCAGACATTAAGTCACTGTGTGTCCCAGAGTGAGTCAGATTGTGCTCAAATGTGTCCTGTGATGAGAAAAAGGACGGGCAGTGGTGGACAGTGATGTGTAGAAGCATGGTCACTAATTGACTGGCAATCATGAACACTTGTGAGAGAGGGGGGGGGGGGGGGGCAATGAAGATTGTGAAGTCGGGGCTGTGGTTGATGTTGGCAATCAAGAGAGAAGGCGCTGTTTGTAACTTTTAGTGTTTCCATTGAGAAAAACATATGTAAAATGTATTCTTTTTATGTTGCACTATCAGTGTGTTACCAGAAATGTCGATTTTTTTTTACTGCTGACAAATAATCTTCTTTTTCGTCGCGGTTCAAGTATTTCACAGAAAACTAGATGTGCACTTCTGGTGTTGACTCTGTGATTAAACTCATTTTTATGAGTGGTATTGCATCACAATTTCCTCATTTCTAATGAAACAATATTGCTTTATCCATGAGTTGAGTTTAAATGTATTTGTGTTCACAGTAATTATTATGGTAATGGTTTAATTTCAGAAAGACAAAGCTTAGTGTTCTACCAGAAAATGGATTTGTTTTTGTGCCTGTGGAGCACACTGAAAGAGTTTATTTTGATAGCTTTAACTCTCTCTTTTCAATTACATTAATTTTGTACTTTGCAAGTCAAATATAAGATTTCATGGTTCTGTATTAAATCTAAGTTCCATTTACACACATAAGAAGCCTGTTTGTGGTAAATATTTTCTGGTTTCAGAATTGATTTCATGCCTGGAAGGCTCTGTGCATGATTGGCTCAAAGATAATACAGATCTGAGAGCTTTTCCATTGTAATCATATATATATTACCAAACTCAAGATGCGAATGCTGGCAGGACTGACTTCATTGAAATAGGGAAATGTGGTTGTGCTTACATTAATCCTTGCCAGTATAAGGCAATAACTTTCAGAAAATAGAGAAATATTACTTCTAGGTCCTGTGTGTTGCTTTGCCATCATCTTCATCCTATAAAACTCATATTTGCATAGGTTCATGAATACTGCACACTAATATGATTTAGCCACTCTGAAATTGCTTTTATTTACTCATCGAAGCATGTGCCCATTCTCAAAATTTCCTAGCAAGGCTGGGAGAGTTCTGTCAAGAAAAAAGCTTGGGAGAACCTTCAGTTACAATGAAAAGAATGTGAGTCTAAATGCCAGAGGTGAATCTGCTTGCTGTTAAAAAATAAGCTGGAGGATCCAGAGCATTAGCCAGCACTGGGCCATGTGGCTCTTTTGACAGTTGGTATAGTGGGGACTGTGCTTTATCAGCACTGTGAAAGCCCACATAGGATTGGAATGCACAGGTCTGGATGTTAAGAAAGCCATCATGATCATGTCTTTATAATCTTGGTTTCAGTCTAAGTTTCGGAATATGGACTCGTTCATAATCATCTTTTTTCATCAATCAATGAATTAACTACTTCAACATTTATTCCAGCTGAGAAAGATAATTTAAGTTACCCTGCAGCGTGTGTTTGTGGCTTTAGGGTAATTCATTCCTAATAGCCAGATCCTGGAAAACAGGTAATATATCTTAATAAGTCATTAATTACAATTATTATTTTATCAGCTAATCATAATTCACAACACAGACAGATCCAAATAGAGCAATCACACTCTGTCCCTCAGTTAATCTTGATATTTAAATAACATTCGAAAGCATCATTAACCCTGAATAATTTCATGGGTTATATGACAAGGAGAACCAGTGACTGTAAGACAATAAACCTTTACAAGATCAGTGTCCCTATATGGTGCACTATTACTAATTAGGCTTTGCCACATAATTCAGCACTGCAAATTGTGAAAGGAAAATGAAAATGCCATAACCACACGGCTGACAGGGAGACAAAGGAAGGATCCTAAGATGAGGCTCCTAGGAGGGAGCGGCATGACAGTATCATTCACCAGAGGCGAGTGGGTGAGTCGGTTACGGGTGGATCATCTCAGGAGACACTGGAGTGGACCTGTGATGAGAGAGATGCACATGCAGTTGTTTATTTCCATGGCTTCACTCAACATCCTCTTCAGTTTCAAGTGATGGGGTCTTGATAGGCCATTAGAACACTGTGCAAGCTTACCTGTTATTCACTGTCGGCAAGTGCTATGATCCTTTCTTTATTTGGAACATGCAAATTGAGAGCATTAAATAGGATTGGCGCGGGAATTTGTGTGTGTGTGTGTGTGTGTGTGTGTGAGGTTTGTTGTTATTTGCAACTACCAAAGTAGAAATGAATCACTGGCAAGCCTGAGAGCTTCTCTCAAGCCTGGTAGGTTTAAAGTGTGTATGTGTGTGGAAAACCCTTGCTTAATTTACTGAATACTAAAAGATACTACAATGGTATAGGAGAAAGATCTGTCATGAGATTAATTTGATGTTCACACTTTCACACTTTCAACTGTGCAAATGACATCCAGATTTAGATTTTCATCAGAACACCCCAACATCTTGTAAGTGTTGGGGTTGTATATTGGCAAGTATATAACCTTACCTATAATTAATCAGTGCAAAATGTAACATGTTTAATGTCAACATAATAGCAGATCACATAAGATTAAGGATAATATATAGTATGTGTATATAATACACCAGAATAGCAGTAGTAAAATGTTCAGTGTGTTTCACAGACCGATTTAATATTGACTGGACCCAAGGTCAACAGATGTATTCCATTCAGTGTGTATCGTATCTTTGCCCTTGATTCAAAAATACTGATGAACTACTGACTAAATACTGATGCTTTGGTACCGAACAGGGGCGAATCTAGACCATTTTTAGGGGTGCCAAGGCACCCCCGTGAAACTGCTCGGCACCCCCTGGCTCAGTGCAAAATGAATAATATATTATATATAATAATAGTGTTGTGTGATATGCACTGGGGGCCGGGCACCCCTAAAGACCAGATGCTAAAATCGCCCCTGGTACCGAAGCAAAAAATAATTTCATTTTACCATCATGCAAATCAAAACAAAAAACAAACAGCACCCAGTGTCATTGTGATTCCATGGCACAGCACACAGTGTACACAACGAAATGTAACTCTGCATTTAACATGTGAGCAGGAGGCAGCCATGACAACAGCACCCAGGGAGCAGTGTGTGGGGACAGTACCGTGCTCAGGGTACCTCAGTGGCACTACTGGCAGTTTGTGGATTCGAACCTGCAATCACAAATCCAATACCTTAACCACTGGGCCACCACTGCCCCAGTTCGCTCAGGTCACTGTTCAAACAAATTCCAAAAACCATTTTGGTTCACAAAGCAGACTGATCTTTTGCCTAAATATGATCTGCTTTGAACCACACATTGGCCAGGCATGGTTGATTTTAATTCCAGAGTCACAATATGTTGACAATGTGGTACACCACCTCTCAAAGAAGGAAAAAACCTCCCATTAAGTTACAAACTCTCAGTTTGAAATGTCTGTCTCTGTGACTGTAGGAGTTGCTGTGGGGTGGTTATCAGAGGTTATCATAAGTCCAAGCTTAGCCAACGTTTCTCAGTCAGAGGAATTATTGTGCAGTCTTTCGACATAACAGTATAAAGAGGTTCATAGGCAACATATTTAAACCTTCAGTGTGCCATCTATTGGTGAGGTTTCAGATTGCAACCAACTGAAAAATAATCTGTGATGTTTATTACCATTTGGTATAGCATGACCTTCAGTGGCCAGAGGCTACTTCCAAAATGTAATGCTTAACAAGTTCATGGAGTATTGCATTAGGTGACAAGGTTACTTTAAATAAATATTTTATAAATATATTTTAAAATTTCGTTTCATTATTTTTTTCTGTAAAACTATTTTTCTGTCTCACTTTATATGTAAGTTTCAATATTATTTCCAGTAACCGTATATACATAGCAGTGCAACATGGCAGTGCAACATGAAATATTCCTAGGGCAAGACTATTGTTGTGTAGAAGCTAAAGGGGCACATTCTAAGTGTGTGAAACCCCATGCAGAGATGTCTGTCAGGAAGGCCATGTGGAGCTGGAGGAAGGAGGTGAGAAGTAGATAAATGGACCCTGTACAGTTTGCTTATGTAGGCACAAGTGGAGTGCCATGTACAGGAACTAAGAGCACCAGGTGAGATACAAAGTGACATCCATTACAGACTTGCAGACACAACTACAATGGACCACCGCAGTAAGATATCTACAACAGCCAGAGTGAAAGTGTGTGAAAGGGTGCAACCTTAGAGAAGCCAACAAAGCTGATAATTATTTCCTAGTGCCATAGGCTCATAAGGTTTTATTGTTAAATTATATGTTATGTGTCTATTTGTAGAAAGAAAAACAAGATTCAGTTTCAGTGTAATTCATTTTTTTATTAATTCATATACATTTTTCATTTATTCCTTAAAAAAAAAAAACCTCACTAGCACTGGGAGGCATCCTCTCCTACCTATCTCCTTCCCTATCCTTCGCCCAGTAAAACAGTATAAGAAATAAGTCCAAGCACAGCTAAAGATAAGGAGCACGATGAGTTCAGTATATCAGTTGGATGTAATGTTAATAAGGAGGGCAATGTACTGTTTATGAATTGTGAAAAGAATAAAGATCAGTCTATTGGGGAAAATGGCTTGAAAAACAGGTTCAGGTGTTGACATCACAAGCTATGTCAGCGAGTCAGGAATTGGAGCTGATGGCTGAAGCTTGTCTGCAGGCAGGGTCCGGTGCTGTGAAGGGTGCCCAAGCCCTCATTAGCAACAAAGGAGGAGACTGTGCTACCAGGGTATTATTCCTTGCCACATAATCCGTGTGTACTTGCTGCCCATGAGGTGGCCCACTTTGCCTTCCCAATGGCATGGCTGACTAAAGCAGCACTATTCAACTTCTTTGAGTTAATTATTCATCTTCATAAGTCGGTAGACGCTTAAATGAGTCATTACCAGGCAAATTAAGACTTTCTTGACCACCCCTGCTGTCTGTGGACAGAATACCATGCTTGCAATAACTGGGTGTCCGTCCCAGCACCTCAGACTTTACTTACCTCTGTGGATATAATTACTTTCGTATTCACCATTTATTCTGATCAGTTGAGCTGAAAACACATGCACAGGGTAAGGGGTAGAGAAACAGTCCATTTTTTACAAGTGTCCATTTACTGGGAGACACTAGGGGGAACTCTGTTGAGAAAACACTCAAAGTTGGCTAGTATCTCTTTAAGTCTGATCCTGTTGAGATTATGTCTGTCTGTCACTTCATGTAAAGGTAGCATTGTTAGCTTATTTCAGAGTGTACATGTCTATAGGTGAATCGGGGCTTACAGTATAGGACAATGACTCTATCGAGGCTGTCACTGAGGCTGTGTATGTCTCCAGGTATGGACTGCATTAGTAGCTGCCTGTCTGAAAATGTTCCAGTTTGTAGGACATTTGTAAGTGGTTCTGTCCTAGTCAGAAAATCAACAGCATTACCAAGGGAACATGCTATTCAACTGGTTCATTGCAAATCAATTGATGCACAAAAACAAGCAAACAAATAAACAGGAAGTCTATTAAAAAATTGCCTACCAGAATTGTTGGCATGATGGCACTAACCCATGTTTGTCCAGACATAGCCTTGTCATTTACATTTCAATTGATTTGGAATCAACCAGTAGCACAAACATATCCTTTGCTAATGCTATTGATTTCCACGTAATGTAAAAGTGAATGAAATGTCTTTTACCCTGACTGATAATGACATGGGAGACTGCTAATTGAACATCGCCCCCATCATTCACTCTGCTCTAATAAAAAAGCCCATGCTATAGATTATTTGTCTCGTCTGCAGTGGCCTGTGGTAGGTCATTTTAATCATGTGTTTCTGTTCTCATTAGGTATGCTGCCATGAGAAATAACAATTTCCAGTTTACCAAGGACCACTTACAATGATATTGCCAGCATGTTCATGGTTTGTTTAAAAAGTATATATTTTTGTATTCATGCACATTCAGTTGTATTTTCTATTCCAATTAAACACACCTTTAATAACAATAATGCACCAGGAATATAATGGAGTATAGGTTTTTATGTACAACAATTTAAAGTTATGTAAGACCATTAGTTGTGTAGTTGTCTTCCACTAGAAATTGTGTAAATTGCAACAATAAAGATGTACTAATCTAAATGGATCAATCAAATGTTTTGTTGTAATGTAATCAATATATACTTGAATGCAGAATGAAATATATTTTAATAGTCAGCACTAAATTTTGCTAGTAATTTGCAGCAAGACAGTTGTTGTACTAAAGTTTAGAAGGCATAACACTGCATTGCCAATCTCACTTTCTTATTGATACTGAATGTTGAATGCTGAATGCTGAGATATTGTTAATATAATATAAATAAAACATTATTCAGACATATTTTTTATTCCTGCTTTTATATTTCTGGCATAGGATTTCATCAGGCTATTATATATTACATGCTATACATGCATCCAGTCTGAGAGGATGTATGCCCTAATTAGAGTTCTGGTGGTAGGGGGACAGCAATTTCTGATCACACAGTTTTAACACCGGAGTCAGTAAGTTCACATATTACAGGTGGACAGTTATATCCTGAAGATGTCGGTTGTTAGTGATATGTAAGGGTGTCAGAGGCTTCATGCACTTTCACGTCACTACACCGTTCTGATAACTCAGACAGTGCATTCAAACATTTTGAACTTCTCATCACAGAATTGGGAAACACATAGGTGACTCAGTAACAGCCAGGTTAATATCTGACAGAGACTGTATGCAGCCACAGGGACACAATGCGGACACGAGGAGTGCACAGAACACAGGCCTGCACAGCCCCATTACTGTACACTCACAGTTGAGTGTAGTTATCAAATCTGACATAAAAGAAACCCCTGTTTTCCATGGTGATGGAACTGACAAGTGTTCTGCCCATGGGTGGATTGATTTGATAGTAGTGTTTTTGAGGAATAGAACTGTCCCCACTGCTGACAATTCTGATGACATAATGAGTCGGCTAATGGGTCTAATGGGGACAAAAGATGTAGTGAGGATAGAACTGTGCAGTGACCCTTCTCTGGATGATGTGCAGCATCCTGATTCAATCTGCACCATCCTGAAAAAACACTTCGGTGACCTGTCACATTTTGTATGCCACTAGCCAATCCACTAGCAGACTTCTGTAACACTCTACCAAGACCCCATCAAAATCCTGTTGATTACTGGCTGCGCCTGAATAGGGCAGCCAACATAGCTGATGAGTGTCTTTATCGTCAGGAAAGAAGAATGGAAGACCTAAACAAGTAGGTGGCCATGAACCACCCTGACCCTGCTTGTTTTTAAAAGCAAGCTTGTTGACAGCTGGACAGCCAAAGAGGTGCAGGTGGGAATCGATGAATACCAGCATTAACTAAAATCCAGGCAGAGTAGGACCTCATTTGACAACCAGCCCAGGCAAGCTGTTGCTGTGGTGAGGGATGTCACACAGACAAAGGCCACCGATAAGACTGCAGATGTGTCGGGGATGGTGATTCATGCATGCAAGCAGAGCACAACACTCATTTAAAGGAATGATGTCACCACATCAATGGCGAATAGCATAGATAAAATGGCTGACATGCTGGATAAAGTCTTGAAGCACCTCTCCTCACAGAAAGAAATGACTGCAGTTCAGAGATCCAACCCAGCAGATGAGAAACGCCCCGAGAGAGCTCAGAGAGAGCTTGTGATACATGCAACAACACCTCCCACACTACCCGCACACTGTCAGATTGACTGCCTCTGCTTCAGCTGCCACCAGCTAGGTCACATGAGGGACTAGTGCCCCTCTTCAACCCCCATGCTTCAGTCAGTTGCTGCCTCCCCCTCACCCATACAGCCTGCACTTAAGGAGGGGAAGTGTGGGCTCTGATTATGATCTCTCCGTTATGCTCTCGATCTGCAGACAGTTTATGAAGCTGCCAGTGACTGTCACAAGCTCAATGGCATGTACTGTGAGTCAAACTGCGGAGAAGACACTGATGAATGCTGGCTTTTTGGACTGCAGTGTACTAGAAGATGTGAATGTTGTTTCAACCGGATGTGCAGGGAACAGAGTGCACCCCAAGAGAGTGTGTGATGTACAGCTTGAGGTGGATGGTTGCAAATTAATCACTCTAACACTTGTCGCTCTGTGTCAAGAGGATGAGCTCATATTTGCAACTAATGTGATAAAATTCCTTACTCACATGCTCAAAGCCAGAAATAGCTACTGGGAGATGGTCTCAAAGCTGAGCTTGATGATGTCTGTAGGTGGAGAGGTGAAGATATATATATTATAAAATCAAATTATAAATGTATATATATGTAAAACCAAAAACGTTTACAGCACCTGGTATTCCCAGGCGGTCTCCCATCCAAGAAACTAAACAGGCCCAATGGATGAGAGCATGCTCAGCGGGTCATGGCCCTAAGTGAGAGCTGAGTGTGAAGGCGGCCCCTTTAAGGCTGTGACCATACATGTTTCTCATTCAGGGAGCCTAGCCTATATGTCATTGGAACTGTGAAGCTCAACCATACTGTCATCGTTTTTCCTGGTCATGAGCACTCAGTTTGGGGCAAGCTTCCTGATAATTCACGAGGACCCCCAGACTGTCCTGTTATTGTTTAGCCAACTAAATCATGATGTTCTGATAGGTTGTGTAGTGACACTACTATGGGGGGATGAGTGGATTCCAATGACAATCATAAGCCCCACTGAAAAGCCAATTTCCATATGTAAGAATGCTAAAGAAGCCAATGTCTATCCATGCCTAGTTCTTGATGTGGATGAGGGAGTAAGTGCACACGTGAAGTGTAACAGTCAGTGTGTCATGTCTGAGCATGTTGAACAAGTTTCCAACATTTCTGATGTACTATGACAGGAAGACTTTCGTGACTTGGATCTCAACTTGTGCAAAGTGTCTGATCAATGGAAGAATGAAATGTGCAAGCTTGTGTTGAGGTACTCTGACATCTTCTCAAAAGATCGTCTTGACTGTGGTGAAGTGAAGGATTTTGTTCATAGGATTCACCTTGTAGATGAGAGACCATTTAGACTGCCATACAGACGCATCCTCCCCACTCACTTTCAGAAACATATAGTTGTATTGAATGAGATGGAGGAGAAACATACAGTTGTATTGAATGAGATGAAGGAGAGAGGGATTATTAGAAAGTCTACAAGTGTGTTTGCCTCACCTTTGGTTCTTGTGTGGAAAAAGAATGACAACTTAATAATCTGTATGGATTTTCATTGTCTCAATGCTTAAACAACTGAAGATGCCCACTCCCTCCTGCACCAATCGGATTGTTTGGCCGCTCTGGGGTGTAATGCACTGGTTAGTACTATGGATCTCTTCTCTGGCTTCTATAATATCCCTCTTGATGATGACAACCAAAAGTTCACTGCCTTTTCTTACCCACTTGTCCTGCATGAGTACAATCATCTACCTCAGGGCCTTTGCAATAGTCCAGTCAGTTTTATGCGCATGAGGATGAATATCTTCAGAGATCAGAATTTTTGCTAAGTTTTGCTCTGAATGAACTGGAGGCTTTGAAGGATCTTGAGATGGTGTTTGATCAATTGGGTGTTCACAACTTCAAACTTGCACCCAAAAAGTGGCTCTCAGTTCACTTACTTGGTCATGTCATTGACAGCAGTAGCCTGTCAACAGATCCTGCTAAAGTTAAGGCTGTTGCTGGCATGACAAAAGCAGATCTGATGGCCAGTGTCCTGATGGCATGACTCCTGAGCCGATAAATCCAGTCATTCACTGGCTTAGTCATGTGGTACCAGCGCTTCATCCCCAACTGCTCTACTGTTGCAGGGCCCCTGTTTCAGTTGACATTTGACCCTAACGCCATCAAGATGTGTGACAATGGATTCAAAAAGAGGAGAGAGAACTTGCATAGAATGACTGTGAGAAGGCTCTGCAAACCATCAAGGATGCTCTCCTGGCTAGGGTTGTCCTTACCCAGTCTGACTTTTCTAAACCCTTCATCCTATCCACTGATGTGACTCCACTTGGGTGCTGTTCTATTACAAGTTGTTCCAGGTTAAGATGGAGCACATACTATAAGGTTTGCAAGCAAAACCCTGAACAAAGCACAAAGCCACTTATCCAGCCTATCATCTAGAATTTCTGGCTCTTAAGTGGGCTGTTTGTGAAAAGTTTAGGCTGAAAGGTCATGTCTTCACAGCATGGACCGATACCAATTCCCATACTCACATCCTGACCAAACAAAAAGTTGATGCCTGTGCACAGTGCTGGGCAGCAAAGCTGGCAGAGTATGACTTTGATCTTAAGTATGTTCATGGGCCTAAGAACACAGTGGTTGATGTACTGAGCAGAGAACCATTTGCTGGCTGCACAATTGGGGAGTGACTTCTCAGTGAGCCATATGAAATCTTCTCCATGAGTCTGCGATGCTATCAAGCAGTGATGTGCAGTATGTGTTCAGGTGAGGTGAGCCAGGACGCAAAAGGCATGTGTGGATGTGACACATAATCCCCAACACTGTATTTTCAAAAACAGAAGCCAGAAAGTTAAGAGCTGCAGCACTTATGTTTCTATATGAAAGTAATGTTTTCTGTTACAGTTGGGTTCAAACGATTTGTAAATCTTTACTGGATGGGCTTAATAATTAGAATATAATTTATTCTTTTTTTATAGAATCTATACACTGTTTATACTGTCGAGGTTGCTGGTGATGTTTGTTAACGTTAAGAGCTACGGCACTGACAACTTGTCTCGTATGTGCTGTTTACTGCCAGTCTAATAAACAACACCCGCTGTGAACCCATTCGCCCAGTCTGCCTATGATTCCTGCAAGAGTGGCATCAATCAAAATCGAGCGGTTTCACACACACACACACACACACACACACACACACACACACACACACACACACACACACACACACACATGTATAGGGTGAATTCAGGTAAATTGGGCCATCAGGTAAAATGGGCCAGATAAGTATTGCATGTCTCATCTCATCTCAATTCCTCTGACCAGTCACAATTAATATATTTCAATTGTTGTAACATCATTAATGTATATGTTTAACTCACTTGAATGCCCTGATATTTCTGTGATGGACAGGGCGAACCTTTATATGGACAGTGGCAGAAAAAAGGAAATGGTTAGTGTCTCCACTATAAGAAATAATCAAATAATTTTTAGATGTAGTTAAAACTAGAAAGACACTGTTTTTAGTTTTTAATGCCTGTAATCGGGGAAACATAGTTGTAGTTACATTAGAAATGTTTAAATACCTCAAAAATTCGAAAACCCATCGACCCATTTTAGCTAATGCTAAGGTAAAATGGGCCACCTTTTAATAAGGACTTCTGTCATTATTTTGTAGTTTTTTCAAAACAACATTTTAAGGAGAAAAGTTTGAGACATTTACGAGACGTGTTTGTGGTAATGAATGCCCCACTTTTATGTGTGCAATAGCAGACATGCGCTGTGTAGGCTAGGTACAGCTTAAAGCAGGGGTGGGCAACAGTTTTAGTCTGAGGGAGACAGTGTGGCTCTCTGCCTTGCAAAGTAGTGGAAAGCCAGACATTCGATGCTTGCACCTAAACATAGTTACATGATTAAATTGTACAAATTATTGTATGTACATTTATTATGTATTAGGCTACTTCAAAGTTGCCTTGACGTTTCCAGTCTATTTCAAGGCCTGACATTTAGTTTTGCTAGGCTTGTCTTACCTGGGTACTCTAAGGGACAAAAAATTAATAATCACAACTGTAATCAGCTGGATAGGCATGTGTTTGTCATTCAGTAATAAGGTCTCCCTCTGTTAACCTAAATTAAATTCAATCTTTCTAAAACAGTCTGTTACCATAACCTGCACACACATTTACAGTTTCCTTACTAGTTATCTATGTTGAAGACCTACAGTTGGTATGAATGGCAGTTGAAGAAGATGCAGGATAATGTACTGAATGAATACTTCAAATCCAGTTTTTACCCTTAGAGTACCCATGTTTCCAAAATGGTTTCAATGGTTTGTCAACTTGTAATAGGGTGAACGGCATTTCTAAATTTCCTTTGCGTCCCTCCATGGGCTATAACCACACTATGCAAGTTTGCAGAAGTGGGTGGCTCTGATCTGTGGTTTAAATGAGACATAAGGAAGACAATTCTGCTTCCAACCTGCAGGGCAACCAAAGATGAAAAGTGCTTTAGTGTTGCGTTAAGACACAAGCTCTTATATAGACAAATAGGCCTGCTCTTAAAGTGTCACAGCACAACAAAAAAGTGTTTTTGAGCTGTTACCATCATGACCTGACTGATACATGATGAAATCATTAGTGCGTACATTGGCAAAGATCGCTGACACTGGGAATAATAATTATTAATAGGCCTAAAGGCCTTGTTAAAAGCAATATTAACTATTACAATGTTAAAATAAAGATACGATTTCCTTGTTCCTTCTGTGCCTTGTAATTTCAATAAAGGTTATGTCTTGTTCACAAAAGAAGCTTATTTCCAGCTAATTTGCTGGCTCACTTTACCTGAACAGGTAGCCTATTTTACCTGATCACAACCTTTTTCTCCTAGGACATGCACCTGACATTAAAGCACTTACCAAAGAATAGTAGAATACAAGTGACTTTATAAAAACAAACTCATTTTTTGGCTTTTTATACATTTTCGTCCTTACATTTAATGAATCTTTCCAAATTTGACAAAAAGTGGCCCAATTTACCCTATATATAGGAGCATCTGAGATTCCATCATACAATGCTGCCCTACAAAGGCAAACGCGTGAACTACGCAAACATGGAAACTGAGAAAAATGCCTTGAAACTTTAACTGCCCAGTCAAACATGTTATGTGTAGTAGTGGTGGTTTGGCCACAAGACAAAAGAGGTGTTACAAAATTTCCAGTAAACTCAGTTTTGACAACATATGTAGGCTAGTTACTTGTCAAGTGCATCTAAATTGTGGTGCTTGTATATTAAATGGGCTTGAGCTTGCAAGAGATGTGATAAAATATTCTGTTACAGCTGTTGTTTTCATTTAGGCTACTACACAACGATTCTTCAGTGGGCCTGATAAGCAAAGGCAATTCATTAGCCAAATTTGCGACTTTATAATGTCACAAATGTGCGCGTTTATGTCTCGTAAATTTTTGACTTTTTACTACTGATATTAGGCTACTAGTAAGAACCAAATAAAGGCAACATAGACAACACCACATAAGGCAACACTCCATAAGAACTGGGGTTGATCATCAATGCCACAAATACTAATACTACTTTTGAGGGCACTGCTAATACTAAAAGGACAAGTTGATTTCCAACCTCTGTCTCCCCGTCTTTAACACCTCTCTTCCCTCTCCTGTTTTAAAGCCTAAGAGTCAATGTGTTGTAAAGATAAGAACAGCAGCTAAAATATACAATAAGTTTCTTTTCCGTAGACGAATTACGAACTGACAGACCCTGAAACCTGTTCCTACACGCGAAATATTCACCTTACGCGTCGGGGGACCACGCGTAATGTTCAGGGACAAAACCCATTAGAACCCCAGAATGTAACAAGAGAACATAACCCACATGCCTCGTGACTTGCGTGGTAGTTATCCAAGTATCCAGTTGAATCGCGAGAGATTGACCATGTGACTTCCCACCTCCTCTCCTGTCAGGAAGTATCTAGCCAGCGGCCGCAGATTTCTTCACTTACCTCACTTATACGATTTACGGTCCTCATAGTTTTTTTATTGTACAATGTAAACAAAAACTTGGTAATATCATTTCACTTTGTGCGGGGACTTATTACATCAACCACGAATGCTGACTAAACTGTTAACTGTCACAGAAAATGATAAGCACCCTTGCCATCACACAGTGGCCAGACAGAGGAGTGTCTTCTTTAGAGCTGATCCAACTCTGCTGTGGAAGGGACAGATACATGAAATCTTTCCTGCCCCAAGTCATCTATTATTTCAGTTCTTTACTTTAGTTATTTACTTCCCCACCCACATTCTTCCTACTGGTACAGGGACCTGCAACACCCTGATCTTAAGACCAACAGCCTAACCATAAGCCACTCTTCATACTGATGCTTTTTGAAGGCTTATTTTCTCACTCTCTGTCTCTGATAAACTGTGTAACTGTAAAAAGTAACAAAAACACAGTGACAAAGTTGGCACCATAAATGCCGACCATATACAACAAACTCTTAATACAGACAACACACAACTTTTCAAATATCCATCAGAAAATAACTTGTTTTTAAAGCACAAACATGAAATTATTTTAAACCAAAAACTTAAATCAGGATAATACTCTTGTCAACACATAGCATAGTAATACCCCTGTATTGACCACATCATTTCTGCTTCATCCAGTGCTTGTATTGGCATTTCGCTAGCTGTTTAATGGTGAGGGAATTTGGTCTTGGCATCAAAGGGTAACAGGTTTGAATCGTGTACCTGTAGGGAAAATATGGGTAGTGGAGTAAAAAACTAGTGCTCTCATGCATCCTCATCCATGGCTGAAGTACCATTGAGCAAGGCATCTTAGCCCACATTGCACCAGAGCGTCAGCTAAATGTAATGTTAGATATTAGAATTACTATTAGATTCACTTCTGAATATAAATGAGGCTACTAATATCTTTAGTGTAATCTTGAAAACACTGTAGACAGAATATAAATCTTTATCTTTATATCACCTATTAAACACTTGCTTACACTCTTTATGAACTATTTTATGTACTTAAAATAATGCCGATGTGTTAGTGGACATTAAAAATAAATGCAAATCTTAATCATCGTTTAAACATTGAACGTGTATAACATACTGGATGTGTCCAGATACAATTTTTGACTTCCCCTGCCTTTTTTGTAGATTTGGCTCATTTGTAAATTTTGTTCATTTATGGTCATAACTGTACTCCAAATGGAATATCTAAAAAAACAGTCCTGTAGTTTTTTTTAGATGTTTTGTGCACAGGTTTACACATATTTTTGTGTATTATAAAAGTGAAATGGTTGATGTCAAAAGTTAGGGTTAGGGTTACAAAATTAGATAAGATTGTAAATTTTTTGTTTACATTTTATAATGGAAGCCTATGGGGCCGTACATTGTATAGTAGGGGTGACTGATAAATAAGTGGCAGCTGACCTGCAGCGGTGCGTGACACCAGTGGTTCTCTAGTGCAGACTTGAAAAGTCAAAGTGAGTAATTCATATTACGGGTAGTTAATTACACTATTTTGGCGAGTTTTGACAGGCTGTATATAGCTAGGCATATATTCTAAACAGGTTAACACGTAGCCTGTTGTATGCTTGTGTGTTTCTTTTGTTTTGTCGCTTACCATGGTGTACAACCGACAAGGCTATTCACGTGGAAAAGAAAACGTAGCCTAATGTAAATGCTTCTGGTAGCCTAACACTTTTTAAAAGTATGTTACTGCAGTGGTTGGCTATTGTATAAAGTGTGCATTATTAGTGGTATACAGCCACTGGCGCATAGTTCACGTCAGTGTATGTTTGAAGATTTTTCTTGCAGATTTAACCATAGTGCAGTTATAATCAACTGTGATTAATTTTTACTTTTTTGTTGCTTTGTCGCAACGTTTTAGTTCAGATTGCAATGTATCGCGTTGGCTGCATTTTAGTGCACGATATGCGTCTTATAGTCATACGTCTGCACATTTTAAACTCTTGTTAACCTCTTGCATTTTTTTTTTTCACAAAAAGGCTTAAAACGAAAAAGAGGGTCATGGGACGCCTTGAAGGGAAAGTGGTCGTGCTGTCTGCTGCGGCGCAAGGGATTGGCAAGGCGTCTGCCATAGTAAGCTTAAGGCTTTGCTCACCTGCACCAGAGCCCCATCATATTCTCTGCTAATATTTAACACGCACAACAGGTGTATGACCTGTATTGCAGAGGCAAAGGTATCCAGCAGAAATCAGAAACTCTGGATTTTATTGCACAGCGTAGGCTAGTTTATTACATGCTTAATCAGAAATTATGTCAACCAACGGTCTAAAAATCATGTGTCTAAAGTATGCAAGTGTGATGTTAGTGAACATTGTTTTTTGACTGTTTTGGATGCACTTTTAAATAAGCTGTTAATTTTGTTTTGTACAAAGTTCATTGTTTTGATATTCCCTAATGTCGAGGGTTACCTGCTTATTTTCAGAGAAATTCCCTTTGAAATCACGCTTGTTCTTGCAGCCTAAACTGCAAAATGTGTCTGTCCTTACATCAATGTCCTGTCTTGTAAGATCATTGTGTGTAAGGAAGGCGATATAAAAAGCTGTTCAAGAGTATTTTTTAACTAATTATAAATAAAATGCCATTTCAGGCGTTTGCTAAGGAGGGAGCACGCGTAATTGCTACTGACATTAATGAAGAAAAGCTGAAAGAACTAAATGGTGTTCCAGGTATGGTTCTTTTCATTCAGAGTGGTTAGTTGCTGCCATCTAATGGACGGTAATGAGCATTTTTAAGGGCCCTACAAAAAGAGAAGTAGCTAAACTGTAACAACGTCCATTTCTGTTGCCCCACTCCTGATATTTCTTGATGCCTCTTGTTTTTCTGTTTGTTTGTTTATTTATTTATTATGACCATTTTCCGCATTGGTATAATCTACTACCAAGAATGGCAGAGTACCACTCATGATTTGCTGCATTAAACTGTCAGTGTGGTGTGGAGGTGGTGTTGTAGTCAGTACTGAAAACATGCAAAAACAAAGCAACATCAGATGATTGCATGTTTTATCTCAGGGTCTGTCACCATCCTTGTGCGTCTGAGCAAGGCAGATAACCCCAAGTTGTTCCAGGTGGATTGTTCCTTTAGTTAGTTTACTGACTAATTGCTAGTTAGTCGCTTTAGATAAGAGCTTCTACTAAAATGGCATGTAAAGCCTGTGGCTAAAAATAATATGTGTATGCACAAACTGATCAAATTAATCAAGAAAGAGAAATCTTTGCACAACCCATAATTTACACAAAACTGATCGTCTTTCATTGATTCATTGATTCATTCATTGATCTCATGTGAATTAAATTATTATTCATTCACTCTCAAATATTTTCTTTTCTTTAAGGAATCAGGACCAAGGTTGTTGATGTAACTAACAGAGACCAAGTTGAGGCTCTTGCTAAGGAACTTGATCAAGTGGATGTGCTGTTCAATGTTGCTGGGTAAATTAACTTCATGACCTTCAGTCACCCACCTTAGGGACACTGTGACTAATATAAATTGCTAACACACACAAATGCCATGACATTTCAAAATGTACATTACAACAGTTAGGTTGTCAGTTTTGGAATTGCCAGTGTTCTGCAATATCAGTTTTAATGTGCACTTCTCATTTTGCCATGCGTATGCTTAAACCTAACCTTGCTTGTTAAACTCTAGTCAGTAAAAGTGTCAGGGCCTTTTAGGTAAAGTTAGGTTAGGTCAAATCCTTGTAACTTTTAGGTAAAGTTTCTAATCATCGATGTTCCTTTCTCTGTATTTCAGTCTAACCATTCTTTCATGTTTTTATTCAGTTATGTCCATCATGGTTCCATTCTGGACACTGAGGAGAAAGACTGGGACTTTACGATGAATGTAAACGTCCGCAGTATGTTTCTGATGATTAAGGCCTTCCTGCCCAAGGTGACCTTGACCTGCAAGTATCTCTCCTTCAGAGGATTACCAAGAGAACACATGCTGCCCTATTTCTTTCTACTGTTCTGTTCAGTGGTTTTTTATATATATAACAGCAGCACTCGTTTAGTAATTAACAGATGCATCCTCATCCGGATTATGCACTACAATAAGCCCTAACATGTAGGAGTTAACACCTAATCCTTCCTTGAACCTAAACACAGACCAAATTGCCTCAAGACAATTGTTATTCCAAGGATGCATTCTTACAGCCTTTAAATAGGTGCAACAATGTTTTGTGTGTAAGTTTTTAAATGTTATGGTAAGAATTTAAAAATGAACAAGCCTCTTAATAATAACCCATTTTTAAAGTTTTAGAGTTATAATTTTAGAGGTATGTTGAAACATCCGTACTACCCATAGATGTCCCTAATTATCCTTGTTTTCTACTTTAATTTAGATGCTTGCCAAAAAATCAGGAAATATCATTAATATGGCATCGGTAGCCTCCAGCATCAAAGGTATTTCTCTGCTTAGCAGGCCCATTGAGATGTAATGAATCATGCGTAGAAGATTATTTTGAAGTTAATAAGACTTCATGACATATGATATCATATTCCATATTTTAATGGGTAACATTTTTCATATATGGCCATATATGGCCATTCTGCTTTCTGTTCTCAGTTAATGTGTTCCTTCATATGTCTACAATTTAGGTGTGGTAGACAGATGTGTCTACAGCACCTCCAAGGCTGCAGTCATTGGACTTACCAAATCTGTGGCTGCTGACTTCATTGACAAAGGCATCCGCTGTAACTGTGTTTGCCCAGGTAGGTGTTCTTGGGCTGCTTTTTTTTTATCTCTTCATGTACTATTACTACTTTGATCATGATGACTAATTCTTCTTCTTCTTTTTTTCTCTTTTCTTCTTCTTTTTAAATTATTATTTTTATTAGTTTTTTTAGATTGAGTAACTTGCTACATAGCTTTGTTTTTAATGTGTTTCTGTAAAACTTTCAAATATTGTATTTGGGTATGACTGCTGAAACTAATTTTAAATATGGCTATGCAGTCATATGCAGTAGGGATTTGGGAAATCTAATGTCTTGTTCTGAGTTCGTTTGAACCAGGTTGTATCTTTGCTTGCTAGGAACGGTGGACACACCATCACTGAGGGATAGAATCCAAGCAAGACCTAATCCTGAACAGGTAGTCAATTAATTATCATTACATTTTTGAATGCATTGGTCATGTAGTGATGGCCAGAGAATCAAAACTAAACAGGTTACAACTATTATGGAAACCTCAGAGTGTTTAGGGTTCTACAAGATAGCAATTGTGTGTGTCAATAGTTTGTGTTTCTAGTCCTTGCTGAAGGAAAATCATATGCACAAGTCCCCTTTAGATATGGGCAGAATTGTATGGCTAGAAAAAATGAACATGTTAACTAAAATATATTAATCGATTAACTTTCAAAATGATAATTCATCTACAGGCCCTGAAAGACTTCCTTGCCAGGCAAAAGACTGGCAGAATGTGCACTGCTGAGGAAGTAGCACATCTTTGTGTGTACTTGGCTTCTGATGAGGTTTGTTCCTCTTCAATACAATTCTTTAAACTATGATACTATTAAAATACCTCATGGAGTTGATACAAGTGACATAAGTGATATACATTTGTTTTACAGTCAGCCTATGTGACTGGAACTGAGCACATTATTGATGGTGGATGGAGACTTTGAAGACACAGATAGCATTCCCTTTTGCCATGACTCCACCATTGTTGTCAGCCCTGTGAAAAAAAATGTGATCAATTAAAATGCAATGAATTCAGCTACTTTAAATATCAAATTTTTGACCATGGGCTGTACTTCTTTAGAGGCAGGTATGGCATACAATACAACACTGGTTATATCATGGTTATACGTATACTCTTTATGATGAAACATTCACCAACATGTACAATCAACCGTGCACATATTGTCCCTTCACCACTCTGATCTAGTGGCATTTACCTTCTGTAAAATAAAACTCACTGACCAAAGCAAAGCAATTGTCATTATTACTGTTGTTATTTGATATAATAATAAACCTTCTGGGATAGAGTAGGTGTTAGCAGAGTCTTCTGGGCAACTGCAAGACAACTGTAACTATAAGACTCACAACCCAGAGCCAGGACTAGGTAGAATAGACTGGAGGGTGGAGTTGCATAAATAGCTAGCATCCCAGTAATGTAGGTGTGGGCAATCAAGCACTGCTAGGGGAGTAAAAACAACAACACAGGCATATGACGTCTTTTTGTGGTCCATGCAGAGCAGTTTCACAAAGGCCTACATTTTTGCAGATTTCCAAAGCTGTATGATGAAAAATAAAACCCCCTTTCCCTCCTCCACACGTCTTAACACCTTGCCCATTACATTTAATTAAACCTGAGTTATTTATGTATGTATTTTTCGTGGGAGTAGTGCTCTGCACTTTGGCACTGCTGTGTTTTAGTACTGTAACCAGCTGCCCGACTTATTGTTCAGTGCACTAAGGCACCCCTTCCACAGGCAGGGGTTAGCAACACCTATATAGGTGATACTCTCTGACTGAACTTTTTTTTTTTTTTAAGAAAATGTATAAATAATCTAGCGGAATTTATAATACACTTGGCCGCTGCGTTGGCCTCAAATATCGTCTATAGTAGGTCATCACAGGTCATGCGGTTTGTTTGGTTGGGTGGCAATTGTTGGCCCAAGTCCCCGCCCCCACGCTAGTCTTTTAGAACCAGTGGCCGTAGAGGCGGATGTTTTGAAACTCCGGGACAATGTTAGTCGGACGACGTAATCCCCTCGTTTTTTGTCTGGGGGGCCGTCTGTTCCACGCTTCTGTCATTTTCAACAACTCCTGTACATCCACTAGAAGATGTACTGCTGTTGTAAAATGAGGTAAGCAGGTTTTGTTTACATTATTTGAATTTGGAAGGCACGTAACATCTTTCAATGTTTTCGCAGAACCAGTCCGTTTTGGCAGAACAACCCTCTACAACATAAACTGGCAAGGGAGGGGATGGGCATTTTGGGAATAGACCCATAGTGAAGTTCTGGAAAGAATATTTCGGTTAAAGTTATATGGTTATATGTTAACCGAGAAACACGGAGATTGTTCTCTGGTTGTCACCGTAGTCAGCTATGTAAAAGTGGAGGTGTAGTGGAGGCGTGAAGTCATGTTGATAGCGCAGCTTAATGTGATGGCTAGCAAGTTGGCTAACGTGGGTAAGCTGTGTACAGTCTTAGCCGGACCATATGCCACTCTTCTCTCTGCTAATGTGCCATATGTTCTCACATCAAGACGAGCGTTGATTAGTGTGTGGTCTCGTCAAAATAGGATTAACTATTGGTTGCCTGCTTAACCACCCTAGTTAGCTAGCTTTGTGTTTATTATGTTCTCCGAAGACATGACCGGCGTTTGACTGTCACTTTACTTGGATTAAATTTTGAGACAACACAACTAAACTCGCTGGGTAATGTAGTGTTTTGTTGGTAACGAACAGACGCATTTGTCATAAAATATGAAGTCGCGCTGTACCCAGCTACACCTGTCAAAGGATAAATAAAACAGCGAGTTATTCTGAACTATTGTTGGTGCTTATTGTACTTGTTCGTTATTCTTTACAGCTAAATGTTGCTTCTTAGATTTGTAATGAGTTTCTGGCATAACCTGTATAAATACGACTCAAGTATAGGTGAAGGTTGCTGGCTTACGTCACGTTAGCTCTTAGTTCCACGTTCAAATAATACCTTACACTAAATTCTAAATCATTTTCGCATTTTATGGAGAGATTGCGCAGAAAAAAACAGGGAACTTCGATTGCAATCAACTTGTTGGAGTCGTTAATGTCCATTTTCGTGTTTCAATTCACAACCTTCATCTCTCAGGTAACGCCTTGATGGAAGCAAGCCAGGCGCTGGTGTACATCTTGAGTGGAGCGCATGCATGGTCAGTCACAGTGAGAGGAACCGAGTAAACCTGCTATGCCATGGAAGGTACCCAGTCAAGACCGCACTCATCAATATCCCGTGGGACTGATGAAGGACTCAGCCCCACATGCAACCATGCAGAGGTAGGAAATGCTATATAAAGTTTATACCAACAGTGTGCATTTAAGTTGAACCATGTGATGTCAGATTGAAAACACCTGTTTTTAATAAGTCATTGTGATATTAAGCTCACAGGTGATTCCAGCCACATGTTTGTATGGCATGAGAGCTGTGTATTCTTCTTACTGTTTTGCAATTAACTGCAGCTGCTTTTGCTGAATATTGCTACTTTCTTTGCTTCCTAAAAAGCGCAAACTGTTCATTGGGTGTACCATTTCCTGATAGTGTTGTAGCATTGTTAGAAGCTGTATGAGTAATCTCAGAGTCAACAGTATGTGTTTGCACTCGCATAAGAGACTAAAAAAGCAAAACCATACAGCACATGCAATCGGACCTATTTGTGTTGATAAGCATACATCCTTTGCATTTTATCGTAGCATATTTTCCTACTGCATAACCACTCCCTTGAATGCTTCTCACTGAGCTAATGTTGCTTGTCTGTGTAGAATAAACTCTCTCTTGTTTTCTTATGTGCTATCACCAGTCACACCTCAACGTTGACCAGATGCTGCAGCTGGTCCCAAAGCGCTCAGACACCCCCAGTGTGACAGAAGAAACCGTCTTTATTCCACACAGTGTGACTTCAGTGGACGCATGCACCAACACTGACCCGCCAGACAAATGCTGCGAAGCAATGCAGAGGGTATGCCCCCCCAGGGGCATAATTGCTGCCCTCATAACCAAAGGTCTGTAGGGGGAGGGTGTGATGGCTTTAATATGGATTGTATTGTATTGCTTAATGAAAGTTTTTGTCGCTGAGAAATGTATTCTTCCTTTGGATTTGTTATACGTACTGGTAAAGCCCTGCAAATACTGTTTGCTTCTAGAATGATTAATAAACAATGCAGATGTCCCAAACTGGGCCTCTACGGTTTTGTTAACTGAGCTACAGTTAAAATCTACTAACTGCCACCTTCAGCTCTTACATGGCTGTTCACATGTTGACTCTACTTACTGGAAGCTAATTTTACCTGCGTCATTGCTTACAGTGACCATGGCAGCTGTGCTGTTTGGAGTGGTGTGGTCCATCACAGTGAAAGAGTGTGAACCAGGGGGCAACCTGTTTGGCATTGTCGTGCTGTTCATTTGTGCAGTCATAGCCGGCAGACTAGTCGGGCTTGTCCATCTCCCGAGACTACCTCCATTCCCACCACTGCTCGGTAGGTTCCATTTTGCTGATTAATTCCTGAATATTTCCTTATCTTTCCTGCTACATTACACAATATCATTATGACCTTATCAGTGGCATAAAGGTCAGGTGTGAAGATTAAACCATCCTAACGAATCACTTCCCAGAACAGAAACTCTTTTCAGCCTTGAGTGTCATTTGTTTACTGTACACTCTGCTGTATCTATCCGTACCAGCATGTACGAGTGTGTACGTTTTGTCTTTCATGCACTTACAGTCTGACCTATCTTTTACGTCTGTTTACTTTTCAAATGACCTCATTAATATTCACTTTCTCATGAAATGTTCCCTGTTTTAATTTAGAGAGCCGCTCCTATTTCCTCACCTTGATAGGGCTTTGTTGTACAGGTATTATCAGCACCTGTATAGGTAGAAGACTTTGGTATGAGGTGTTTGCCCTAGTGCTTAGTAAAATTAGTTCCATGCCATGTTTCCTTAGGCTAACCGGTAAATTATTTAGTGGTTTAAAACTGTATACAGTCTATGGTTAAAACACACACACACACACACACACACACACACACACACACACACACACACACACACACACACACACACACACACACACACACAAACGTGCAAACTTTAGTGAAATGTTTCAAGGATGGTAGATAGGGAGATTATTGTAATTATCTTAGTTCTCAGTCTCAGCTGACATTTAAAGGTGTTTTTTTAACATTCCAAAAGGGCCGTTCTTAATTTGACCTGCTTTGAGGCTTTGTTGCCCAGGGTTACAGCAGCAAAAAAAGGTGAAGCTGGCAGGATTTTTTCATTACTCTTTTGGCTCCTGATATTGAGCTGTAACTTTTGAGAAGCTTCACAGTTCATAGCCAGTCGGATTAGGCATACAAGTGTTTGCACTCTGTTCCCCAAATCAGTTTTTATGTTTCTGTTAAAACTTATTTGGGGAAAATAAGTATTTATTATTACAAATATTATTATACATTATCTTGTAGGAAAAAAATCACGGGGGATGGTGCTTTCAGTACAAATACCCTTTTGCAAATTTGGTATGCTTTTTTGACTGTATGTGTCCTTGGAGTGAAATCTGAGTATGACATCCTAGTGTTGTGGGAACGTACTATAACATTGTGCATTGCTCTTTTTTCCCCTGTCACTGAATCTCTCTGCTCTGCAGGCATGCTGCTTGCAGGCATCCTCCTCAGAAACATCCCTGTGGTCACTGACGCCGTCAAAATTGACAAAGACTGGTCGGCTTCGCTAAGGAGCATTGCCCTGGCTGTCATTCTTGCCAGAGCTGGGCTGGGCCTGGATGGATCAGTATGTCTATTTTCATCCTCCACTTATTGTTTCTTACTTATTTATTTTTTTATAATCTGGATTCCTCACTAGGGCTGTATATACCTTGGTGAGTCAGGAGGGCTTTGTCTTTGTATGGGCCATTTTGGTGTGTCCATATGACCATAGGTGTAGTGATATATGGTGGTCTGTTGTACTGTGTTATGTGTTTCAAAAGTAGATTACCATATTATGCCTTTTAAATCATATCAGCTGAATATTGTCAAGGTACACTGCATTCTATTATGTAAAAAGCCTATGCATTTCAATGTACATAATGCAATAGAAAATTATATTTCATTTATCAAAGGTTACACCGTCCACTTACTTACTGGCATACCTGAAGTACCAAGTAAAATAACAAACACATCCACAACATAACGGCTACAAAAATTCAGTATTTTGCAGAGACAAATATTATTTTTTGCAATTATAGAAGTAACCAAGGTTACCTAACAAATCCCCTTCATAACATTTCATTCACCCTGCTCTTTCTGACCCGCAGCTATCTGGTAACACTAGCACAGCTGGACAATTGTGCACTCAAAGTGATATTCTAGACTGAATACATCATGGTGATGTTCGGTTGTGTTGTGTTTTGTTTTGGTCAGCTGATAGAGGGAGATAAGATGATTGTGCTAATGTAGACTTTTTAATAGTCTAATCTCTTGTTTGAGGCAAAACATTAATGGTTTTGTTAGAGTCAGCATACAAATTTGGTCTTTTAGCTGACTACAGCTTTGATTGTGCTTGTAATCTTTGTTGTAGGACTGTGCAGCTTTGTGGTACTGGAGGCTTTCGTTGTTGTTCTGTTCTTACACTTTGATCTGTATGATTTTCTTTGACACAAATGCACTTATGATCATGTGAGATTCAAGCGTAGGTGCTAATGAAATGGAACATGATTTGTTTTTATTTCCTCAGGCTCTGAAAAAGCTGAAAGGTGTCTGTGTACGGGTGGCCATGGGACCTTGCATAATAGAGGCCTGTACCATAGCTGTTGTCTCGCACTTCATCATGAATCTGCCATGGGTCTGGGGCTTCATACTAGGGTACTGGAAATTAAATAATAAGCAAATGTTGTTGAAATAACTATTAAAAGAACTTAGTTTAATAACAATGGGCTGAGAAAGTATAAGCCCTCATTCTAAGCAGAAAGAAAGAGTGTTCTAAGTTACAAGCACAAATGTTCTTTATGTTGAGTGTGTGTAACCCTGCCGTGGTGTGTTGTGTGGCAGGTTTGTCTTGGGGGCGGTTTCTCCTGCGGTGGTGGTGCCCTCCATGCTGCTGCTGCAGAAAGATGGCTACGGTGTGGAACAGGGGGTACCCACCCTCCTTATGGCAGCAGGCAGCTTTGATGACATCCTTGCCATCACCGGCTTCACCACCTGCCTCGGCATGGCTTCTGCTACAGGTACAGTGGTTTAATTACCCAACGACAAGGAAACCCCCGAATGTTATTGAGGCTGAGATGGGTGGTGTTGTATTTTGCCAGCTTTTGTCAGCTGAAAAATGCATATGAACTTAATTCCAGTGTGCTACAGTGCCGGAACAGGGGCACTAAGGACCTCATATTTTGCCCTTGGAGAAATGCACACAGAGATTACAGTCAGTGGTCGATAATAGCACTGTTTTTAAACTCAGTCCTGACCATTTTTAGCATGTCCATAGAAGATTGGGTTTTATTTTACACACCATCCCAACTCTGATAATACAGGCTACTAAAAAATAATTTATATCTACTGACAGAAGTAGGCCTTGATTGGATGGGAAGCAAATGGAATCAGTGTAGCAAATGAAATCCTTGATCCATTAAAACAAAGTCAATGAATTGTTCAATGAATTAATTTTTATCACCATGTCCATCTGCTGGGGCATGTACTTGTGTTTTTGTTTTTTACAATGTAACCAAATTGCTGCGAGTCTTCTCAACCGTGACTCTTAGCAAGATCTTTTTCCTTAAAGAACGTCACTGAATCCAAATTATCATTCCACAAATAAACGGTTTATAGAGTGTCTTAGCCAGGCACAAAGTCGGATTGACTGTCTTTCCTTGACCCAGTCATTTTATAGTTCAACATATTTCAAATGTCAGACTGCTACTGCTCAGATCCTATCAAGATAGTTCCTCTTTTTTCACTTCATCTGTAAGAAGTTATTATCTGCAAAACACATTCCTTTCCCATTTTCATTGTAACATCTTTAGCACAATTTTTTCTGCGGTTAGTCAAGCAACACTATGACCTGCAATTCTAATGTTAGTGTAGTATGCTCCTGATCCAGTTAATAAGCGCAGTTTATTATTGTTCAAGCATTTGCACATTTGTCACATGACATTAGAATATAGCAACATTATATATATATATATATATATACAGTCCCCCTTTTGGTCTCATCTTCCTGAGACTGACCATTAGAGAACTGACACATCAAACTTCATCATCCACTTCTCCTTCTGTACGGTAATTCACCATTAACCCTTGTGTTTCTTGTTGAGACGGGCGCAGTTGTAATAAGTTGTTCAAGCACGACGGGAGCAGTTGTAATAAGTTGTTCAAGCACGAATGCATGGGATACAACAACAATCACATAATCTTGTGGAAACAGGCTATAAAGAAACCGCACTGTGAACATAGCATAAAGTTAAAAAACACACAAACTGGCTATTGTGTGCAAAATAAATTGTTTTGATATGGCATAGAACTGCTTGATGGGTTTACAAAAAGGCCAACCATTTTAGTTTTCTTTGTTATCGTGTAACAGGTGCTCCCTGTTCATGGTGCTAAATAATTTTTGTATAGCTTTAAGCAACTGAAGAATCCATTTTCAGACTGCCTTTTGTAAGGGGAGGACATAGCATATCCTAAGCTTTTATTATTTTAGTGTAATATATTTTGCCCCCCGCTGTTTAAATGGACCCATTGAGTTTCATTTAAAAAACAATGCATTTTTCACAATTTAAATATATGATTAAAAATGTAATTTTGTCATTACAGTAGTTGTCCTTCTGTGTGTTTTGTTGAAGGGTCCGCCTGGTTTAACCTGCTGCGGGGAGGATTGGAGGTACTGGGAGGTTTAGTTGCTGGAATTCTCCTGGGCTTTTTCCTGCAGTACTTTCCCAGCAAGGACCAGGTAAGCAAAATGACTTACACTGATGGTAACTAAGACACTCTTAATTTATTGCATGAAGACATGGTTTTATTTGTTGCCAATGCTATAACAATGGGTCCCAAAAGTTAAATAGTTTTAGAAGCCTTTAATTTAGCAAAGTAACCTTAAGGCTCATAAGTTTCAGTAGAGGTAAAACTAAAATGCAGCTAGTCCTTTACAGAAAAAAATGTCCATTAAAAAGTACACGTGCAAAAGTGGGTCTAAAGATAATTATGCATATGGATACCAGCATGTGGATGTATGTGATTTTTTATTATGATCTTGTTTTTAAGTTCTCGCCATTTGACATTGTCTGCATATTAACTCCGTAATGTATTTGATATTACAGTCATGGGTCTAATTCTGTTTGCATTCCACCCTCTCTTTACACTCTCTCTAATGTAGAAACATGTGGTGATGAAGCGCTCCTTCTTTGTGCTGGGCCTGTCTGTGTTTGCTGTGTTTGGCAGTAACGTGGCTGGCTTCCCTGGCTCCGGGGGTCTCTGTACACTGGTTCTGGCCTTCGTGGCGGGAGTGGGCTGGAATGAGTCAAAGGTCAGCTCTCCTCTGCCTCACCCCCACTGTGTGTTTTTGTGTGTGCGTGAGTTGAGGGAGAACTTCAGGCAGCACCCAGCTGGGAAGAAAATCAACATTTTACTATACAGATGCAGACTCACTTAAGGGTTTTTATTTTTTGTGTTCTCTTTCTCACTCCTCTGTATTTTCTTCTCCTGTTCTAAACTCTAACTACTCTTCTTTAAGTAAAAGAAACGTTGCCACAACCCAGTGGTGCCACCCCCCCCCCCCCCCCCCCCCCTACATTTGTTTAATACATATAAAACAGGAGAGGTTTTAAGCCCAAAAAATATTTATTGGGGTGTCATTTTTTTTCTCCTGTGTAGTGGAAGTAATTAGATAAGGCACAAGAGTGAACAACACTCACTCCAAGCAGTTCACCTGGTTGTGTATAAAATCAGTATGGCTGCAGACCTGTGAGGCCTGGAGCTTGTGTAATCTCATTTTTTTCATGTGGCATGTCTCTTTCCAGACTGCTGTGGAAGACATAGTGGGTAGAGCTTGGGAGATCTTCCAGCCTCTTCTGTTCGGTCTCATAGGTGCTGAGATCACCTTCTCCCGTCTAGACGGTCACACAGTGGGTAAGCCATAACTGCTTTGCCACAGGCAGTATTGTTGTAGAGATGGAAACTCAATTTGGGTTGTTGCTGGACACTTGCAATTCAATTGAAGGCCCAAGCAGACTTGCATCAGACTGTAATTCACACAGACTCTATGGTACTCACTGCCTGTTCTGTCTGTGTATCTCCATTTGTCCTCTCTCCCTCCACAGGTCTAGGTATTGCTGCCCTTCTTATTGCACTGACTGTTCGTATTCTCTTCACATTTGCCATGGTGACGTGTGCTGGCTTCAATTTCAAAGAGAAGCTGTTTATTGCAATAGCCTGGATGCCCAAAGCCACAGTACAGGTAAAGTTTGGGTGAATACCAACTCCATAATACCCTTGATAATACCTGTACTGATGTTCAAGACCATGATAACGTACATGTCGTAGCATGAAGACTACATAGGGAGTCCAGTGGGACAGTATCAGATGGCCTAATTTTTATGCGCTGTTGTTGTATAGAATGTAAAGACGAACCTAATTGGGACAGTCAGTGAGCATGTGTGATTAATGTAGATTGTCTACTGTGCCTGCAGGCAGCTATTGGGTCTACGGCGCTCGACATGGCTCGCAAAAAGCAAGACACAGAGCTAGAGGGGTACGGGATGGACGTGCTGACTGTGGCCGTGCTCTCCATCCTGATCACAGCGCCCATTGGAGCCCTCCTGATCGGCCTCACTGGGCCGTACCTCCTCCAGAGGCCCAAGAACCCCTCTGCCTGGGGTAAACACCCTTACTCCCACCCATCACTATGTGTGGAGCTTGCATAGAGCTTTCTGCACAACATGAGTCATTTGTGTTTTACATGTTTTTTGTTATTGTTGTTTTTATGTTTTTGTTTTATTTTGTAGTTGATGGCATACCTAACCTAAACATTGCATTTGAAATAATTAATATCACTGTAAAGATGTGCATACTGACATGATACTATTATGGCTTTGCCCACTGCATGAATGGAAATATTTGGGGTATATACAGGGTGGACCAGAAAAAGTTGAGCACTTTAAAATTAAAATATCTTCTCAGTCATTGAAGCTACCACAATTCCAAGGCATGCAAATGAAAGCTTACTCAGTTCTTTTTTACAGTGATATCATGGTTTATGTGCACGAAAGCAAGGGGATGGCCACTACGGCCATTTGAAAAAAACTACCCCTGGAAAAAAGTTGTCAATTGCTTCTGGCTACATAACCTGGTGTTTATTCTAGTTATCAAATTCACTACATAACTGAGGACAAGTAAAAAGGCAAGAGTGGTTAATTTTCTCCCACAAAGATGGGGAGGGGATGATTAAACAAAAGGTAAACTTTTGTCTACTTGAGGACTTGACCTCTAAGTTCCCTATTGGGTTACATGTGACTCAACTGTTATTCAACTCATCAGCTTCTATTTACTTTTTGAAGATGTTGTCATTGTCAAAAAGGATGGAGGACACATTAAACACTTAGTTCACCATTAAAAGTTAATTTAAAATGGGATCTGAACATGTCTTTTTCAGAAAACTAGTAGAATTAAAATGCAACAGTGAAAAGGAAATGTTTCAGGGCTAGTTTTATTCAAATGACTGCATCCCCTTGCTTTCATGCTCATAAGTCATGATATCACTAGAAACAGAACTGAGTGAGCTTGAATGTTTTTGTGGTATCCTCAATGATCGAGGAAAAATTGCCATTGATTTAAAAAGTGGGCCAGTCTTTCTTGATCCACCCTGTACATAGCTCGGTACTTGTAATGCTTTGACCGGAAGATCACAGGATTCTATTTTTATGCCCTCTTAGACAGCCCGCATACAGTGTCACAAAAAAAATTGGCATGTTGTCAAACCAAGCAGTCACAAGCATATTTTGCAGTCTTGGTCTTTTGTCTTATTTGTTTTGTGCTCCAGGTCTGGGGGGTAGACAATCAACAGACACCCCAGTCACCTATGAGAGCGCCATCTGAGGTGCACTTCACTGCCACTGGATGGCCGGGGGAGGGGAGGTGTATGGCATTCACCTGTACCACCAAAGGAAGAAGGATGTGCAAGTCTCGGCAAGCCAGTCTTCTCCATCCAGGGGTTACCTACATGTTTGACTGGGGCTTTTGCTTACATGCAGCTGGCACAGGTGAATCATTGTGTATTTTTAGTCCTGTAAATCAGCTGACATACATTATAAAGAGCTTAGACACTGACAATCATCACATGTATCCACAATACGCTATCCCAGTAACACAAGAGTGAGTCAATATTCTGCTAACTTTATTGAAGCAACTGGTTACCTATACAAAAAAACACATACATACAGCGTGTGCAATAATAATACAGACCAATTCAGGATGGTATTGTTTATGATATTGGGGCCCAACCGCTACAAAAAAGGTTTGTGATTTATGGTTTATTATACAGCTCCATTTCCAAAATGTTGCACCGTGTGCAGTGTAAAACTAGAAATGTATTGTGCAAAACATTGATACCTCATATTAAATTAAGATATATCATACAACTTACCTAAATGTTAAATCTAAATATCTGAGTATTTTGTTGTTTTTGAAATAACATCTATGTCAATTTTAACTTTCATTTAAATTCCCCGTTTCAATGTTTTGCACATTTTGGTGTTACAGACTAACCATTTTGGAAATGTGGTTGTATTAAATTTAGATTTAAATGTTGTTGCCGTTACAGTGACTTGTAAAGTTTAGAGTAATGTTAACATATTGGTGGAAAACAAAAGGCAACAGAAGTGAAACATTTTTTTAAGGTTGATATTTATTCATGTCTATTTATGAGGAATAGCAACCCCCACCCCCCTGACCAAAACATGCTTTTTTGCATCATGTTACTGTGTTGAAAGAGAACAGACCTGGGTCATAACATGTTTTAATTGCGGCCTTTATGTGTTACGGTTGTGCTTCAGGTAATTTTATTATTTATGATGCTTATTTTATTTCAGGTTTCTCAATGGCTCAGCTTTTCTTTTGTTGTTGTTGTTTACTCTTTCATGAAATTGTACTGAATGTATGGTTTTACTGCTGTGGTGACGATAGACTCAAAGGTACAGTATGAAGGTTTTAGCGTCCTCTAGCAGTGAAACTGCACACTGCAACTAAGTACCTCTACTTTCTCTTACACGCAGAAGAAATTACAGTGGCCACTTGATGCCAAAAGGTGGGAAAGGCCTGTCTAGTGTTAGTGTGTAGGTTTATCGTCTCATTGTGCTTCTGGTGAGGCATGGTGGCACATCATGCAAGACTCTGTAGAACAGAAACTGTACTCTGTGTACATACCAAAGAGTTACTCTGAGCTAATAAAAACCACAACATGTCATTACAAGTAAAGTATACAGAAAACATGAACACATGAGCTTTATCTGTGTCTGGTAATAGATCACCTCAAATGCTGCATACTGTACCTTTTATTTACTGTAATGTGAAGCTGTAGCATGTTCTATAGAGCTTCCTGTGTTTACACAAACACTTAGCTGTGTTGTACAGTAGAATGTTATACGTTTTTAAAACATATTAATAAAAGAAGATGTATATCAAATTGGTAACAGTTTATTTGATTGTGCCTACATAAGGGTGACATGGTATTTGCATAGGCAGTTCACAGTTTCCAAAAAACGAAACTTTGTTAATCAAAGACAAGTGGCCATACCCAAACACATTTAACATACGTGGCAGACAAAATCAAATATTGTGCCTCAGGGGAAATCAAACCCCACGATCACTCCAAACACAGCTTAATAATGTTATTATTATTACTATTACTACTACAACGTGGTACTACTGGTTAGAAGGGACGGTTAATGTCAAAATCGGTCAAAATAGGAGTGCCTAGTGTTTAATTAGCATGCAATTGTGATATAGCATTCTAGTATATAAATGGTTAATTTCTGATTTGATAATTATAACAGTAAAAATGTGTAACAAAGAGAAGTAAACGAAATGGGGTTGGTAGTCTGTCATTTTAAATTGGAAAATTTACTTAATGTAGGCTAGATCATAGACAGTAGAATAAAGTACATACAATCAATGTATTATTCAGTTTGATCAATGACCTTTGACCACGTCAACCGCGTTCCGCACCTACGTAATTCAGAACCAGAACTAATGGGCAAGGGTGTGAGAGCACGGGGATTCACCTGTTGTTATTTTTAGATGTTCGAAGGTAATTTGGCTAATAATACGGTATGTGGTAAATGATCTGTGGTAAACTTGGTAGATAAGAATGTAGGAACACAAAACTGTTCATGGTTGCTTTGTTTGCTGCTTTATGTCTATGAAAAGTAGCTTATTGTGCTAACTAACAACAATGGAGGTAAACTATGCTGTAGTCTGAACCTGCATTGTAGCAGATAGTAACGTCTTTATGTGGTGGCTTTTCCTGTTATAGCTCATGATAAATGCTTAATCAGTGCTAACAAAGAAAGAAAGAGCAGGTATAAATTCGCCGCTAAGAAATCGAATGTCGTAGTTACGTCAAAGAGCATAGATAAGGATAGGAATCTAAGCTCTTTGGTTACGTAGTACATTCGCAGGCCCAAGTAACGTCACCACCTGTAGCAGCTATGGTAACCGCCTGGCATGCATTTGTAGTCTGCAGAAATGCCCAGACAGACAGTAGAAGAAAGAGACTAACCCCTACATGTTTAAATACATGTGCGATGTATGTAATGTAGCGGTGATGCCATAATTTCCGAGAGTAATGTTTTTTTTTTTTGGTTAAGACGTGATGTAATACAATAGTGTGATGTTGATGAACCTGTTGTCATTATCATTTTCGCATAATAATATATATATATTTTTTTGTTTAACTATTGACTATGGATTATTGTTCATATTAGTTTAAATTGGTCTCAATATTACAAACCAAGTTGGTCAATGTAAATGTTCAGAAATACATTACAGTACAATGACATTTAATGATATCTTAAGGAAGAATCCAAAATGTCCCACTTTACTTTGGGTCAAAGGTAAGTATTCATGACACTCTCAGGAAAGCATTTTGGTGCATAATAAGTCTTCATGATAGCTTAATAACAAGTAAGTAATAACAAGTAAAAACTGCATCACTTTACTTGAGGTCAAGACAAGTCTTCATGACACAACTAAAATAGTGACAGTTGTTCAAAGCAGTCATTATCACAGCTTTTTTGTCACAACTTGGAACACAAGAGGTTGTATCATTTCTATGCAATATCAATAATAATAATACATCAAAATAATAATACAATGAATTTAATCAAAACTCAAGCACAATTTTAGCACAACTCTAAAAGTGCAACATTGTTATGATAGGCCATACAGTATCGGGCCCAGTGCTTTGATTGGTCTGGAACTCTCAGGTGCTGAGTTCAGGCAATTTCACAATTATGACAAGTTGCCATGACAACATCATGAACAGGTTGCATTTTGTTGGCTAATGTCAAGTTGTCATGACAAAGACATTGACTGGCAATGTCATCTTGGTTAATATGAAATTGTCATTATGAGCACACCCAAAACAATGTTGAATTGACATTAGAACAACTGAATGTCACTTAATGACAAGTCATGAACATTAATAAAGTGTCATAATGTGACGTGCCATAGCTTGTATATGACAGGCCCATGTCACCCTTATGTATGCACCTTCAAATAAAGTGTTACCATGAATTTTATAGTGAAAACTGTCATATTTTGTGGTACAGTTTGTTTTTGGTGGGGCTAATAATAATAATGGCATTGAAAGGTTGTATTTGCCCGCCAGACTGCATAACATCATTCTTAACTATTTTTTGTAGTGAAATTGCTTAAATGAAAATTAAAAGCAGAAAATAGATACGAAGCAAGCCAAGAGAGAAGAATCTTATATTCAGTAGCAACTGTCTGTCTAATCACACTGACTAGTAATGCACATTGCATAGTAGTTTGCATGTACAGAAAAAAAAAAAAAAAAAACATCTGCAGGATACAAGGTAATTCCCCTCTATTCTTCCTCGTTGCACAGAGCATTTGCAAGGTCGGATGTTTGGGGAATGCAAATGATATGTAAACAAGATAACCTTACTCAGAGGATGACATTGTAGGTGGCTCTGTCATATTATTTTAGAAGCAGAGAACATATTTGCCTGCTACTTCCAGAAAGAATAGATGTATGTGATGGGTGTTGTTCCTTGTAACGGCTAAACAGAAATGAAAATTGTCTGAAATCTTACATTTTTAAAAAAGCAAATATTTATATAACCTTTTTAACAAAATATTTGTACAAATGTATTGAAGCACATCTGATCTACATAGTAGCATGACCACAGGAAATGTCTTTGACTAAACTGTTTCTGTAGTTGGTATCATACATACCAGCTGTTAGGAGAAGCTGACTCCCAAAATACAAATGGCAGACAGCCATTAAAGAAGAGTTAAAATTGTGTATTATTTGCAGTTTGTGGTACATTTTGTGGTGGAAGTTTAACAAAGTCAACAAGAGACTTTGGACCATTTCGACGATACAGAGTTACATTAAGGCGTCAGATAGAAAATGTTTTGATTTCCAACGAGAAAATGAGCCATACACATATTCATAATAACTTAACATGCTGTGAGTCGAAAAGGCAAATGAACTAGCTAAACAACAAAAAAACTTCCCCAAACAAATAAAGAAACTGGGTTAACGTGTCAGTGGCCTGTATCGTCTTGGTTACCCTGTTATAAAGACTACTAATTGATGCAATCATAATGTTGGAACTGGTCATCACACAGCCTTTTACAAATTCAAGTAGTAGTAATTCTTACAGTATCTCAGCATGAAAGCCTGAATTGGGGGAATTCAGTAGTTGCTCCATTAAATGATATTGATCTCGATTAAATTAATTCCATGTTCATGGTAAATTTATGATCTTTTTTGTTTAAGTAATATATTGCACTTTAAGTATAACATAGGCAAAAACAGAAGGTCATACTTTCAAAGAAATGGGTGATACAGGTAAAAAGGCAATTCAAGAACATCTACCACACTTGCACAACTATTTGGCCCAATTGTCTATGCTTTAACTGACTGAGCATGAGACAACATATCCCTTTACATTTAAATCAAAACCAACCATAATTGGCACAGTATAATGAAAAACAGACATGATCTCCCATCAGAGTAAGGCAACATATAGAAATGCCTATAGGCTGCATTAGAGGGATGAGCCTCCATTGCATTATGGAATCTTCTTCTTCAGTACCAGTGGTCCCACATTGTCTCCAGTCAGCTGATTGTGTTTTTTGTGAGATCCGTCGCAAACAGGAAACTGAAACAGGAACATCAAGGACAGGCTATTAAATGCTGATAAGGCTGCCATACACCAAATATGCTGCATTATCACAATCCCTCAGGGCCATGTTTCACAGTTATGGTCCCTGAAAACTAAAGACATTTGTAGATTTAATAGATTTCTAAGTGAGTTTTATTCCTTAAAAAATATATCAGATCGCCATGTCACTCACCCTCTTGGATCGCCAACACCTGCAGTAACAGACTTTTGTGCTGCTCAAATCTTCAATATCAATCTCATTGACCACTGGGCGTGTCTCCTTTTGAATTTTAAGGTTGATGATACAGTCCTTCTGCTTCTTCTTGGGAAGGAAAGGGCGAATGGTAAGGTAGCCCAGCAGGGCAAGGATGCCCAAGAGAGGCAGTAGCCGTAACCACTCAGACACTGGAGGATGGGAGGGACAAGTGTAAGTGAATTGCATTAAATAGTAAAGGCAAAATATACAAAAACGATCATGTTCTGATGTGGATCAATGTAACAGCCTAAACGCGGTGGCATTACAGTGATGGGAAACATTTGTGTCAGTTTATATTTAATAATGTGTACAAGGCCTGCAGACCTTGAAGACAATATTAAATAAACAATAACTAAAATGGCAAATGCCAGTCCATTCACTGAGTGCATGAAAATTAAATCTGTTTTAGCGTGTACATGTTTTCCCCCTCAGGCAACACTTTCAAACTACTAAATCCACACTTCTAAAACTCTCCAGTTATCGCTCTAATTGGTGCTGAAGCATCCTTCACAATATTCCAAATTTATTTGCACGCTATAGTATAGTCTGGTTGTTATAGATCACCTGAGGGAGGGGTGTAAAGAGTTTTTTTTCTTTAACCACAACTTCAGTTAGTATGTATTCCACAAAGGGACATGGCATGTTTGTAATGTAAGCCCTGTTCCAACTTGTGATTTACTCTAGCCTATAGGGGCATATCTCATAGTTACAGGAGTTAGGTGTCTGTCATATTAACTGTTTGACAGTCTCAAAAAATGTTGTCAGTGCCTATGCCATTTTCAAAAAACTGCAAAATTGCAATGACTATTCTTGTTTTCATACGACACATCCGCACTCACATGCAGCTAGCTACAGACCCCATTCAACAGGTCAGCAGGCAACATGAGATGCAGTAAGACGCGCGAGGCTGTGTAACCTTGCAACTTCACACTTACTGTCCTCGCCCCTGACGCTACTCCGGACTTGTGATGTGGGTTTAAAAGTAATTATAATACAGCTTTCCTCATCTCGATTGACTTTCTTTGAATCAGAAACCAATGATCGATTTTTTATACGCATGGTTTAAGACACTGATCTTTACTTCCCTGAATCCTAAGGACTCGGCATTTCAACTATTCCACTGTAATTAATTCAGGTACAACCGAACATAAAAGAGGTACACCTGTGTGTATGATGCCGCACTTGAAGACACAAAGACAAAAGAGTAGTCGGTCCTGTTGACATAACTTGTAGATCTCCAGAAATGCAGGCTAACTTAAGTGAACAAGCAGACAAGGGTATCTAGTATTTGTGTATGTCCGTAGTAGCACGCTTTGCCAAGCAAACTGTAAACGTACCTGTTAATCGCGCAAAACCCCCTATTGTCTCTGGTAGGGGCAACTTTTTGAGGTAGGCTGGAAGCTGGATTTTGATGATCCTAGAAATAGTTTCTAACACCATCTTGAATGAAGAGGTTGCACTAAAGCGAACTTGGATATTTCCTGGGGTAAAACGTCATTACGCACTTTCCGACAACGAACACTAGCCTATCAGCTCTGTGACTTCACTGGACGTGTAGACCGACGTATTTGTTGTAGTGAATTAAAAAGTTTTTCGTACCGGTACGCAGGAAGAACAGACCAATAAGAGAACACACAGTTGGGGCGATATGATTGGCTATTGTAAGAAGAAGTCGTCTACTCTTATAAAAAGTTTCCAACTACGATATTAAAATGAATGACAGCGTTGTTTTATTCTTTCTTAAAGGTGGCATTGGGTCGAAGGTTATATATTCAGAATGTGCTTTAGCTTTCCTAACCAGAAAAAAACGGGTGATGAATTAATACGTAATACATGTAAAAAAAGAGCAAGCAAAGGTAAAATGTCAACTTGTTCATCAGCCTTTGAAAGGTTTCGCCTTTCGCAGCAAAGGGAGATAAGCCCGCGAACTTTCTGCAAATGACTCGGGTATGGGAAGTAGCCTCTGCTGATGGCATGGGTAGACCTAGTCACGCAATCCATCTAGTGGTAGAAAAGCGGCAAAGCACCACGATTTCAGCCTCAAGAACAGAACACTTTGAATGAAAAAAGAAAGGTGTCCATCACGGATACCAAATTTAAAAACGTGGAAAACTGGATATCAAAACAGTAGGGCTTATTTCATCTGATAGTTGTTGTGCTCAGTGCAACCAACTGCACATTTTATTAACATTATTAAATGAAATAATGTTTTGGGGAGTTTTTAGATGTGTGAGGTATTCTAACAATTTTAGCCACCACTATAGAGTATGTATAGGGTGGGCCAAAAACACTGGACCACTTTTTAAACGATTTTATCTCCTGAATCCATGACACTACCGTAGTTTTAAGCCATACAAATATACAAATTGAAGCTCTTTCAGTTCTCTTTTCAGTGATATCATGGTTTATGACCATGCAAGCAATGGTATGACCACTATTTGGAAAAAAAAACTGCCCATGAAAAAAAGGTTGACACTTGCTTTGAGCTTTATAGCCTACCCTGATCATTTTTTTTAGTTTTCCGAACTCACCACATCACCAATGATGAGTAAAAAAGGCAAGAGTGGTTCATTTTTTTCCACAGTGTTGAGAGGGGGATGACAAAACAAAAAGTGAATATCAGACCAACTGAGGGCACCAGCACAGTTTGCCTAGCCTAGATGTTGGAGGCAAACTTGAACTTTCTAGTTGACAGTTGGGTTGCATGTGGCTCATGTGTCAGGAAGATTATTCAACTAGTTACCTCCCCTTTGCTTCATTGTGAATATGTGCATTGTAGAAAGGAATGGAGCAGACATTCAGACACCTTAACATTGCCCATTAAAATAAAGTTAGAGAACTGAAATGGGCTACATTTGCACGTTTTTTTTTAATTGTGGAGGCCTCTAAGAGATATAATGATTTAAAAAGTGGTCAATTTTTTCTTTTTTGTCCAGCCTGTATATAAAGCTGATGCAACCGTCTGCACATTTAAGCATAATGTTTAAAAAAAAAGAAAAAAGAAAAGAAATCCGCACTGTTTATTTAGCTCCTAAACTTTTAGTGGCACATGCCTCTTCTATTAGGAGTCTTCGCTTGCTCATGTCTAGCACCCGTTGCAATTTTTGGGATGTGCGTGCATTTTTTCGTATTTAAGACATAGACTGTGGCCATAAAACACATTCTGATGGGTTCATTTGGCATCAGTGACAAGACGGCATGCATGCAGAAAGCAAGTGACTTTCGTCATTTTGTATGCGGTGGAGTAGCATTTCTGCACATTCCGGTTCGAAAGAGAAATGCCATATGAAAGAATGAATAGGGTTTTGGAAAATCATCAAAATAAAGCCCGATGTAGTTAAACGACTTCACAATAGACCCTGCACTCTAGTCTGATCAATAAAATCCATACATATATGATATCTGTATAAACGGAATACCTACTGTATCGACAAAATATCACTGTTGCTATCCCGGTGATAACGGTACACAGGACGGACTACAGGATGGGTCACTTAACTCATGCGTCATAGATCTCACAGGGTGAGCAGAAGCTAATCTTGTTAGCTTTGCCAATCGGGGATTACAGATGTTGTCAGATCAACCCTGCCTTTAACTCCACTTAATAAATCAAATATACCAGTATTTTATAGCAGCAACTTGTTTCTCTTCTTTGATGATACACCTCAAGCGCTAGAGTATTATCATTAAGCATCATAAGAAATCACATATTGTGAGTAAGAAGTTGACTGTTGCCATGGATACGACTCTCCAGTCCCACATCCTGATGTGGGCAAGCGACACGATGTAGTCAGACTTTTTCTGCTATAGCAAATAGGTAGCAACATCGTTATTTGTAAGAGATAAAACAAGCAATAATTACACAGATGATGAGACAACTATATTTTAACTAATTAAATAATATGCCGAGGTTATGTGTTACCGCTGTGTCGCTAAATCCTTTTTTGAGGATGTCCTTTTGAAACCCCATTCATTTTCCCATAAGGTTTTTTTTCTTACGAACCATGACGTGTTAAAATGCTAACAGTAAAAACTACAAGCTTCCGGCTGACTTGGCATGCAAGTAACATGCCTTGGGTTACACGTTTGAATTAATTTTCCTTAAAAAATAATTAACCGCGACGTGTACATATAAAAAACAAAAACCCTTTGTAAAACATTTGTTCTCGATTGTCAAAAGGCAACACATCTGCGCTACATTAAAAGCAGGCATCTTTATAGTCAGCCATTCCTATGACGTTCAGGTCCCTCTCTGGTCAGTGTCATTGGTGAATGACCGACGATGTCTTCCTGCAGGTTGTTTGCCCGGCTGCTCTGTAAGTCTGCCCAGTTTTATAAAAATGTCGCTGTGTAATCGCTTGTTATCCAGTTAATTTGTGCTGGCAATAATCCATGAGGCCATTTCAGTGTCACTTTTCGTTAAAAAAAAAAAGAACATAGGCTAGAGCAGCTGTAGCAAACAAGCTGCAGCGCTTGTAGCCTGGAAAGCTAGCGGTAGCTTGGTCGAGTTTTCACATCTTTTTCGTGGCCAAAGGAACATGTCGTACTTTGATCTTTTGAATTAACCTGTCTCGTATTTTCCATCACTTATTTTAATAACTGAGCTTATTTAGTGTAGGAAAGTGCCTTTAGCACGCAGTTGAGTCGCTGAGTAACTTACCTTCTGATAGCTAACGGCAGTAGAAACAACAGTAATATCGATGATGGGAAAATCTATGCTTATTAGTTGGTTACATGTTTTTCTTGACCCTGTGCAGCAGAAGGAAACTTCATTTTGCGATCTTAGCGAACCACGTCGCCTTCATTGTAGACAACTGACCCAATGTGAGACACTAATGCAGTTATAATGGTGTCAGAAAAAAAATCCGTATGCAACGCTAACACAGCAACACAAGGGTGTTGCGCTGTGGCATTTCTTCAGTTTTATTTCCCCACTGAGGAAACCCCCAGCCTAAGACATGCATAACCCATTCTTAGTACTTCAGTCCTATTCAAAATGACCGTCATGTGTTGTCATGTCATGTGTCCATTTATGCCTTCCTTTCGAGAATATATGTCATAGCAGACATATTTGGTCAACGTGTGGTAAAGGAGATCTATTCATTTCTTTTGTAGTTTGAGATGTGATCACAGGGTTAACTGGTGTGCACACACTACATGCCACATGCTCTTGAAACGTGTTGTTTGGGCTAGAGCTCATGTTCAGGTGTCTGAACAAAGTTCAGCTTAATCACAGAGTGGACCTTCCTTGGAGAGGCACACTATATATACTATTTGCTAGCACACAGTTGGGCATGATCAGACACTGCTACATTTTATGACCTTGAGGGAATCTTTCTATCTTTCTCTCTTTCTCTCTGGCACAGGGTGAGTGAAAGGGTAGAACCTTCTCATGCATAATAGTTCCAAAGGATCTTTATTTCTATTTCTTACATTTTTTTCTGCTTCTGTTTACAGTGCAGCAAACAGGTGTCAGGCACTGTTATACCGCTTCAAGGAAGCATCTGTACATCGACAAAAACACCAAGGTCATTTGCCAGGGCTTCACTGGAAAGCAGGTTGGTATTTTTCATTTACGGTACACCAGTAATTTTGTGTGTGTGTGTGTGTGTGTGTGTGTGTGTGTGTGTGTGTGTGTGTGTGTGTGTGTGTGTGTGTGTGTGTGGAGTGCCTGTCTCTGTTGTAAATGTGCTGCGAAAATATAATCATCATTGGGTATGCTTTCTCACACACTGCTATTGCATCAAAATCATGTCAGCCGCCAGCTATTTTTCTTTCTTTTCTTTTTTTTTCGAATCAAATTATGTTGTTTGTGTTCCCTGACTAATGACTTATGCAGCGCCTACAAGTGACCATGTTGTCTGTTAGGAAGCTTTTTGATACTGCAATTATTTCAAAACCTCCCCAAACAAGAAGTAGCTGCAGGTGAGTACTGAAGAAGAGTATTTGCCTGCTGTAATGCATATTGGCTACATTATTGCAGAAACATGTTAAAAACATGGTCATTCCCTGTATATATATTTAAGGAAACTAGTTAACAACTTGGTTTGTGAGCATTTCCTAGTGACTGTATATATATCGTTGTCTTCTGTTGCCCACTTTTAATTATTCTTGTACCATAGTACTCATTGATCTCTGTACATGCCTGTCGACCTTTTCTGGTTATCAAAGGTGTTTTAAAACCTGACCGTAGTCATTTCAAACCAAATGGTTAGGTTGGTTAAGCATTAACTCTTAGGCTTTATCTGGCCTCATTAAAGAGAATCTGTCCTTTGCCTTGGTAGGAGAGTTCACCATGAGAAAGTGTGTGAATTCATAACCCCACATCATCTAGTACTTTTAGTGCTCAATACTGAATTAAGCTCAGCAAATTGCACATTGTATGCCAGTGTCATACATACTTACAGAATATACTGTGCTGTTAAGCTCACTTGAGCCATTTACCCCAGAACTATGATTTTGTAGTCACCTATAGAATGTCGGGATCAATCCCCTTGCTTGTTTAGACTACAATTTTGATATTGCACACACCAGTTTTGTCTACTGGCAAAACTACTACAACTATGTGCTTTTCCAATTGTCCTCATAGTTGTTCACTGTTTAGCTGCAACAACTAATTGATTTGCCCATTGTAAGCAGAACAGTCAACATTATCTGTTATCTTAAATTGACTGTTCTAGTTTCTTTTGTCCTGTTCAACAGTAAACAGAACATCTGTAAGATATGGACAAAGATATTCAAGGACATAATCTTGGCCATTGTGTGACATTTTATCCATTTTTGTGAACATTTTATAATCAAAACAATTAACTCTTTGATTTAGAACTCCATAGATTTCTCTATTGAGAATCAACTATGAAAATAATCATTTGTTTCAGCGCTAGTTGAGTGTAGCTGAAGCTTTATACTGCTGTAAAATATGTCAGACCAATTTGCAGTCTCTCTCTCTCTCTCTCTCTCTCTCTCTCTCTCTCTCTCTCTCTCTCTCTCTATCTATCTATCTCTCTCCCTCCCTGCATGCCTCTGTTCTCATTAATTCTGACATGCCTCTGTTCTGTTGTGTTTGTCTAGGGGACCTTCCACAGCCAGCAGGCCCTGGACTATGGATCACAGTTAGTGGGAGGAGTATCCCCAGGCAAGGGGGGTAAGACCCACTTGGGCCGGCCCGTCTTCAACTCTGTAAAAGAGGTAAGCGCTCTCTTGCTGAGCCATCTTGGTGCTCTCTTCATTTAGGCTTCTTCTGGGAGTGCACCAACAGGCAGCTGTCCTGCCTGTCTCATGTTAAAGGTCATACAAGGAAAGTCTCTCAAAGAGAGCTATTTGGGTGAAGGGGTTTGCTGGCAGCTGAGGCCTTGCCTCTTCTTGTCAGTTGAGCTCACAAACTTGTGTGGCTTGTAAATGTTGATTGTGTGAGGTTATATTAGCATATCATTTTACTTAACAAATTTAAATGAAAGATCTGTTGACTAGCTTATTGGAATATGGTGTGGTCAAAACATAAGGCTAATCATTTATTTATTAATTAAGTCATAAATATTATATTTGGACACGTGCAGTTATACCTCACCAAACTCTTTGATGCCTTGACCAATTCGTCAGCCCTGATGATATATATAGGTAAAGTTAAGTCTCTCCCCACAGTCCCTAGAGTTGGATAAGTGAGCAGAAGTATTTTCTAGCCGGCCCAGCCATTGTCCGAATCTGGCAGCACTGACCTTAGCTTAGCTTAGCATAGTCATTGTAATCTAGTGTTGCCAACTTGCAAAGTATTGGCAACACTAGATTCAAGCTCATTCAAGGCACAGGCACTGCACTAGTTTATTTGTAATAGACAAAATGTTGTGTTTATACTAGTGTAATACATGTATTTAATACATGTTAAACATTATATTATGTCTGATGAAATGAAATTAGAGTTGCTTTGTCTTTATGTTTCCCTTATAATTCATCAGGCAAGGGAGGCCACTGGAGCTGATGCGACCGTGATCTACGTCCCTCCACCCTTCGCAGCGGCGGCCATCATTGAGGCCATTGATGCTGAGGTGCCGCTGGTCGTGTGCATCACAGAGGGGATCCCTCAGCAGGACATGGTGAAGGTGAAACATAGGCTGCTCCGCCAGGGCATCACCCGGCTCATCGGCCCCAACTGCCCTGGGGTCATCAATGTAAGACACCCCTACACACACACGCACACGCACACGCACACGCACACACACGCACACGCACACGCACACACACACGCACACACACACACACACATACACACCCACACACACCTCTAATTGTCTGCACACACACCAAACCAATTGAGAGTCAGGAGGTTTTTGTGTACTTAAAAAGGAATTTAGAGGTTAGATGTGTTCACTTTTCTTCACAAGTGATTTTCAACTTTTCTGGCCTTTAAAAGTCATGTCTGTCTCATTTGTTCCAGCCTGGAGAATGCAAGATTGGAATCATGCCAGGCCACATTCACAAGAAAGGAAGAATTGGTAAGCAGTGCTCATAATTTGTTAGTTCTGGCTGTTTTGGCATAAAAGATTATGAATGTGACATGTTTCTGTCTTGGTAACACTGATAAAATAAGAAACACCTGTCGTTTATAGTGTTTGACGATATTGTGGCTTTCATGAGTTGACTAGCTGATAATTCGTTAGAGGCCTCTTTTGCTGTTTGCTACATTGCACAGCAGTCTTTAAGAAAAACTCATCATGGACCTTGAGAAATGCATGTGGAAGGAAATATCAGAGTGAAATCGGACTGATTTTCCAGGGATTTGTTTTGGTTATCGTCTTGAGTACTCTGCTGTGTAATAAAGTATGGCTTTGGGGAGGTAAAATCCACATACAAAACACTTGAATAAGAGAAAAAAATGCTTTGGTGGCCAATGGGAAGGCAAGGTAACAGGGTGTTAACAGCAGCACTGTGTTTCTGCATTAAAAGCACAGCAACTGATAAAAAACAAAAGAAATACCTATAGTGGTCTTCTTTTTGTGTGTCGGAGGAGACAGCGTTGCCTAGTATGATCCTCCGAGCAAAATGTATATTTATATTAAGATCAGTGTCTGTGTTTTGCAGGCATTGTGTCCAGATCTGGCACCCTCACATATGAAGCTGTGCATCAGACCACGCAAGTTGGCCTGGGCCAGTCTCTCTGTGTTGGTAAGTGAGCATGCTGTTGAAATCCGTGTGTATCACCCAAACAAGGTAGATAATATACCAGAACACAAGCAAAACTGTCTTGTGCACTTACTGACTGACCGGGAAATTGTCTTTCCTTCTCTATTTCTGTCTCTTTCTGTCTCTTTCATGTCAGGAATCGGCGGTGATCCTTTCAATGGCACCAACTTCATTGACTGTTTGGAGGTATTCCTGCAGGATCCAAAGACAGAAGGCATTATCCTGATTGGTGAAATTGGAGGGAATGCAGAGGAGAATGCTGCCGAGTTCCTGAAACAGCATAACTCTGTAAGAGTCGCTCACAGCCCTTACAGTCTTGGACCATAACTGACTTTTTAATTGTAGTCTATTGGAATATCTAGAACTTCTTGGCCCGATGGTGTGTGTTTAGTGCACCATTACAACAGTTTAATACACTTTACAGCGGCTGTAACTGAAATGATGCCTCGCCAGACCTTTTTATGGTTTGCAGTCTCAGGTAACCTCTTCCCCCTCCACAACCGAATGTTGTGGTTCGGTTTCAGACTAGAACCACCACTGCTTCCTTTTTTCCCCCTCACTCTTAAGACTTTCTTAGGTCTCCCCCTTTTTCATCCGTGGCCCTCCCCGACCTCTCAGCAGGGACTTAGTAGGCTGTGCGAAGGGAGTATTTGGCTGGAGAGAGCTCTGGAGTGTTTTAGGGGGTTACAGGGCAGACCCACTTGGGGCTTGGGGTTACATGCAACTGCAGAGAGCCAGTCAGAAGAGCACGCAGGAACTGTGGGGGGCTATTTAATAGTTTAAACAGTGAAGAAAGCATGAATGATATTGGCATTTTTTTTTCTCACCGTCTTAAAATTTTGACTGCTTGATGTCCACAGGGGTGTGCTGAAGTATCAACTACCCTTTAACCGAATGTTGACCCCTTCGATTTTCTGTAAAATATCCAATGCTGCTTGAACCATACAACTATACACCCAGTTGCCACTCATATTAGAAGCTGTTTGTTCGTAGCATTCGTGTTGTGTGGGAACCGAGGCCAGTGTTGTCAGTACAACAGTCAGACCCTTAATCTATCTCCCTGGTGGCCTCATAAGATCCACAGCAATCGTCTGCCGGGGTCAAAATGCAAATATAAGCAAGAGGATTCCTGTCTGCTGCAAATCCTTGTTGGCTATCTGGCTATCTCTCATTCCAGAGAGGAGGCACCTGTGCTCGCAGAGGCACTTATCATAATGTGACATGCTGTTTCATGTGGCAGTAAAGACATGCAGAGTTTTGCTGTGCTTAGTGCTCACAAGCAGTTAATTACCAATCGCAAACAGTTTTTATTGGATATTGTGATAGGGTTTAGAACAAACATTAATGCAGTATTTGTCATTTGGAATGTGGAGTAGGCGAGTTTTGTTCTGCTTTGTCTTGCTGTGCTTGTGTTGTGTGAAAATCCATATCTTACAGGATGTGGATGTGTGAGAATCCATATCTTACAGGATGTAAGTTAATGTTCTCCTTTCCAATAACTATTCAGAAAGGTGATTTGATGATATTTAGCATTTACATTTGCCTGACACTCATCTTTATGGTCAGTTGTTAAGATGAATTGCAGGAAGTCTTCAATGAAAATTCTGAGAATTGAACCTACATGAAATACCTGGTGGTTTGAGGCAATGTCTGGAATGGAGATATGTTTTTTTTTTTTGTCTGGGATGTCTCACACACATAGCTTAACCATGTGTGACAAGACGGCAAGATGCTGTGCCCTTTAAAGAAGAACTTCCATCGTTATTTTTATTCATATTTCTGTGTCGCCACTATGGTTGAATGCATTGTGCGTAATTTCTGTGAAAAATTATGTCCTAGATCTCTTGTTTGACGCTGTTTTCTGTAAGCTATAACAGGTCTAGTGGTTGAACGACTGGCTTTTCCGGTGTTCCTCGTGAATATGCATGACGTGTCAATAAGGCACCTCTGATTGGGCAAATTCGCTGTCTTTCGCTCACCTAGCTTCTGTCCACTGTTCTCAATAGATGTGAGCGTGCCATACATGGCTCTGGGCGGGGCTTACGACCTAGTGACGTAGATAGGTTTAGCATGCTCTGATCCGCTCGTTTTGGTTAGCTCGACCCTTCAATGACAAGTAAAACCATGAGGGTCGAATTTCACGTCTTGGAATGCTGCGTGGACATACTGCTTGTTGTGACCCACCACATTGTAAATAGAGCTACTAAAAGTGTTTTTTTGACGGAAGGACACCTTTAACAAAGAACTACTATTGCTCTTTTGTAAATATGCAGCTGAAACCAGACTTTGCTACTCTTGTATAACACCTATTTGTCAACGTTTTTGTCATTTTTGTTTGGCAGGCTTTAAGATTCATTTTGAAATAACAATGAGGTGGTACTGTAATTTTGCTTTTAAAGGTTACTTCTTCAAACAAGAAGCTTCTGTCACTGCAATTTTCCAACTCTTTTTGACACTAGACACAGATTCATTCCCTTGTGCACTTTTGATAAAAGCACTCTCTTATGTACTGTATGTATTTCAACATAAGTGTATACACACCGTAAATCACAATTTGTGCCAAAAAGTTGCTTGTATAGCTGAGGTTATTCAGTTTAAACCCAGGTGTCTCTTATAAACATTAGTATGCTTCAGCCTAACGCACCCGGACTTTTGGCACCAGGGCTTGAACTTGTGCCTCCAGTGCTTAAGGTGAGGAGAAGAACTACTGCCTGATTTTAGGAGGACAGGGTGATCTTTGTAATATCTCCACTCTGAAGTCTATCTTCGTTTGCACAGGTGTCCCCACAGGCCTCTTCATCTGTGCACTTTTAATGGTCTGGGCAGCATTACAGAGCTGGCGGGCCCCTCCTTTAGCCGTTTTTGGGGCCCCATTGCTGTCAAGTGACACAAAAGTATAATCTTGAGACCATTTGCTTAATGGTTGATTTCACCTCAATTGCTTGCCATTACACACACACCCTCATCAACTTGGATGAGGTTAAGAAAAATTGATGATGTTTTCAGGCTTTTGGGCACGATATGTGAAAGTCATTGGAGAATGTGTTTCAGGATGAACTATTAGCCACAGTCTGGCTAGGTGAGATTGACTTCTTGGGGTCTGACTAGTGACATTTTTAAATCCTCACCTGTTATCCCTATTGCTGATGACTGTGTTCAGTCAGCACATTATGGCAGACACGTCTCGTTAAGATAATGAAACCGTTCCCCTTGGAGGGGTTTTAGAGGTTTTTCTTGAAGCAGTATGTGGCGAGACTGGATCGATGAATGGTCATGCCACATTACATGTATTGAATTTTGCTAAGAAAGATTAATCTCTTGCCCGTTATATTTTCTTGTCCACAGCACAGTATTGACGTGTGGAGGCAAAGGGGTCGTACTGTGGGAATCCTGGGTGACGGGCAGGGTTAAGTGGTCTTTGCCAGGCCCAGGTCATGAGGCATTTGAAATCCAACCATGTTAATGAGAGTGATGAACATGCTAACGGGTAATAAGGTTAACAAACACTTTGGTTGGTGAGGCTTGTCTCGGCTAACATCATAGACAGTGTGAACCTAGTTCAGGGGTTAGATACCTCAGCGATGTTCCAGCTCTCATTACACTTTCATGTCTTTCGTGTCTTTCCTGCACCATCATGCTTCTCTCGCTCTTTTAAGGAGAGAGTGAGTCAAGCTGCCATGTGAACCATTTGCTGTGACCTGTTTACAACCCCCCTTTAATCCCCTCACCTTTCCGCATTCACACATTGACTTGTTCTCCCTGCTTCTCTAGCTTTCTCGGCCCCCGAGAAAGTGCTCTGCACTTAACGTTGAAATGTGCCCTCAGACCTAAGATCTTCCACTGTGTGTCGGCAGCGTTATTAGCAAGGTGAAGGACTTGCTGCTTAAACCAGCATGAAAGCACTGTTGGTCCCCATTTAATCCTCTGGGTCTAAAGTGCCTGTCCCCTTCTCTTCACACTGACTCTCAGGTGCTCCATGGTCGTTGCATTAAACCCTTTTAATTCTTTTAGCTTAAGTCCTGTACCATGCTGTCAAGCCCAGTGAGTTTCTTTCATTTTTTAAAAGGGGTGAGGGGTGTATCAGGGTGAAAAAATAGACAAGAAAGAGCAAACTAAGAAGAAAAGAAGTGAAGCTCTGATGTTGCACAGGTCTGCAGCCAGGGGTTTATAATTGTCTCACTGGTTGGTCTCTTAATCGTACAAGATTAACACTCCGCCTGCTGCCCCCGCCTCCTTCTTCCTGCCTCCCCCTGCAGCCCTGTACTCCACTGGGTAAAGGTGTGGGCACAGCTGCCTGCTTCGCGTTCGTAATTAAAGTCACACAGCCCCACCGCTGACAATAAGAACAAAGAAAGGAATTATAAAGCTAATTTAACTCCTTTTATGTATGGGGGGTGAAGGGGGAGGGGGTGAACCTCTGTGGGGAATGAAAATTAATTGCCTAATTATGCTCCAACCTGTTTAGGTAGATTTAAGCATTGGCTGCGCGGGAAGGTGGTTCATTTATCAAAGCGCAAGTACGCTGGAATCCGGCACAGAAGCTGCGGTGGTTCCCATTGCGTTGTGTCCCCTCAGAGAAAAGGGTTTAAGTGGTAGGATGATGCAGGTGCTGGGTTCTCTGCTTCCAAGCATGCCATTTTTCTTCCTGTTATCTTTTTGTAATGGAGTTGCTGTGAGGTAAGTTGTTGAATTTAGTCTGGTTTTGGTTGGTAGAAGTTGTTTGAAGACTGGCCCCTATGTCTGAAGTGTGGATCACAAATTTGTTTTAACAATGACAGTTTTGTGTCTTTGTTCCTTGCATGAAGAGATGTGTTGTTGCTATTTTTCACTTTCTTGGTTTTACGATTCAACCATACAAATATTATTTCTAAGTAATAGTGTTTATAATGTCGGTAAAAATGAGTTTTAATAGAGTGAAATTAAGTCCTACAGGCCCCTCCTGCCTCAGCCTGTTGTGTGACAGCCTGTACCAGATCACCACTCACTCTGTGTCTGTTGATGATGATGTTACTTCCAGAGATGAAATATTAGCTTGCACACAAAACAGGATCTGCACTCCATAGCACTTCCATCCATCAGTGCACACCAGAAACGTCTGGGCAGCTAATCACCTCAGACATGACTAATTGCCTCCAATCCAGTGAGATTTTATTAAAACTGTCCTGAGCTGCTATCAGTATCCCACCCACACGCTATTAAATGGCCCCACCATGGTACTGCCATTTAGATTAGTGCTTGTACGTACACACACACACACACACGTGTACACACACACACACACTTATAATGACTGTGCCCTTTTTGTAATTAGTTGTGTCTTCTACATTGGTGCTTTTTCACATGGAGATGTTAAGAGCTTCATCTTGACAGCTCTGTTGTGCACCATACAATTTATGCCTACCTCTAACCCAGTGCCTTGTTGTGGTTTCCACTTAGTGCATTTTGTCCTGTCTCAAACCATAGGGAGCTAAGGCCAAGCCCGTGGTGTCCTTCATTGCTGGCCTCACTGCCCCGCCAGGAAGGAGGATGGGTCACGCTGGCGCCATCATCGCAGGGGGCAAGGGTGGAGCCAAAGAGAAGATTGCAGCACTGCAGTCGGCTGGCGTGGTGGTGAGCATGTCACCCGCTCAACTGGGAAGCACTATGTTTAAGGTATGATGGCACTGTTTTGTAATCCTTACAACCCCCCGTACCCACCCACCCTTTTTCCACACGTGACACTTGTTAATGTATGACACGGAAACAACATTCAGTATGTTGCCGTTGGCAGTTGTGAGGATGTGGTGGCTAGTTTAATTGATGAAACAGCAATGTAACTTTCTGTTAATTCTGCAAATTGAACTCTGTATGCACCCACAACACCATTACAAAGTAATAGTGATAAATAAACCGAATACAGAGTGAGAGGGGCTGGGGAACCCCCCTCTCCTTCTTTCTTCGCCGTCATCCACACTTTCACGCTTATCTCTGCAGCCGCAGCCTTCAGTCTCAGAACCAGACACCCATTCCCACAGGTTTAGCACTGACTTGCACATCTATGCTGTGTCAGCCTCTAAAACTTTCTCTTCATCCCAGAATTCTCAATCCTCTCCTAGCAACATTTTTTTCACCTCACTAACCTTCACTTCAATTAACTAAAGTATTTAAAATTTGTACCTGCAAGCAAACACTGTAACATTGCAACATTGAGATGTGCATATAAAATAATGAAGACAAGTTTGCTCCAGGTATTCTCAAGGGGCTCTTCAAGAGCAGAACAAACATTTAGTAAGGGAGAAAAAGCTGGTCATCAGCTGGTGTTGCCTTATGGTGCCGTCGTGTTTGACAGTTTTTCATTGAGCAGTAATGCCGACAGGAATAAAAGAAGACACGGGCTAGATGAAGGTGCTTTGTTGGAGGCATGGTATTGTGCGTCGTCATAGCCGGAGGGGTTTTTAACAAGATGTATAAAAAGTGAAAGTGCATTACGCCCATTCATCACCGCCTTCATTATAGGCAGGAGCGAGCGCTCCTCTTCCCGTCCACACAGCTTTTTCTCCATCTCCCCCTCCGTAATCATTGCCAGTAATGATGAAAAACGCTCTTCCTGCTGGTTAATTTTGCAGCCCATTGTGTTCATATATCTCTGTTAATCTCACTGGCCGATTTAATCAGGCCCCTGTAATGTGTGTGCGCACGTTTAAAAAGACACAAAAAAAATGCATGAGCACGTCTGTCTGGAATGTGCAATTTAGGCCATATAACAGTGTAGACTGAATCTTCTTGGCTTTTTATGTTCTTTACAATAGCGAATGTGTTGTCTCCATAGTTTGCACACATACAACACACATTCTACATGCCATTAGGGCCTGACATCACATGGGCTTTACAACTAAATCGCTGACATAAACACAAACCCAAGGACTGTCTCAGGAGTAGAGGGGACACTGTTGATGTCATGGGTTGCGTGGAACCTCAGATTACTGATTCAGATGGCAAGCATCGGAAAATTTGCAGTTGAGCAGTTCTCCTAATGCCCACTAGATGGCAGTCCAGAATCAGCAACAGTGTAGCAGAAATGCCTTCTCCTTAGCTTGTGCCTTTAACGAAGACCTTAACGCATGGCATTTGCTGTGATTAATTCTTTCCACAAAAATACACAATTATGCTGCATTCAAATGTGTGTCTTTTAAATCCCCAAACACATTTGATTATAGTGCTTAGATTTTGTGAATTGATTTTGCAAATGGCTGGCTGCCATCTCTATTCCGTTTCACTCTCATGCTATTCTGATGAACTGTTGGCTGTATGTGTAAATATCACACCAGTCCAAGGCACTTTTATAAACACTTGCATAGAAGTTAATAAAGCATCCTTGTCCTCCATTTATGACTTCAGTTAATGTGGTAGCACGAACAACCACTTTGGACCTGCACCTGTTTTATGTCATCCATTTGAATGACTGCTACAGATAAATACTTATTGTTGTACATACATTTTTGTCTTCTGTTGGTATTGGCAAAGCCCATTAGCGACTCACAGTATACATACCAAAGAATGCCGTGGTAAATGACAGCAATGGCAGAATGACAATATTCTGGCAATGTGATGACTTGCTACTTAAGCATGTGCTAATAATATATTTATTTGTTTATTTAAGCCCTGCCTGTGACCTGATGTGGTTGAGGCACTGTTCAAGTAGCTGCTGATCAGGCAGAGTAACTGCTAGAGAATTTTAACAAATGCAGAAGAGGGTAGACTAGTTAAGATTCAGTAGCATGTTCACTCAGTGGATGTGTTCTTAACCTGTGTGTGGAGGCTGCTCCTGAGTGTTACTAATGGTTGTCTGTATTCTGTCCCTTTGTAGGAGTTTGAGAAAAGGAAGATGCTTTAATAAGCCTAATAAGTAGAAAAAGACCCTCTGAAAAAGACGACACCTACCACCATCAGCAAGTCTGAAGACATGCCCTTCTAAAATATACTACACCATGCCTCCAATCACAATCTACATCGTGTTATGTCTTTCAGCTCATTCTTTAGTCCTGTATCTAATCCAGAGGAAAAAAATAAATAAATCGAAATATGTTGATTTTTTTTTTTCATTGACCAACAATGACCAGCACCTGTACAGCACAGTAAATATGTGTAGAGAACCTCCTCCACAAAGTCAATGTAAACTCCACAGTGGTTTCTACAATGTGGGGTCAGACCTCTGACCAGTTGCATTGCATTGTTTTCATTCGCTGTCACTGGTCCTTTGTCATGAACTGAGATTGTCCTGACAATACAGGTTTTTTTTGTTCCAAGCTCTTGTTGTTCTGTCATTTTTCTTCTTCCTGAGCACACTTACTGGTCTCTGTACACTGGATCCCTGAGACAGCCCACACAATCAAACTCAGACTGAAATCACCCAGCTACACAAGCACACTCATTTAGAGTCAAGTGGAATTGATCAAACAGCATGGAAGCCAAATGAGTGGTATCATTTTCTGCCCATCAATAGGATCAGGGTCTCTAGCAGTTGTAATTCAAAACAGAAGTAAGGGGTTCAGGTCCAAAGCGGCAAGTTTCGATATTGTGGATGGCTAGGATAGGTTTTATATTTCTGTTTTTTTAAGAGTAAACGTGATTGTGTTGCACATTATTTAGTTGTATTTTCCTATAGGTTTTCTGCTTTATCTTGTGACAAGACTTCGTGGGCTGCCTTGTTTTTGCTTCCTCCTCCTCTTTCACACACACACACACACACACACACACACACACACAAGATGTCAAGATGACCTTTATGTTTCAGAACCTGGGGATGCCAAGTACATTCATGGCAGTTACCTTGGGCTGAGTTGCAAAGGAAACATCTTCATTACATGTCTCCTGATGCCTCCCCATGGGTATGTAAGAGGCACCAGCTTTGCTCCACATCAACAGTCCAATGTCAGTTACTGTTGCTTACCGTGACTCCAGGTAGGGCTGGGAGGGTGAGCCCAGGCGTGCTGGTCTGCTTACAGCTACTGCTGTCTCGAACTGCACACTTAAATTAATAGCTCATCCTGTAGTTTATCAGGGAAAAAAAAACCTTCAGGGAATGTTCACATCAGTCCTTGGAGAAATACTATAAAAGTGAATGTGCCACCATGAAGAAGAACGTACGGTTAAATAAAGATAATACTGATATTTTGTGATTTTTTATTTTAATTTATTAATTAACTTTTTATTTCTTAGTATCAGTGCCAATTTTGCTTGTTTATGAAGTGACCTCTACTGTTAGCCAACCAATGTTTGTATATATAAATAATGACACCAGTACATACTGGAAGAGATCTATTATTAAAGTATCAGTCTGTGAATTTTAATATCGATATTTCATTTTTTAAAAGCCTTATCGATACGTATCAATGAATTAGTTTTTTGTAACCCAGCCCTTAAGCAGATCCTTATTAACAGCAGCAAAATCAAAAAGTGTATATCATTAGTGTGTGTGTGTGTGCGCGCACACATGTAAGAAATGAAATACTAAAGATGCATTAAAGGTCCTTGAACACAGTGTTCCTGATAAATGTTGCCCTGTCAGGTATAGAAATGAAACAAGTTAATAGTGTCCTCTGTGTCAAAGGTGATTCGCTGTATCTGTCATTTTGTGACATTTTGTGTCTGAGTGTCACCCACAGTGGGTTCATAGTGATTTGCATTTTCAGCTATACTTGTCATTAATAACTACCGTTATTTACAAATGATTAATGAAAACCTTTTCTCCCTTACAACACAGCTCCATAATTCCCAACCCAACCTCTGAAATTCCAACAGTAAGAATAAATGGTTACACCAGTATGTTTTTATTATTGACATAATAACTTGCTGTTGCAGTTTGAAAATGTCCTTGATATGGTAGACAGAGACCAATGTATACAATTGCCATTGTGCCTTCATGTAAAACCTTTCATTTTTTTTTAACCTTTCAACGCAAGTAAATTGGCTTGAGCAAATTGGCTCGAGTAATAACTATACCTGGATAATGTATGGGATACACACTGATGATACAGTCACATCCAATAAGAGGTCTTATTTCTATCATTCATAAATCAGTACTATGGGATGGTATGAAAAGTCTTATTTTTAAAAGCTGTCTTCTGGTTTTGATTTGCTTGCTTGCAACATCATCAGGTTGGCCCTCTTAATCAACCCATGTTGTGGAAAACCTATTTGGAGTGGCCTGCACAGTCAGACCCACTGGGCTATTACATATGGATACAGTCTTTGAAAATATGCTATACTTTATAAACCCAAGGATTAAACGGGGTAATGAAGCCTGAAAATGCTCTCCTTTACCGGACATCTCTGTGCTCTTATCACTTAACGGCAGTCGGCCAAGACAGATTGTTCTGTGTACACACTGTTAGCAATTACTTTCTAATCTGCATTAGAGCATTACCATAATAAAGACTGCCAGTGGAATTTGAGGCTTTATTTGTTTGGGGGCTATGGGTCCCTGCTCTCCCTTTACGTTACGGTGGCCAAGCTCAGGCGAGAGCCTATCGTTATCTCTGTATAGCTAATGAGGTGGTGTGGGGCGTGCTGTGTGCTCACTCATCTGCGACTGACAGTTTCGATCCAGCAGTTAGAAAGGTGAGAGAATCCCACTGTTTGCATTACGACAGATTACACTATATATTTTTTTTCTTTTTTTTCTTTTCTGTCTGTTTTCTTATTTCTTTACCTCAAACTGCTAGCCTAGGAGCTGCTATCACTGGCCTAACAATAGCCGAGTCAAGGCAGTAGCTGGGAGTAGGTCAGACTTTGGATGTCAATCAAAAAGAAGCAGACTAGCTGTGAAAGATGAGTTCTCTAGAGACCTGCCGACTTGCTGCACAAAGACTTTCACAATTCTTAATCTGTTCCTTACATTACAACTAAAATTAGAGCATGAAGAATAAAATTAGGTTAATTTCTTTGCAAAGGCAGACACTGAATTCTTTTTCCATTTAGGATTTTTGTACAATTAAGGACATAGGTGATACATTTTACCAAATAAATAAGTAAATATATCTGACAAACCAATTCATAGAATAGAGAGTTGACAGTGGAGAATGGCTGGTGCATTGTTTCCACACAATGCCATGTAGCACAAAACAGGTTGGAAGATACAAACTACCCTGACTTTTGACCTCAGTGTCCAAGATGGCATTTTTGAGAAAAGCCTGTGAGCATGTACAGCAGTGTATTTTATCAGTATGACATGCATGACCTACTGTGCACTACATCTTTGACCACAGAACCATGAGACCATAACCAACTCACCTAGTCTTTATCGTCATTACCTGTGCCAGGTTTGATAAGGACACTGTGGCAGAAAGGCAGAAGCATGCATGTAGTCACATGCACACATAGACAGACAAACTGAAAACAGTAGCCTATGCCTCCCACCCATAACAAGCAAAGGCAAAAATTAAAAACCTTAATTAAAAGCCTGCATAATATTGCTTTTAATAAAATGTTGGCCTTCTTATGGGCCATGTTGTGAATTGGTTTCATATTCTGGCTCTCTTTTAATAGAGTGCTTTTATAAAGGGAAAAAAGCATTAGCCTACAGGTTATTATTGTCTGTTTTTAAATGTTGTGCTGTGTTCTTGCTGTGTTCATTCTGTTTGGCATATTTATGTGCTCTATTCAAGACAGGTAAAGCTGAAAGTGAATGTGTCTCCTTGCCTAGCAACTAGGGTTTGAATCCCTGCCAGTGAATTAGCCTTATCAAGCAGCGGGGCCAGCATTGTGAATGCAGTCAGTGGCAGCTCTGTGATTGCAGCCCACCCACAAGCCATCGGTGAAGTCCTCATAACATGGTGGGTGCATTTTGAAGGAGACATGGCACAGTATTTAGCCAAGCCAAGAATCCCTCAAGCAGGCAAAATGCTGGCAGAGCCTTCCCAAGTCCTTTGACTGGAAAGTTACTGAGTTGCTCTGAATACGTTTCAGTGTAGTTTAAAAATGTACACTGTACTATAGCGATAGCCTATAGGTTAATAAAGAATCACAGATTATAAATTACTTCACAGATCACAGATTATTTTTTTCCACCTGTCATATTAAAATGTTCATAAGGTTTCCTCCAACATTAACCAGCACACTAATTCTCATATCAAGGAAACGTACTTTTTGTATTACAATGCCATATTTTATGGAAGTACTTGAAAAAGATTATAGAGTTGCACTCCTGAAAGGCACCTGTTAAAGATACCATGTAAAAGAATCATCATCGGCTAGTGTGTTTAGTGATCTGCTCTGCTTGTTGCATATAACTCATCAGCCAGTAGTTGGTTGTAATGTTGGTTTTAATTTACCACAAGGCATATACTTGCATTACTGTCTTGCACAAGTCCTGTGCAGAAAACATTTTTAATTGCAGAAAATCTTTTTAATGTGACACTCCACTTAAAAGGTGTCATTGTGGCTCAAATGTACTTACTTACAGGTCGGTATCAATATAAAACAATGCTTAAATAAACACCCAGAGAGCATTCCACACTCAAAGATGTTTAGGCACATATGACGGTCAAGTAAATAGGATGTAATTTCAACAATGTTATGTCCACAGTAATGAGATTAGAGGACAAGATAAAGTGATTTTAGCTAAATTTAGTAATGCATGTGTAATGTTGTTAAATGGAAAGTCAGGACATCACTTACATGTAACCACAGTTTTTTGGATGTTCTGACATAATCAATGATTCTAGGAAGACTGCTTCATAAAAACTGCTGACAATTTGGTAAATGTGCATTAGCACATTAGCACAAAATTGGCCTGTTTACCTCTAAAAAGCATTTAAGATTTTAATTTTTTTTTATATCTCTTTACAGACTTGGCAAAGAACTGGAAATAACAGCTATCTTACTATGTGTGCTGCTCTTCATTACATTGTGAATGTACAGTTCAGCTTTACCACCTTAAGCTAAAGTCACCTCCCACAGACACTTTCCAAGGTAGGAGGTTTTCCAACATGCAAATACAACAGTGCTGTTACTTATGTCCGTTATATTCTTTATGCACACATGGTTCTTTAAATAACATCTCAGTGGAATGCACACTCATTCACTAATCCACATTCAGTTAAAAATGACTACTAATAAGGCATGCTAAAATTCATGTTTTTCCTTAAACTGCCCTTTCAGAGAATCTAATAAATATTCTGTGTATTCTGTATAGTTTCTGTTCCACCAACGCCTTAACAGCCTATGTGAACTATCTATCCCCTACCTACTATAGGGTAGTATAGGGTGATGACAGATACTGTCAAAAGCATCTAACCACCTGAGCCATTAACCACAGATTTTTTCTCGGCTTTTTCCTTTTCTAAGGGTTGGCAGAACTGTCAGATATTTCAATGGAGGGGGAACCACACTGTTTTTATATCTCCTGATGACTTACAATTACTTCCACAGTTGAAGCCCCATGAGTGCTCTCCCCGGCTGTCCTGGCTGCAGATAGCTTTACAACAGTAGTCCAGCAAAGAGAGGCCAAAGCCATGCAATCCAATAATGGCCCCAAAGCACTTCTTGCCCAAATTGATCCAACCTGCTCTTGCTGTTCCTCTGAGCACTGTTCACCTTCACACAGAGGAGAGGGAGGGTGTGTGTGTTTGTGTGTCTCTGTGTGTGTGTGTGTGTGTGTGTGTGTGTGTGTGTGTGTGTGAGAGAGAGAGAGAGAGAGAGAGCAAAAGAAAGAGAGAGAGAGTGATTGGGTGTGTATGTATGTGTGTGAGAGAGAGAACAAGAGTAGTGTGGTTTTGCTCTCTCTGGCCAACCAGCAGAGTGACAGCTCATTCAAAGGGAGCTGCCACTCCAGGCAGGGGCAGTGAGAATAGCCCTCAGGTTAACAGTTCTCAACCTGCCAACACAACATTCTCCCCAGTGGTATTGTTTCACCATTAAAGCATTTGATGAATAGTTAGGTTACTCAAGGTATGTTTTCTTTCCATCGTGGGTGTTTTAACTTGTTACTTGCCAGCTGTGGGCTGTGATGGTGGTGAGCTCCGCTTTCCACCAAAACCTCCTGAGTACTTAGGGGTTTGTGTGTGGATTTTAAAAAGCTGCTATCCCACACAATCACATGCAAATGCAATTTACCCCCAGTGCACATTCGCTTGATTTCATCCAGTAGCAAACTGCCTGGGTAGCAACTTAATACAGCGTACAGGGAAATCATGCTGATATTTCATAAGCGATACAGCTCAGGAGAGAACAGCACCAACACTCAACTTGCCTCAAGGATACAATTCATCTTTATTCCTCGGCTCCCCACTCCCACCCCCTTGTCTGATGCGCTAATATAATCGAGAGTTTGGAGCACAGTTGTTGATTAAGGCAACTCCATTCATCATCGCCACGGTGAACACCGGTGAGTGCTTTTCCGTGCAGAGGGGGAGGGGACTGGAGACGACCGTCTTGCCACCTCCCAGCTTTTTCATTCTAAACTGTTTACTCATCATCAGTGATCCATCCACATTATGAGTCCATCAGTCACTCTCTGCTCAGGAATCTCCACTCTGTCGCAGACATGAAAAAAAAAAAGTGATCCGTCCTGATAATATACCCTTCTTAAAAAATCTCTGTAACACTTTCTATGAACCCAGTATTCATAAGACCTTATAAACACACCCATGAAGGGTTATAATGCATCCATAAAGCTTTAAAAAGATTGACACAAGTATTCACAACTATGTATACATAATCATGACTGGACTCATAAAGCATTATAATGTTATGTTATAAGCCTTTACAACTTTAAGTGACACTATGCAATATAAAGGTATTTTGAGCTCTTGATAATGACTGTGATGGGGAGAAAAAAGACAAAGGTTTATAATGCACAGTGTCACTTAACATTGTAAAGGCTTAAAATATAACCTTATGAGTGCAGTCATGAATATGTATAAATAGTTGTGAATACTTATGTCATTTATTATAAAGCTTTATGAATCCATTATGACCCTTTATAAATGTGTTTATATGGTCTTATGAAGATTGGGTTCATAGAAAGTGGTAATAAAATGTTTTTTTTTACAGACGATAGAAATGCACATCTCTCTGCTTTCATCAGTGTCTGAGACGAGACAGCTTTTAGATGCATTCATTTGTCGACACATTCACAACTCAAGAGCAGACTATGAAAAATAATATTGTTTGATATGGGGTCTATATTGCAGGACAAGGCTGTAGCAGTAATTATCCTGGAAGCTGAGTGAATATTTTACTAATTCTCATCTGAGGTTGAAGTCTTTAAAGGCAGACGGTCTATAACATAAAGTAACTTTTTTAAAGTTCAACAGATGTACCAGTAAGGTGCCTTCATGTTCACTATAAAATTCTCACCTCTCTGGGTATCAGCAGCTGCTTTATCATTATCATTTTTATGTCAATTTAAAGGCTGTTAAAATAATTACAAATCCCTAAGTAATATAATAACCCGCCTCAATTATACCACTCTCCTTTTGTCGGATGTCTGCCACTATTTTGTCGAAAATTTTGGGTGAATTCTGTACTCGTGTAGCTGACTAATTAAATCTATTTCCTATCCTTGGCTTGGCTTGGTGTCCTGGTGGGATTCATTTATTCTGCGTTTTAGAGCACTGGTGTTAAAGATTGTGGTTTATGTAGCTCAGATTGCCCAGCCAGAAGATTTTCAAATGAATGAAATATGGATACTCACAGAGTGCATCCTCTACATATTCCCCTTGGGATGATATGTAATGCCTCAGGTAGGATTCTATGCACAGCCTCAGAAATGTTTTGGTTTTTCTTTCTGGTTTTTAATCGACACGCAAAACAAAATACCTCTTCCATATGTCGACTGTTTATGATTATGGAGGATGCGTAGTTCTGACCTATATCCTCTGGCTGCTCTGTATAGCATCTGAAGGAGTAAGGAGATCTGTGTTGACATGCAACTCATTCCACCAGAATAGAGAGAGAGACAGAGAGACAGAGAGACAGAGAGAGAGAGAGAGACAGAGAGAGAGAGAGAGAGAGAGAGAGAGAGAGAGAGAGAGAGAGAGAGAGACAGAGAGACAGACAGAGAGAGAGAGAGAGACAGAGAGAGAGAGAGAGAGACACAGAGAGAGAGAGAGAGAGAGAGAGAGAGAGAGAGAGAGAGAGAGAGAGAGAGAGAGTTTAAGGTCTTTTTTTTCTAAGTCAGGGCTTGAGTCAATGTTATGGGCTCGTGATGTGAAATGTGGCAGCTGCTAAGCTGAGCCTCCTCTGTGTGAACTGACCCCTGCAGACTGTGAAGTCAAGGGCCAGAGGAGCTAGGTAGAGTTGACCCTCTGCTTCGTAGAGCTGGCATATTCATTGCAATGAGACTTGTTTTGAATTTCAATCCATCTGCTTCTTTCTTCCCCTGAGGAACTTGTTTTCTGCTTCAATTGCTTTGTGCATATTATCTCCACAATGCATTATGATGCATGAAAAAATATCCATCTCATTAGTTTATTTGTCAAGTAATTAATTACTTTTGATGTTGCATTAATCCCCATCTTTTGGGTTTAAAATTAATTTTCGCGTTTTCCCCTTTGTGTGCTTTCTAAATGCATATAAACCAGAAAGCCCTTTTTGTGACAAATCTTTCTGACACTTTTCTAATTATGCCAAACTCTTGAGATGTGCAATTTGAAACCTACAGATTTAAAATGTACAGCTTGAATGCTCCCCTGAAGCCACGCATAGGCTTAAATATAAGTGTGTATATACAGACCTTTTAACAAGGCAAAAGAATTGAGTTTTGAGAACTCAACATGTGTCCTTTGCTTGAAATAGATCCATATGAGATCAGTTGTTTGATTTGCATGTCCAGAAGTAACTGGGGAGGCAGGAGACTGACAGTCAGCAAGTGAGGAGAGTCAGTTTCATGTCTGTATACACATGCATATATCCTTATTGCATGGCATCACCAATGACATCCAAAAAATCACAGTAATAATAGGTAGATAAAAGATATATACATGTTATTAGCAAGGCATTCTAAGTCTAACAGTGGAGTGCCCACAAATTGGATTAATGTTTTTGAAAAGATTGTGTAAGATTGCTATATTATTGTCTTGTATTTGGTTACAATTAAGTTTATTTTATTTCTTGGAAAGGATCCCCTGAACCAAAAGCCATTCATGCTTTTTAAAAGGTATTGTTGTATGTGCACCACACCAGCAGGGCTTAGAGTCATGTAGTGGGTTATACTAACGTCTTGGTGACATTTTAATTTACCACATTGACATGCTGTAGCGCTACATCTTCATTTCTTCCCTGAATTTCAGGTGAGTATTGAATAAGGTGACCAGTCAGGGTGTCTGTGCTGACTCCTGCACACTCCTGTACAGGGTAAGCTGTACCCTGTACATGATCATCAGAACTGGACCTCTGAGCAATGGAAGAAGGTGGTCTGGTCTCATGAATCACATTTTCTTTTGCATCATGTGGATGGCTAGGCGCATGCACATTGCTTATCTGAGGAACAAATGGCACCTGGATGTTTTATGAATAAGAAGTCTATTGTAGAGAAAGCAGTGTAATTCAATGTTCTGCTGGGAAACCTTTGGTTCTACAATCCATGTGAATGTTACATTAACATGTACCACAAAGTATTGTTGCACATGTACAACCTTTCATGGCAACTGTGTCCTCTAATGACTGTGGCTTCTTTAAGTGGTTTAAGGAGCACAAGTTTAAGGTGTTGACTTGGCATCCAGATCTCAATCCAATTAAGCACCTGTGATGTGTGCTGGACAGAATGATTTTTCTTTTGTTGGTCATTAAGTCCATGATCATCCATTTCTTTTATGGACAAAGGTATAATCTATCAAGTGCAAGGGCAGTTTGAGTGAAGCTTCCAGCAATGTATTTTTAAGCATTAATGAAAATCAAGGAATGTGGTTGTGGAGTCATTTTACCTCTGTGTTCCTCTTCGTGAGTTCTAAATAAGTTGACTGTCAGAAGAAAAATATATGTCCTTGAAAATACTACTTTTTCTCACTTTTGGGCCATTGATGGTGAAAGTGCAGATTATTGTGAAGCCATATATTTGTCCCAAAGTGTTGGGCTGACCCATGTATTTGGAAGAATATCATGCACTGCATGGGCCAAATAATAAATGGCCCCTATAAATAAGCCCATTCAACCATCACATCCTTTCCGCTTCTGTTTCAGTAGTCCTTTGATATCTGTAACAATACACTGGCCATGAATAGCAGTGCACAGGGCATAATTTCATTAATAATGTCCATGATCATGGCTGTCCTTCCTAGAGTGTGTGTATGCCATCTGGATTTGCCTAATGAGCAGACACAGTGTATTAGAGCTGACACTTGGAGCAGGACCCTAGACCATATTGAGTTCCAGTATGAGACTGGGTCTTGAGTGGGTACATAAATATTTTGACAAATGGCTTTGGTGACACTTTGAGCTTTTAAACTGAGAATGCTGTATTTATATCAGTTAATGGCCCTTGTACCTGCTCTTGTACAATCAGGGAAGCAAATGCAATTCTGTGTGTGTCTGGAAAAAAAGCAGTCTTCCCACAAGTCCTGCCCTGGAGTTGTTAAGTGTTGCTGGAGAAGTGCCTAGACTTAAATCATTAAACTGTGTTTTGCAGACCAATGCTTCATAACTTCGAGCCTGTGGATGTTCCCTGCCAGATAAATGGCTCCCAGGGTGAGGCTTTCAGTACATGCAAGCACATACATCTCCTGTTTAAACGTGTCCTCTGGCAGTGCAGCCCCAGCAGATTTGTGAGCCAGACTGGATGTATAGACATATTTCGTACATGGACGTCTAAACAGAGCCACACATGCCTTAATCATGGTGCTTGCATGGAACGTAGGGTGCTGAACTTGAGCATTAATGAGGGATTAATGTGCTTGCCATTCCTGTTTGTTTTTCCTTTCTGTCTTTTTTGTAAACACTGACTGTTCATGCTTGATGTTCTGATTTAGAGCACTGGCATGGGTTTCAGTCAGGGTAGGACAGAGAGACCTCCAAAAAATGAACGAAAATACATGAGGTTAGAGAAGGGAGGGGAGAGAGAGAGAGAGAGAGAGAGAGAGAGAGAGAGAGAGAGAGAGAGAGAGAGAGAGAGAGAGAGAAAGAGAGAGAGAGAGAGACAGAGAGAGAGAGAGAGAGAGAGTGTAATGATTCTAGAGCAATGTGCAGTTTTGGGGCTCTTTCAAGGCAGATGGCATCATGTCCTCGGTAGGCTCTTTTTGTTGGCAGTTCTTGCTGCCGTCCAGATTGTCCGTGCTTTGTTGTCATTTGGAAGACAATTAATCAGAGTGACTCAGAGAAGATATAAACAGACTTTATGGATAAATGAGCAATAAGACGTTCATATTCGTACTTCTTTTATGGCTCCCCTGGCTGTGTCTGGGTCAACTCCTGCCAAAAAGGTTATGTAGTCTACCTCAAATGACACTGGCACCAGTTTCTGAGGAATATTAAAAAACATCTTTTAATCAATTGGAAGAAAAAGTGCACGGCAGATAGTGTGTGTGTGTGTGTGTGTATGGCTGTGTGTGTATGTGGCTATAAATCATTTGGGATGTTAAGGAAAAGGGTGGTATGGAGTTGACAGTGTTTTTGGCTCAGATCCGTCCCTGTCAAACTAATGGTCATCCGTTAGTCTACACGCTCCCTTTGACAAGGACGCATCACCCTCATTTACCCAGGCGATAATCACTCAGGCTATGACTGACAACAGACAGGTGTCAAAGTATTTCCTTTCTTTGGATTTGTGGGTCTGTGTTACATGATGTTAATTGCATGCCACTCACAGTGAATCAATTCTGTGAGCAGTATTATCATGGTCATTTACATTGTGTGGGTACTCACAATGCCGTGCAGTTACAACTTAAATGACTGAAGATGAACTGGATTTCACAGCATTGACTTTAAGATTTGGTTCTATACTGAAATAAATCAAATCATGTCATTTTTTGTAATGAAGGAAGTTTTGGGATCCCATGACATGGTTTATTATTTGATGTCAAGATTTTTGACACTTTTCACTTTAAAAATAACCTTTTCTATCAGCTTTTATTCTCCTTTTTTATCGGTCACAATCCCACAACAACATCCCCTCCCCCACCTATTTCCTTTTTGATCCACTCCATAGTATGCCTTGTATTGATCTCCAGCAAACTAATGAGTGCGCCAGGCACTGCATTATGCTGGCCCCAGACTCATTTGTATTAAAACTCAAGCAGATGTTTGTGTATAAAATGCACGCTTCGGGGCTCTCCAGCACAGAGGGCCCTCTCTCAAACCCCCTTTGTAAATGGATGCCAAATTAGGGAGCTCATCATTTATGCCTCTGAAGCGCCAGTTTTGTGGCCCATAGGCAGAATGGGTTGGGCAACTGGCTAACCACAGCAGAGAGCTACTGAGGGGAAGACAGCGCGCTAGTGTTTCTCCAGTCTTCCTGGGAGATAATAATACCGACCTCCATGAACTGATCCTTAATGCACACAATGTACAGCACATGCAGGTAACCTTTTTTTTTTTTTTTTTTTTGCCATGCACGAGTCCTTTCAGAAAAGCAGGACAAGCAGAATCCTTTCTGCCATTTTTTTATTGGACACATTTTTTTTGTCCCTCTACTTGTATGTGTCTTACCATGCAACCTTGAGGATGTCCTTGTCTGCTGGGAACATTGAAAATTGCGTCTCTCTCTCTCTCTGGGAGAAAATTGTAGTGAGTTTTTATTCAGTCGCAAGATTGATCCATGTGAACTTTTGGTTGACATTAATGATGGCTGCTCTCCCTCTTGGTGGCATGCTACATCTTAGGCCCTATCTGAAATCGATAGAGGACTCCTCTGCTGCATTAGTATGACGGTTTAAGCACTGGGCCTGCATGGAAGGCAGGGTGCTCTGCTGGGGGGGGGCAATCTCTCCCTCCCTTTCTCACCATTTCTGTCCTTGTCTCTGAGGCAGCCCTGCAGTGATGCTGCAAGCATTCAACCCCACTCTCACTCACTGTTCCATGCCCAGACAAAAGGCCCACAGTTGTCTTTTCACATAATCCCTTGCATCTTTCTTTTCTTCTTCCTTTATACCCCCCCCCCACCTTTTATTTTTACCCCTGTCCATCAGTCGCTTACTTTTTCTTCACCTATGTCGCCCCCCATGTGTTAATCACTTTTTCATCACCATCTCGAGCTTGGCATTGTTGTCTTATGTTTTTCTTCTGCCTTCCTTGTGAACCAGAATGCCATTGGACTCAGAAAAACTTACTTTAAGAAGTGTTGGTTTAGCTTGTGGGGATGTTCCAAGTTGCTGACTAGAGTTTTCACACTAGCTATCACATACCACTTCAATATTCTGGCTAGACCTCAGCTGACAATGTAATACTTGCAACTCATCAGAAAGAATGTTGCTCCTGTTTTTATTTGGAAAACCAGCATCATACTCGTTTTCTCATCTCACTGACTACAGCAGATTTATATAAATCTCATTCCTCAATTTCACACACAGACACACACAGTTGCGGTTTAAAATATGTATATATGTTACAAATAGGGACAGTGACAAGCTCAAAGACATTTCATTTGCTATAAAGGGCACATACAGAACCCCTTAGTTATATGTCCTGCCACGTGATACATGTAGTTAACCTTTGAAAAATATAGGCAAATGAATGCACGAAGGAATGCAAGAAGGTCTAGCCTTGCCAATTACTACTCTGACTCCACATATGAGGTTGTTTTTTCAGCTTGTTTAATCATAGAAGGCCTGTATACATAATGTATATATCATATACATGTTTATATACATGTATAAGTCTATGGTTGTGCTAGAACTGCATAGTAAAAAGTCGCGCTCAGGAATTGATATCCGCTTCGTATAACATAGTTCAAAGTTAAAGTCAACTGTATTGTCAAAAGCCGCATGTATAGGTTGCACACACAAGAAATGAAATTACAGCACTCCCTAGGCCTACAGTGAACATTATGTAAACATCTTATAAACATGACAATAAAACACAATGACAAAACATAACAATATAAACATAGCAAAAAGTATAATAAGTTGCTTGTATATAATACAAATAAGTAAAACACACAATGTATAGCGTAGTACAGCTCAAATGGTGCCATTTAAGCAGCAGTGTCATTAGTTGTAGTGTAAAAAAAGTCTACACTGAAATTACTGTGGAGCAGTGGGAGAGGAACTTCACAGGCGAGAGATGTACCTTAGGTAAGTTTCACCAGACTGGGACACTTACACTAATAACGATGGTTGAGGGAATTAATGTGTGGGGGGGTCAGAGGGGGGAGGCAGGCCAAAGCAGGGAGACAGTTCAGCATCCTGACAGCTTGGTGGATAAAGCTGTCTTTCAGTCTGCTGGTCCTGGCCCGGGGGCTCTTCAGTCCCCTTCCTGATGGCAGCAGACTGAAGAGGCTGTTGGATGGGTGGGTGGATCACCCGCAATGCAGAGGGCTTTGCAAATGTGGCTAGTGCAGTAGATATCCTGTAGGGAGGGGAGAAAGACATCCATGATTCTCTCAGCTGCTCTCACTACTCAGTGCAGGTGCCATACCACAGCTGGTGAGGATGCTTTCTATGATGCCTCTGTAGAAGGTGCTTATGATGAAAGCTGGGGCTATGGCTCTCCTCAGCTTGTGGAGGAAGTAGAGTCACTGGTGGGCTTTACTGGCCAGTGATGCAGTACTCTTAGACCAGGAGAAGTCCTCAGAGATATGCACACCCAGAAACTTGGTTTGCATGCTGACCTGAAGTCAATGAATAGCATTCTAACATATGAGTCCAGGGGTGTAACGGCTGAGTGAAGAGCTATTGAGATTGCATTATCGGTCGAGCAGTATGCAAATTGAAATGGGTCCAGGGTGGAGGGGGGAGATGTCTTGATGTGTTGCATGACTAGCCGTTCAAAGCACTTCAGGATGGGGGCGAGCGCAACCGGACGATAGTCGTTGAGGCAGGGTGGGGATGACTTCTTCGGCCTCCACCGGCCTCAGCCTCCATCCTCCACCAAGGATGATGGTGGAGGTTTTGAGGCATGTAAAAAAACACAGCCTGGCTCAAAGGTGTATTGAACATGTCTGTGAAGACATCTGTGTGTTCTGCAGCAGTCTCTCAGTACACGATCAGGGATGTTGTCAGGTCCCGGAGCTTTGCATGCATTGATCCTGCTGAGGGATGTCCTCACGCTGTCTGGGGATAGTGTCAGCACCTGGTCACTGGGAGAGGGTGGAGTCTTCTGTGCCAGGGTGCTGATTAGCCCAAACAGTGATGGTCCTGTGACATCATCAATGCACTTTGAGATGTAGACAGTGACAGTCTCTGTGTATTCCTGTAGATTCCTGTAGATCTGTGTTGTCATAGTTGGCATCCTGTTTAAATATCTCCCAGTCTGTGGTTGAGGAGTAGTCTTGCAGTGCCTCTGAAGACCCTTCTGGCCACACACATACCTGCTTCCGCACTGGTTTGGTGACTTTGACAAGTGGCCTGTACACTGGCATTAGCATAACAGTGATGTGGTCAGAGGTGCCAGGGTGGGGGAGGGGGAAGGCTTTGTAGTCTCCCCTCTGGGAAGTGAAAACATTGTCCAAGTGTTGTTTTTCCTTGTAGGAAAGTTGTTGTGTTTCTGTAATTTGGGAAGTACAGACTTAGTTATATGTCTGCATGGTTGAAATCACCCGCCAGAACGAGAACAGCATCTGGGTGGGCATTTTGTTGCTCATTGACGTACTGGTATAGTTCGATTAGTGCCTTGCTCCTGTTGTTATTGTTGGAGCTAGGAGGGATAGACACAGCAACAAGAAGTATAGCTGTGAATTCCCGAGTAGTATGGCTACAACAAGTAGTGTGGCTGTGAATAGTTTCTTGCTTTAAGTGCTTTTTCCCAAACAGTGGGTCAAAGGTTATGGTGCATTTCTGCTTGTATTGTGTTGCTGCCAATATCTAATTTTCGCTTTTATCTGTTACTGTATTTGACTCAAACAAAACATTCTTCTGTCTGACAACAGCATAGAAAGTCGTGAAGCCAAAACATAGCAACTTTTTTATCACCCTAATTGATGTGGACATCATATTTAAATTAGTCAAAAGGGCTCTAGGTCAGGTTTTCAACAAGTGTGCATTCATAGAACTGCAAATCAGGGCCCACACCATTTTTGTAGATGTATTTAGATATTATGAACCATTTTCTGTCACAACTATTTGAAATTAGTAAATCTACAGTACTAGCGAGGACATATCCATATTTTGTTTAGTGCTTACAGTCATGGCCTTGACATAGTGACATCAAGGTTCTGTAGCAGCCCTCGTCTATTAATTTTTAATTTTTTCAAAGCCTTTTTCATATGCTTTTCTGCCATTTTTATCCTGGTTGCCAATGTATGTGGAGGTCACTCTAGTGTATGTGGCTGCTCTGCATATTGAAAATGACAGACATAGGCTAAACTGTGAGCCTCACAGCTGGACAAGAACGGCAAGTATGTACGTAGATACAAATCTCAGAGAGCCAGGGAAATTAAACGACAACTTAGGCAGCTAAAAAAAGTTAGGGTTGGCCACAGCAATCATTTGCTACGCACTACTCTGCACTGTTCTATTCATCATTAGGGTCAGCCATTCAAGCTCTGGGTTAGGGTTGGGGTTAGGGTTAGCCCCAGGTCTTCTTTTTTGACACATGCACATGTAATAATAAATAAAAAATCAATTCAACAACAGCAATTATAATGACCACCAAGTTAATAAGGTAAAAGGGGAGAAGCAGCTTTAATGTCATACACTGCATTTCCTGTAATCATATGTGGTGTATGGTAAACCTGTAGTCTTAGAAAACAATGCT